>CM062297.1:467272641-467872641 GCA_031216915.1 Pictodentalium vernedei
TAATACCAATTCACGGTATAGGTTGTTGTAGCGTCAATAGTATTGGTTTTGAAATTAATATACAACTAAGGAAATGCTGCTCATTGTTTATTTGGGAGTTTAACGTAACTTTCATCACCCAGGGTCGAACCAATGTGTACTCATAAGCTATGTTTTTGAGACAAAAAATGAAAGTATTAAGCTATTTCAGAATTTTGTTTGTAGGTGTTTTCTGCTTTTCGTGTCAGGTAAAGGGTTAAACACGAAAAAAGATTCTCCAGAAACACGTATTCAGACGTGGTAGAATGCCAAACGCTTTCAACAGTCTAATCACGAAGACTTTCAGGATTCTAACAAACCAAATGTTGTTTCCGTCCCCAAAAGAACCCACGTTCTAAGAAAAAGCAAAGTGATGATAACAAATAGACAGGACAGCATTCGCGTTCGAACTGTCATTTTTTATCGCACGAGATAGATTTGGGCGGAGGGATACTATTGAACTCGAAGCCGAAGTTCTGTATTTATTGCACGCCTACAGTTCACTAAAAAATTATTAATAGATTTTGGCGGAGGGATAATATTGAACTCGAAGCTTCGGCTTTTCGTTCAATATTATACCTCCCCCAAAATCGATCGAGTGCGGTAAAAAATGACAGTTCGAACGCGTATGCTGTTCTGCATTTATTGCACTCCTACAGTTTACTAAAAAATATTAAAAACACAAACTATTGCCATAAATAGCCTGGACGTAAAAAAAGAAATAGTTAAATAGTCCGAGCGCGTGATCCGTATTGTTTAAGGACAATACAAAAAAAAAATTATTGTTCGCTTCGGTTTTTGCAGAAAAAGCGTGTATTTTATGAAAATAAAAGCATAGGCGTGCAATAAAATGTTTTAGCCGAGGGTTTCCGGATTTGAACCGGACGTCCAGTGGAGGAAAACACCGTTTGTATTTCTTATGTTTTGACACATAATTTGAAATTTATCCTCTGGTGTTTCTTATATATTTCCATCATTATGTTTATGCACCACATGTTGTATCAAAGTTGAGGTCTCTTTTGTAAAATCATATCTCCAAGAGTCTTGATAAATAATTTATCTTACAATTCTTAACTATTGTGTCAATAACTCAACTAACTAGTGTTTTAATTTCAGCTTTCACCTTCAAACTCATAACACGCAGGATATTTCGTTCGAAACTGTATGCGGCTACATTTAACTGTTTCTAATTCCTGAATAAATTTAATTTGCGCGTCTGTTCAGTATTGCAAAAGTGCACTCTAAGTGTGTGGTTTTTCAACGTGAATGCTTCCAAAACATTCGGATAGAAAGATAGAAGCAATGTACTTTCATAATTTAATAAACTTTTGAGAAGTAGCTTTTAGGGCTTCACGGTATTCCAATTTGTAATACCGAGTACGGTGTTTTTTTAAATACCGCGATATGAGTAAATATCGAGTATTTGAGAACTGATAATCCCTGTTTGATATGACCATGCGGAACTCCAAACGCATGCAATACTGCTCATACTTTGCGATAGATCTTGCTTGGAACGAACAGAACCATGTGTATGTGATTTTGCAGAGGAACCATACAGGCTTGAAAATAAGCAGTCTGACATTTGCAGAGTAAGGTCCCCAGGGGGTGAATTTGATGATGCTATCCCATACAGTGGACCAATTTATCCTCTGGGCACCTCTTTCCTTTTAGTTTTGAGACTCTGATTCAGAATGAGGTTCACAGAGGGTAAATTTAGTGATGCTACCCTGCTGTGCAGGGTAGCATCACTAAATTCACCTCTGGGGACCTCGTTTTGCAGATGGCAGCCTGCTTATTTTCTGGCTTGGAACCATATCTAAATTAAATAAAAGTATGGTAGTTTATAGTTTGCTTGTGATAAAAAGTTAAGTTTATCATTAGTTTGAGAATACCGACATTGCTAATCGACGATATCGTGAAGGTCGGTATATCGAGTGAGTTGAAATTTGCTCGGTACGATATCGATATTGAAAAAAATACCGAGTTTCGGTAAAATATCGAAATACCGTGAAGTCCTAGTAGCTTTATCTCCCTCGCTGAAATGTATACAGTCTCTCTCTAACGCAGTCCGAAAACTTGTGTTGTTCGACAAATAGTAATGGAAACAAATGATAACCGACACCAGTGGTATAGTTATTGTCACTGTCCGCCAATTTGTTTTTGTCGCCAAAATGGCAGTCTGAATTCTGCAAACTGGCACGTTCAGTTGAAAGTGTCAGAAAGCATATTTTTCGGATGTAATAAATCAATAATTTTGTAAGCGGTCATTGAGATGTTGGATAGTCCCCTTGATTTGTATCACTAGTAGTCAGCTATTGTAAACAACTGTATGCCGATAGGAAAACTTGACGAAAACATGAAACAGTTTCCAAGCACCCCGCAGGTTAAGAGAGAACAGCTCGGCTAAATCCTTGCCTAATAATATTATTACTTTGCCTCATGTTACACCGTATCCGCCAATTAAGCGACTCACAACTTGAACTATTCAGGTAATTATTCATTTAACACGTACTTATTGTCATTCAGCTTCCCTCAGTTTATTCTGATTCTCGCCACAAGACTTTGGGTGGGCGAAAGGAGGAAAATAACTAGTGTTGTTATCTGGATAGTCTAAATATATGTTGTAAAACTTTCTAACAACTCCACGCCATTCAGCCTTGTCACTGACTGAGGTTGGATATGAATTTGATGTCACGAAAATTTGAACATTCGAATTAAACATAGTGAAACATACGCGTTGTTCAATGTAGTAATGCATAGCGTATGCCGATACAGGTTACCGTGGGGAGGGAGGGGGGATTTATACCCAGCAGCCATGGTAGTCCACCCTCAGCAACCAGCAGTGCCGAGGAAAGTGCCGAGGAAAGGAAAAATATCCACAGCAAAAATACTGCCGAGGATGGGTTCTTCAGAAAGCCTTGTGGTGGCGGAAATTGCACAACGTCCAGGTTACACAAGGAATCAAACCATGTGGGTTACACTACGCTGTATTGATAATATTACAATTTACAGTACAAGTTGCAGCATAACCACCAGAAACTAGTGTTCTGCTTTTGTTTTGCCGAGGAAACAAGGATGAATTACCAGGACTGTACCCGGTGTCAATGCAGATACGACAGTTAATGCAGTCTGCAGGGAACCAGAATTGGAATAAACTTGCTAGCTGAATAAACTGGCGAAGTGAAAATCGCTATATTTTGCCCCACTAGGGAGTTACAAATGTTGCTTTAAGCTCACGGTTTTTCTCCAAATTGGTGCTTCCATGTTCATGAGACTCACCAGGCTAGATATTACGTGTTCTTCCCCAGTTGTAAAGCAGCACATTTACTGTTTGTTTTAGTTAATGAAATCTAAATATAGAAATGGAGAACTATTTGACAAAATGGCGAGAGAATGTTTGAGGGCAAAATCATTCTAGTTGTGACGTATTGTAAGATAAAATAATTTATTTAAATAAAAACTCTTTTTTTGTTCTATTGAAACGAATTATGTGCGAATTCATTGTGTCTGTTATGGTGTTCACAAATTGCAGGGAAGGTAAAACAAAACTTAAAAAACCCGTAAAACATGAGAAAAATAATTTCATCTTTTTACTTCGTATATCGTCGCTTGGGTGCTACGAGCCACCATCGGCAATGCTGATGCATTGCAGATGGCACATTGTTGCACCCAAGGGTGGATACGCTAGCAGCAAAAGAAAAAAAGACTCGTCAAGCAAATGTTTCAGTTATTTTACTTGCGATAGATGTTTATCGTAAAAGTTGAACAATCAGTTGTAAGAACATATTTATTGCTGAAGTAACATATTATTTGTACACGCCATGTTGTTACAATTTAAAGATTTATTAATTTTCGTTTACGGAAAGCGTACATACATGGTCACATTCATCCCTGTTGATTGAATGGACGTAGAACCTTTGGGTGTCAGATGAAACAATTTATAGCTGATTTAGAAAATAAATCCTACTTTGGTGCGATTGCCGGGTAATTAAGTGAACGCCAATAACCATTCCAGAAATGAAATATTAACGAATAAATATCAGACATGCCTGCAAAGAGCAATGAAGGAGATCTTCATATTGTTAAACGGCAATCGAAAATTGAGTAAATATTCGGTTTTCGCGGACGCTAAGGAAGTGTAAGACTGCAATCAATATCAGATTAGACTGACCACTTCAAGGAAATAATTCCAAGAATCTGCAGACACAAGGGCTAATATCAGTACATATTATATAATTTACAAAGTAAACACACATGTCCGACCAAGAAAATTAGTTTGCGTACTCAACCCTTATTCGGCAGATTAATGTATTCAGTAATAACTATCACATTGTCAGCAGAACCTACAATAAAGTTGAAACCTGCAAGCTCCATTAGCTTCTGATTTCGGCGACATTTTCCCCACATGTTGACTTAACTATCACGGTATTCTCATAGCTATAACGTGTCATTCGGTCGTTCCATTGCCAACCGACAATGTCAGTCCGATGTCCAATGAAAGCGCGTTAAGGTGACTCTCCTCAGAACAGAAATTAACCCAAACTATCTGGGTTGAGTCAATATGAACCCATTGGGTTCATATTCATTCAATCCAGTTGATTTGGGTAAGTGGGTAAGTGTTTAGTCCGACTGACTTGAAAGTGCATTAACATCCAATAAGCTGTGTGTCTGCGTCTGATACGTTAGTTATAAAAGCAGGTGTTGAAAGTTGAAATGTAAGGAAAACCGCACCACAGTGATTTTCATCGTTACATCTGAGATGAAACGTTGGGAAGAATTTCAATCCGACTCGTCACATTGCATGTACAATAATTTAGCAATTTAACTCACCCTCGTCATTGTTGATAACCCAGATTGATGGGTGATGAATAGGTGGGGAGAGAGTGTGCTTAAGGTCGTTTCACTCGGTGCCAGTTTCCAGTTGTTTTGGATGAATTTATAAAATATGGTCCGAGAAACCTTCGAACACGTAGTCGTCGACTAAAACTGAAAACAAAGCTTAATTCACTTTCAAAATGTATTAGCAATAAAACAATCCAAGATTTTCTCATGTCAAGAATCAACACTTTTTGTTTTCGTTTCACCACAATCCCACTGTAACCCCCCCCCCCCCCGCCCCACCCCCACCCCCCCCCCCCCCGCCTTAACCAGACTGTTGTCCGAAAGAAAAAAACAAACAGCATCCTACTACAAACTATGCTTGTGTGAGCGGAGGAGAGAACACACGCCAAAATCTTGGGGGTTCCAGGGCCGACTTTCGATTGCAACAGAGTGAAGTTCTCGAATTCTTCCTACAATGTGCATTTGATTGCCACAATGCCACACAACCTATTGTCTTGGAGACAATTGCTTCCGAATGAAATACGTCAAGCTCATAAATTTTGTTTGCTTCCCTTTTTGATAAAATAAGTTTTGAAAAGAAATTGTGCCTGCCCAAGAACCTTGTTTAATAATTGTTTGGAAACTTGCACAGTAGTTTGGTCAGAACTTCAGATAGTGAGCACGTATTTTATTAAACAACAGATGTATTTATGTCAGAGCTCTTTTGCGAATACCCAGCTGATTTTCAGGCACCCGTAACTGAATATTGAATATCATTTTATCAATTCAAATAACGGGTAGATTGCTCGTGAAAATACCCCACTAAAACCCTAAATAATATTAGGCGTTTGGCTGACACTACTGCCTAGATAATACTTGAAACGTTACATGATAAGGTCATGTAATGCCTTGAGTGCAACAAGACGCCAACCACGCTGAAGCGTCTTGTTGCACTTAATCATTGGACCTGATAGTGTATTCCGTGCTGCATTTGTTAACTGGGGAAGATCTTGGGGCTGCTCATTGAAAATCTTGATTCGTCGTCCACACAAATCCGCTATGCAACTAACTATGTTATGAATTCAGGTCGTATTGCGATCCTGGACCGGAAAAGCGGACTTCCTTGTTCAAACGGGTTAAACGATGTGGTAGAGTTTGGACAACCCCAACGACATTGCAGTACTATTGTTAGAAACGCGTACATAACATTTCGACAGGATTGCGACAGGATCGAAATTCCGGTGTCAGCTTCTCTCTTCAAACATTATAGAAGCACATCTCACGCAAATGAAATGTGTACGACCGTTAGGGCACTGAACCTCAAAGTTGCGTTCAAAGTTTTTCTCTCGACGGAATGTGTAAGAGTGGCATCTCCTGACTACGAACGAAAAAGTTTTCTGGACGTCTGGCAGACTTTAGCAGTTAGAAATAATCAGGTTTAAGGAGACTCGTCATTTCGCGGGAATGCAATGTTTGACTGCGGCTAATACAACATTTCCGGCGCATACCAGAGGCTGCATCCGAGCCTATATACATTTTCAACGGATGTTTTGGGTGTTTGGTGATTCTGTTCATCAGCGCTATTCAAAGCTGATGTATTTGCTAACCTTGCTTGCTCATTGTCACAGTGTGGCGTTACAAGAGCAAGATGTGATAAAGAATTTAGAACGACAGGATGCATCTCTTTGCGTGAGAAAGAGGCATATCCTGGCGTTTCGGTCCGTGATAACGAACAACATTCAACTGATAGTCAATAGTCTCTGACATTTCAGACTTTTTATATCGCGGGAGCCGACTGTATTGCGACTGGACCATGCTATTTGTTTGAGTTAACACAACAGCCAGGGAATGCAATGTCAGCATCGAAATTATCTACCACTACCTGTATTGGCCCACCGTCTGAACTAGATATTGGTGCGAGGTCAGCATTGTGAGCTGTCGTGTTTGCTACTGGTTTCTTGAAAGGCAACAATTCATTATAGGAGCATGTTACTCCGAAGTCCTGCATCGTTTTTTGAGGTCTTTATAATCCCTCATCATAGCGGCAAGACCAAAGTGCATTATTGTTGGTATGCCACGTACCAGTGATGTTACAATGTTGCTAATCAGCATCCCGTGTGGGGTGTGGTCTAATTTCTAATTTCCAGAAACGTCAACAACCTCCCGCTTGAAAACTCTTGGTATTTTGTCAAAGTTGAGCTCGAGATAATAAGTTTTTCGATCTATATCCATATCCTTTATTTCAACGCATATACTTCCCCTCAAAACTTTCATTGCGCTTTCTGCATCACAATTATCCTGTGTAATACATAAAGCCGATCCAGCTCTCGACCTAACCGCTAAAAGCGTGGCTATCCCTAGAGTGGAAAGGACTACAAAGTCGGTGTCGTACTTCTCAGCAAGCTTAGCATCCAAAACATAGCGGGAATTACAGGTATCCCCACAATCACCATACAATTTGAGCAAGTCGATCGAATTCAAAGTAAGGGATTCGTCGGCTCTCATGAAAGCAACCTCCAATTTCAAAGCATTGTCATCGGGATTTGAATCTGTTGATGCACTGTCAATGAACTGCCTCGCCGCGGACTATACAGATCTTGAACTCAGAGGGTCTGACGCATGCAAATCACTCAGCATCTATGACCCTTGACCTAACCTCTTACCCCCATTTCTTTGTTCGGTGCTCACAAACGCGGAGTATCCCACCATTTTGCGATGAACTATTACTGGTTCCAAGACCACTACCTGACAGAAAACATAAGCCTCTATCCACCGTACCGGGATTTTATGTTTTTTTTCACATCTCAACTGCATCCACAAAATAGACACTGTCGTTTGAAATCAAACAAACTTGTTCCGCCTGACATCGCCTAGATCTTTTCTTGGGTGGTGCATCCGCCTCGGTAGGAATATATCTGCTTGATGTTGGTTGTTTTGTACTTGTCGGGTGAACACATTTCTCTACAATATATTTGTGATTTCTCCAGTCTAAATTGGCATCCAAATCTAGCTACGATTGTATATCAATATGCAGACCATCATTAAAACTTTTCGACATCTGATTATGTTCTCGATTCGCCCCGATGCCACGTTTATTAGACGGTCACTTACTTTAACAACTTCACATCCGTATTTCGTTGAGAAAAAGCAACGATCTGCCATGGCATATTCTGCACATAAACCGATAGAAAAAAATCAAATAATGCCGATGTGACAGGAATGATAGTCTGTAGGAAAATTAGTCCCTCTGGACTATTATTCCGCGGAATTATAGTCCTAGGTCTAACATTTCTAGGAATAGTAGTCCGCCGGACTACTATTCCTAGAAATGTTAGACCTAGGACTATAATTCCGCGGAATAATAGTCCAGAGGGACTAACGTTCCTACGGACTATCATTCCTGCCACACCGGTCTAAAGAAAAATGAAATGACAAAAGAATAAGGCAAGCTTTTCTGTCAAACGCTGTTTCATAAAACACTTCTTTTCAAACCAAAATAACAGTTTTGGGCGAACATGCGCTTATTTATGCATTGAATAATATCAGTTGTGTCTACATGAGTATAAATCTCTAGATTTTATCTAGTAAATGCCTATTATATATGAGAACTTCAGCACCAATTGCCACCTAGGCTAACTGTGCGAATTGAAATTGAGTATCCCTTTTCTTCGACGAATATGGCAAATTGCCCAATACGGTCAGACGTCCAGTAAACTTTTGCTCTAAATCTGGAGATGTCCCTCTTTCAGAAAACACCAACAAAAAAAAACTTTGGACACGACTTTGAAGCTGGGCCAGAAGTTGGCATTTGGCGGCCACACGAAATGCGAAAACATTAAATCTCGATGCTGTTTCCATTTGGGAGTCTTGATTCGCTCTTCATTTCTCAAAATTTTATTCATGAAGTCTCAATCTAATGACTTGAGAGCATTGCAAAGTGAGTGAAAAAGAGACCGCTTTATTACACGCCTATTCTATGTAATCCCCATCAACACTAAAGCATACTGAAAACAAAAATCTGTTCCTCACGTATGTGCGGAACAAAGATCGTTGATGGACGGTTTTTAAATAGAAGCGAAATTTCACTGGGATTTTCTTCAAATCCTGCAACGCAATCACAACTTGAATCCCCAGCGGTGACTGAAAAACGTCCCCTGAGTTCCAATGTGTTCTATGTGCCAGTAGGACGAAATAGTGACACTGGTTCCCCTCGCAAATTTGGTTAGCGATAAAATGTGTTCTTTTTGTTGATAGTTGTCTTTCTAATAATTGTTTTTATAGACGTGAAGGTGTGTAAAAGACACAGAACGGCACACGCATGTAAATGGGTTAATCGATATGTCACTTGTGCCATCGCGGAAGGATAAAACTCGAGGCCTGCGGCCTCTCGTTTTATCCTTCCGCGCTGTCATCCGTGCCATACCCTCTAACCCATTCACACGCGTATGTCGTTCTGTGTATCGAGCGCATTGCAAACTGAACAAAAATAGACTGCTTTTTCAATCGCAATGATGTAACGAACTTTCGTTTGACGTTTTAACAACACTCACACGATATCAATTTTTTTTGTTTTAACCTTTTTTTAAATTTGTCAAACAATTCCAGCAAAACCATCATCCGATGATGATATCATATGCCCCATACAGGAATGAACTTGACGAGCGCGTTCCAATTCCAATGAGGGGGTAACAAGATATGATTTTGTTGAATTTTCGGGGAAATGTGTTTCGGTAAATTACGACGGCTGATACCCCTGATAGGTCAGGTTAGGGGATTACGTATTCAAAGATAGTTGACTTGTGAGAGCCCTGCCAAGTCATTTGAATGACTTTTCCTCTCACTAGTGAGCCATGCGAGCTGTACATATCTGTAATGCGTAGGATAAGATTGACAGAAAGTGCAATCAGAATTTAGAAATCAAGTTTTGCAGTCACTGTTTTGGTTACATGTTAAAATTCTGGAACGTCATTTATGTCAGATTGTCTTAGGTGATGGCTCATGGAGTGGATTTATAATCTAAGTGATCGTAATCCGCACCATCAACAAGAAATTCAATATCGACTACGAGCACATAACACACTGTCACAAGCTATCATCTCATCAAAGTAAAAACTGTGAAGCTTTCTTTAACTGACTGATATTGTTAATCTGAGCGGCAACTTCGGTGACCTTTAACTGAACTCATTTCTCTACCAACGTGGATTGGGTTGTAATTTAGTTTTTTCGAAATATTTATTCGGTTTTGGCAAACACTGAGAAGATTAACTTTCAGAGATTCTTCGTTTAATGTTCCGTTAGTGTGTAGTAATCAAATATTGTACGGTTTCAGACAATATCTATCGTATCTGTTTCAATTACTAAAGTCAAAATACTCTCTCTAGAATGACTGTCCTCTCACCCATTATGTCGGATTGGATCATTTTGTTACTGTTGCCGAAGGATAAAGCTCTGTTGCAAACAATTTAGTCAGTGCTGGATGAGTCGAACAATTGTGTACCAAACAGGATCAGAGTAACTATTTCGAATTTGGGAAGGGGAGGGGGTATAGAACGGCACCAACACACAAATATATATCAGTGACAGCCCATGTGATTTAGTTGTATGACGGGGATACAATATACAAAGTTCAATAACTGGTTGAGTGCTACTGTTGAAACTAGAAGGCTTGTCACAATTAGCGCCGAAAATGCTAATTAGTTAACCCATTACCTAACCTGAAAAGCAGACGACACTTGCAAAAATAATTCTTGAATAACAATTTTTTTTCATTTTTTGTCTCAAAAACATAGGTTATGACCCCTCGTTGGAACGAGCTCGACGAGCTCGTTCCAACGAGGGGTCATAACCTATGTTTTTGAGACAAAAAATGATACAAATAATGAAAATTAATTGGCGAATTTTGAGAATAGCGCTGGCCGGTTTTGACCGTTACGTTAGGTAAAGGGTTAACGCGCTCTTTACTGCAGAAAAATGAAGTACTCTGAAATACACAAGATCATTTGCGCTGTGCAATGCAAAATGTAATGCCCTATTTGCGAAGTCGGTAGTGAAATCACGAAGTGAACCGATCAAAACGAAAGAAAATATTAAGAATAAAGTTTGAGGAGGGTGGATTACTATTTAATCGCTGTGGGATAGATTTTTCGGTACCATCCCATAAGTTACACATGCCACTAGTCACACAGTCTAAATCATTATATAAACACTCCCCTTGCACACCTATTAATGGTGTTATTGGTATGTTCTGAATTAATTTTCATTTAGTCACCAGTTTTCATCATTTTTTTGTTTGTCAGAAAAAGTATTCAAGGAAAGGTATTTAAAAAAAAAAAAACAACAAATGAAATAATTTTTGATGTTTATTGCTAAATAACAAAATATACTGATGCATAAATATGAAACATGGCATATAAACAAATAAAGAAAATAAAACAAATAAAAACAGATAAATAAATATTGAAATTATATAACAGACATACAAATAATGGAAATGGAATATTTTGAATACACAAGATAATAATACATAATAATACACATAAACCGTAGATGTAAAAAAGCAGATAAATAAACAGAGAAAATATATAACAAATTAATCGGATTAGATAAATAAATGGTGAAAATATATAGCAAACATACAAATAATGCCAGAAAGAGTAGATATAAATAAATACACAATTTTTACTTCACATTTTAACCAAGCTTCAACAGATGACCAACACAATCAAGGAAGTCCATATCACTTTTTTTATTCCTACACAACTGTTCTTTTAGCCTTACTAATCTGTTTTCGGTCTCTTTGTACGCTCGTTTTCTTTGAGGCACAATTGTTGTGAAATGATTCCACATTGGAATGGGAAATCTAGCATCTTCATATACCCACGTTGTTACCATGTAATAAATAAATTCTGTTGTATTATGACCATCAGGTGCCAGTTCCATGGCTTCTAACCATGCACCCTGTACTTCGCCAGTGGTGGTTAAAAGGGGGAAGGGCAGCTGCTCGCTTCACCCAATCTTGTGTTTCCTGATCTTCTCTATAGGCCGTGGCCAGACCCAAGTTCTGAACTTTTCTCCAAATAGCTTGGGTGAAATGAAAGAAACACCCCTTTGCTTCAGCGTGTGGGAATTCTCTCTCTGTTGCTCGCACTGCGTCCATCTCAAAGTCAGTCTGCACAGTTGAAGGTTGAAGTTGACAATTTAATTTTTCGTCAAGAGCAGCCTTTAAACATGTAAATAGTCTACTATATGTGTTGGCTTGTCGATCTGGAAGTAGTGCATATACCAAAGGAAATGTTGTAGATCCTTTTCTGACATGTAATATATACAGCTGGTTCCAAAGAGATGGGCATGATGAAAAGGTGCCATCCATATGAATGGTTTCTGCTGCCTGTAGGGCACGAAGCTGTTCTGTTGAAAATGCTAAAAATTTATCTGCGTCACCATCATTAACAAGAAGAAATGGACGACCGTCAATTGTGTTGATCCAAGGTTTTTCCAAGTTCACCTCTGAAAGACTTGATGGGGATAACCACAGCATTATCTGTTGAGGGGTCACGGGTTGTTAACACTGTTTTATTGGCTTCAGAACTGTGTGGCTAGTGGCACATTTGGACTGTGTGACTAATGGCATGTGTAACTTATGGACCCAAGCCGATTTTTCACTTAGTAGTTATTTACAATTTCTGAGGACAAATTACAAGAATCACTTGCAAACTTTCATCACATGGACTTAAATCCAGTTGTTTATGTGATGAAAATTTGCAAATGTTTCTTGTCTTGTTATAAACAATTATAACTACTTTTCGAGTGGAAAACATATGGCTCTGCGATTACGTAGTAATCCACTCTCTTCATTCTGTATATGGAGTCGAATTTTAATAGCTGTTTACATGTACGTTTTTAAATGTACATGTATCCCAGTAGAGGTTAGGAATGATGTTAATGTTCCCTTTTTACTAGTAGAGAATTTTACACAGTTGGGCACGCTGCTTTTCGACAGGAATTGCGTTACGCTAACGGTGCAGTTCGACAGGGACAAAAGTGCACTTACTCGGTGCGCTATAACTTCAAAATAGTGCACAATACACTCACATAACTTCTAGTTCCAACCGTAGAAGCCACTATAAGGGCTTTAAAATAAAATAGGATATCAGATCAAAAGCCAACATCTTCTTTTCTCTTGTTTCATATTCCAGTCAAACATAAATAATACTTTGTTCATATAAATTTGTTTACTGCAAATTATTGGAGAGTGTTTGTGAGGATATAATTCCTTCAGAATATATTTGGGTTGCGAGGGACCCCGCCATGATTCTCTGTTGATGGTGGTATTACGATGTCCGTCCTTTCGTCCGTCCATCCGTCTCTCTCTATTTCTCTTGACGCTTGTCTTGAAAATGTGGCGGTACATGTCGTCCCCTTGACCTATACCAAGTACCCACGTCCCCGGCGAGGAATGCATGGCTATAGTTAATGTCTGTGGATTTGTTGAAAAAAATGCAGATCAGTAAATCGCCAGCGTAACTCATTTAGGATCAACAGCGACAGGTCCAGCAACACAACAGATAGATGCAATGGACACTGAATGTCGGACACCACTCCCAGTCACTTCATATTTTCGGTGCCATCACATTGTTTACTTTATCAGCTACAGAGTTATATCCTAGTAGCACAGTGGTTTTACCCAACTGAACAGGGCACATCCTGTACACTTGCTAGAAAATACACAAGTAACTACACATCATTATATCTGTTGTAGTTACAGTCTGCCTTAATGCCACACTTTTTGGCTAAACAAGGTTAAGCACGATTGTTTCATATCAGGTCCAACTTAATGTTAACGGATGTTTTAACCATTCAACTGACATCTTTGTTCAAGTGGGCGATATTTTGACCTCATCGGAACTGAATTTGTTTCCCTGATCTGATATGGGATTTTAAGATTTGAGATGCTAGCAAGGAGCCACAAATATGTAAAACTGACATTTGACAGAAAAACATTGCACTTGTTTCACCACAATGTTCCACCGCATTTTGGTGGAAAAAAGCAATTTGTAAAAATGGTTGCTCACGACACAACTGGCGACGGCAGGATGTCAGTGGAGGTTTTGTCACTTTTTAGTTTTTCCCTCTTGAAAACGTCATACACATTAGTCTCTGATTTGGCTGTAATCATGTTTTGCAAGTATATCACTGGTGAATCTCTTCATTCCCGCTTTCGCACACGTGGCAATATTTCTCATTTTTGGAAATCGAGCTGTATTCACTTAGCAAATATCACATCAATAATACACTTAATATAGACTCTTTGTCTGGGATTTCTTGAGAATTAGTGAAAAACAGCGTGAAATATTTTCTTGAGTGTCTGAAAGTGTTTAATCAAAAAGAAAATTTGACCATTGAAGCTTGATGGTCTGGACGGGATGATGCATGGCCATTACGAACTACCACGATTTAATCGTTTCGATTATTTTTATTACGTAAATACTGATACTTCTGGACTCATTTCCTTTCAGATTCCGTTCTCAATTCAATATCTAAATAATATTAGTTACCCTTGTGTTTTCCAGGGTGTATGAGAATTTCACCGGTTTGAGAACTCATACACCTTGACGCGAATATATTATAACACACATTGTGGGCAAAAACTGATAGAAAATTTGTACTGTGTGAGTTCCTTAATAAAACCAGACAAATATGCATGCCATTGGAACTGGCTCAACGATCCAGTTCCAATGACATCCATATCTGTAATATTTTATTGCACATAAATATTAAATTTCCTATATTTTTTATTTTTGTTCTAACATAACCGAGCAGAAGGTATGAATTAATAATTAAAAATAGGTACTTTCTTTAGCCACATAGCCTGCTATTGTGTATTCTTGTTTTTACACCGTGGTTAACCACAGTGTGAAGAATCTGATGTGGATTGCAAGGTATACCGTATCTCTCAGCCAATCAAAACGCAGTGATTTGTTTTATTCCGAATTAATGCAATATATTTTTTTTTTCATTTTCCACATTTCTGGAACTCCTTTTAGAATACAATACGCCTTTTTACCATCATGGACCATACAAAAAATGACAATTACCTTCAAGTCTCTGATGCTGTGCAGGACAAAATTATGATCAGTAAACACAACCTAGGAGAACAGCATAATGATTATTAACGTGGGAGGCTGAAATGAAAATTGTGAGCAATGGATACATAAGTCACTTATGTGATGGGCGGTAGACAGATCTGGCAAGCAGTAAGACCTCGGCTGAAGTATCCAAAGAATGACTCAATAGACAACAATGCGGTCCACTGACACGGAACTGACGAAGGACTCGGTATAATTCTGACTAATGGGGGATTTTAATGGACAATTAAGTGATGACGAGCGAGGCATACGTCGTGGGGATAAGAATATGAAGAAGAATAGGCGGATGTTTGTGAATTTTCAAATGAACTCAGCCTGAAAATTCTGAACAAGGATGTTAGGGACATTGCACTGGCCTGGAAGATGTACGATAGAATAACAATAATCGACTAGATACTCTCAAATACTGATGTACGGGGAAATGTGATAGATGTAGAAGTGGATGGTGAGGGTAAAAGGGAGTAGGGCAGTGAAAACAACCTGTTCAAAAAGCAGAAAATGCATTAAAGAAATCTGGGAACTCGGAAAGGACGCTTCATTTGGAGAAGAATTGAAATCAAATTTTGGGAATACACATGGGGAGGTCCGTGTCCATTAAACATCAGGTTCCATTGTCCCAGAGAGGCAGGGAAAGAACGTATTGTCTAAGCTAAGGTGCGAACACATGAACTTGGGTATATAGTGTGGGACGCATTAAATACGGCTATAAATGACAGAAAAGTCTAAATGTGACGCGTGCAAAAGGAGTAGAAAGGTCAAGGGGAATGACGATAACGACAAAAGAAAGATACTAACAAGCACGAAATAAAGTAAATATGATTGAAGACGATAATCGGAAGGAGCGAATTGCCATATTATTAGAACAAGAAAAATTGGTGGTCGAGCCCAAATGTCTTTTGGAAAGGAGTGAATTAAAGAAACAAGGGAGGTATTTCACAGAGTATAAAAGAAGTATGCGGAAATACAGACGCTAGAGAGCAAATCACAGGAAAGGTAAATGATAGGTGGCGGAGCATTGAGAATCTACCGGTATGCTGAAATGGTAATTGGAAATTTATCGAACTTCGTACGTATGCGAAAAAGCGAGGTAAACAGATGAAATTCCTAATAGATACCCCCAAAAGGGAGGGAGGAAGTACATAGAAGATCCATTGCATGAATTATTCAGCTTCGGCATATAAAAAACAAGATGTTCCCCCAAAGTCGAGAGAAAGCAAGATAATATTTATACACGACAGAGGAAATACACGAGGGAGGAAATGAGGGGGTCCTGCATAATTATTAGACGCAATCTTTGTCAGTAGCAACACTGGAAACATTTTCAGAAAATTAATGATTGGAAGAGGTGATCGACGAGAAGGTAAATCCAGAATGGTTCAGGTTCAGAGACATTGGCCACACTTTAACGCCTGCAGGAATGTCAAAATCAACGAAAGCCAACAAGAAAAAAAGTTTGTGACGTTTCTGGATGTTGAAAATGCAGAAGAAAGGGAATGGAGAGATGGACGGACTGGCGATGGTTTAAAGCCCTGTAATTGGGATTCGCCTTTGTGTAGTATCTGGACATCGCTGTATTTTACGGCCGCCGTGGACTGGTTACTTTCCACGGGTAGGTAATATTTCAAAGGACGCAATAATATTAGATTCCAAACATTAATTATAGGAATAATAATCAAATTTTAATTAATGATGCACTGGGAACAACCCGGTGCTTCATTAATTAAATTTTGGTGATGATTTGTATTACCTGGTAAACGCATGCGTGCACATCTCTGCACACGCGCGGATTACGCCTGGATCATTGCGACTGTACTGTATAGCGATGTACATTGTGCTCACTGGGTAATGTAACGACACAGGTGCCTGTGAAGATAGATTTAGGTGATGTACTCCAGCATAGTGATGAAAAGATAGCGGTCGGGGCCTGAAGATACCAGAGTAATGTTTCGCAGATGATGTAGTACCAGTTTCAGATAGCGAACATGAGCTAGAGAAAATGCTTTAAATTTTCGGAAGATATGGGAACAAACGAGGCTCATCCCGAATGAAAGTGATTGCAAACTTATACCCATAGACTGTAAAATAAAGTTTTTGTGAGAAACACATTTGTAAAATGGTGGGAGCAACAGGTACAACATATTGTAGGGATGTAATACCTCGCACGCCAAGAGTTTGAAAAACTATGCAGAATGATGCGGGTCGATGGATATTAGGGTCGAGTAATACCTGTGCACTGGGAGCTGTCAGATGTGAACTTGGGTGGTTGAGGATGAAGGACAGGATGGTGTAAACGAATGTTTCAGAAGCGATTGAAGTATTAGTCAACTATTCAATAAAGATATCGGATTTCGAAGTGGGGACCATCCAAGGTAAAAAAAAACGTCAAGCACTCTGTAAGGATTGCAATCGAAATCGGTGATATGGGGTCTGTGCAAAGAGGTCTCACTGCTTTTCAAACTGAGGTCGATTCACTTTGGCCTAATTTAGGAGTAAGGTAAATCCTGGGGCATTTTCTCTTAGAATCTGCGGAATATCAGTCTGACAGAATAGGAGGATTCACTGAGAGTATTATGCGGAAGTGGGATTTCGGAATAAATGAGATATGGTTATTGCGGTGATACAAAGGAGATGGCTAGTATGTTGATTAGTGAAACTGGGAAGAATAAGGTATCGGATGTCATCAAAGAGTTAGTTTCTAGGTGTTCTGATGAGAGAACGGGTGTGGGGAGGGAGAGACTTTTCAGCACTGGGGTAATCAAGGCCTTCTTATCCGCGACAAATCAATGCTTGGACGAAGTATTATTTTTTATTATTTAGGTTCGAAGACCCGATTGTGTGCGCTGTCTGATTATTCATTCATTTATAGGTGTTGAACGCCACATCAGGATCTAAGGCGATATCGTAGCGATAAATAAATAATAACGCTACATGGTTCATTATTAGAAATGAAGTAAAATACTTGATTAAAAACAGGGAATACAATAGAGTGACAAAGACACGAGTAGCTTGGGCAATGGTATTTATTTATTGGTGTTTAAGGTCACATGCTTATGCACAATGGCTAATCGTGACCGTGACAGTTTTGTCGGTGGAGGAAGCCAGAGTACCCGGAGAGAACCACCGAGCATCGACGAGAGACTGTCAACTCCTCAACATTCTAACTGTGTTCAAGCTCTGTTCAAGCAGGGTTACAGCGGTTGAAGACATGTGCACTATCGACGTGCAGTACCGCCTTAGTACACGGCGTCATCGTGCCCCCATCTAAGCAACCGGGATAAAGTGCCTTGCCCAAGGACACAACGCGGGTCGTCCCGGGCCGGGATCGAACTCGGGACCTCTAGCATAGAAGTCCAACAGTCTACCACTGAGCCACTGCGCTCTTGGACAATGGTGATTGATACAAGTAGCTTAGTGAATAATATATATATCAACCTGTTGAGTGTGAGTTGTTTTGAAGATGAAATGTAGATAGAAAATATTAAACATAGTTTAAAATTCATTAAAAAAAAATGGTTGATTTCTGTAAGATATGACAAAACTTTGTGTGGGCCGTTATAACAAACTTGATATCTAAGAGATTCTACAGTGAAATATTGCCCCCTGATGGGATTAAAATCGGTGCAATATAAGAGAATGTGCTTAAGTATCAAAGGGCAGTCTTGTACGACCACTATGACATTGTGTGAGAATTGCATGATCGTTTTTACAAAGGTTACTGGATAGATATTTATCAATGATATTTGGTCGACAACAGAGTGGCTTGTTATTTGTTGCACCATCTCATTCTGCCTGCCTCACAGATTTGGTGTACTTCTTGATATGCGGTTTGTAATCACTGAAGGGAATCATAAAATTATGAAAGGATTTTTTTTAGCAATGGGACGCCGGAAGCACGGGGGCAGAGGCGGCAGCTACCCTCCCTGCCTTCGGTCCACGGGGCGAGAGGGGGCTTTCCAGGTTCGTCAATCAATTTTTGCAACGATTTATGCTCGAAGTAAAGCTAAAATACAACCCAAATGCGTTCTAGGATCTCTCAAAATATAGTGGGGGGTTGGGGAGTTTGGGACGAGGTGCACCCTCCTGATGGGAGGGGGGCATCTCCTGTCCAATCCCCATCTCGGACCTTCGGTCTTCGAGACATGCATGCTTCGCCATATCATGGCGGGTTGTTAGTGTGAGTAAGGCCCTTTTCCCGAGGTCTGATGCCCCCTGCCTTGAAGTGCTTCCGGAGTCCCTGTTAAAGTCTATTTTGCTGCCCCTGTCTGCCCTAGGCTTACCGGTGATACAGACATGTCGAGGACAAAACACGATATAATATTGGTCAGACATTAGCGTATTCAACTTCTCACGAACCTCCAGGATCAAATGGTTCTCCGACTTGGGATTCAGGAAAACTAGAACAGAGGAAAGAGAGTCAGAGAAAATAAATGACGTCCTTCCCTGTGCAGACTCGATTTATTCAGGTGCAAGTTGTAGAGCTTTAGCTACAGTTGTGAAAATAAAACTTTCATTTGGTATTTTGATAGAGGTGGTCTGATCACCACCAATAACATCTGATTATGCTTCAGGGTCCGCGGAGCCGGCTTCTGAAACATTCGTTTACACCATCCTGTCCTTGATCCTCAACAACCCAAGTTCACATCTGACAGTTCCCAGTACACAGGTATTACTCGATCCTAATATCCATCGACCCGCATCATTCTGCATAGTTTTTCAAACTCTCGGCGTGCGAGGTATTACATCCCTACAATATGTTGTACCTGTTGCTCCCACCATTTTACAAATGTGTTTCTAATAAAAACCTTATTTTACAGTCTATGGGTATAAGTTTGCAATCACTTTCTTCGGGATGAGCCTCATTTGTTCCCATATCTTCCGATAATTCCAAGCATTTTCTCCAGCTCATGTTCGCTATCTGAAAGGCTACAATCCGAGTTGCTTTCAAGGTTCAGCACCACACTACAAAAGCCTAACCTTTTTGAGACGACTTGCTAGCCGGTCCTCGCTAAATAACGATGACACTTTATTTGGATTTCCTCGACGTTGAATGAACTTGGGCCCGTATTCCATCAAGTGCTCCTTGACTAAACGTATCGACGTATACCGAAACACTCCATAGGTTCCCATAAACCCCCCACGAAACGTAGACCATACTCTGGCGTCTCCTAAACAGCCAAAATCGAAGTCTGAGATAGCTTGGTTGCTCAAAAGATCTATACTTTAGTGACAAATGTCAAATATTAATAATTCAAAAAAGCCAGCAGTAACAGTGGTGAACTGCCACGCGTGATTATCGGTTGAAATCGAATGGTCAAACGTACTCATAGAGTCGTTCAAATCAAATTTTTAATTGCCCATCCATACCTGTATGAGGCAGATAAATTAACTGACCAGTCAATTAGATACGCTTTATCTTGGTCAACAATCTGCAAAAGGAAGCGTCCCACTGTTGCTCTCATGTCGGCTAATTAGCGTAGCGTTTTTAACCCTTTACCTAACATTGAAAGCGACACTTGCAAAAAAAATTCTTGAATAACTAATTTCATTTTTTGTCTCAAAACATAGGTTATGACCCCTCATTGGAACGAGCTCGTCGAGCACGTTCCAATGAGGTGTCATAACCTATGTTTTTGAGACAAAAAATTGAAAACAATAACGAAAAAAATTAATTGGCGATTTTTGATATTAACGCTGGCCGGTTTTGGCCGTTACGTTGGGTAAAAGGTTAATACATGCGTCTGCCTTGGAATACAGAATTAATATACATCTACTTCCTGAAACTATGTCTGGGGGACGCCGAGGTACCCCCTTCCTTTTCAGAGGGGCCTTGCCTGACAAACTAATGATAACAAATCAAGTGACGATTGTGACAGATGTTTTAAAATTTGTCAGTGTATTTCATAGGGTTTGATGGCTCTTGCTGCAAGGTTGCATTTAGCTCTTCCATAGACAAAGGGTCATTGTAATCGTCTAAATTGTCAGTTTTAAATTTTAGCTTTTGCTTTTTTCTATTGCTTTTTTCACTTTTACGAACTCTATACTTCAAAGTACAGACGACGATTGTTTTGAAAATGTTGAGGCCAATTTGTTTGATATGTCTTGTTTTGATTTAATTAGTGTGTTATTGTTTCCGGTGCTGTACATTCGTTGTTGTTCGTATACCTTGTATTTTTAATCATTTTTCAAAATGTTGTTATGAAAGCGTGTTAGTTAACTTTTGAGACATATCTTTCCAAAAAACTTTTCTTCTTTTTTCTTTACAAGTTGTCCAGTTTTGCCCGATTTGTGAGTATGTCGGTGTCGAGATGTCGAGATGTACCAGCAGAGGCGGCGGGGTCTGGAGAGGGCACGTGCCCCTCCGCTTTTATCCACAGATATGTTTCGCAGTTACACAATGAGTTAAACTAGGCGCATGCAAACGTGTTGATAACATGCATTCCTGTAACACTATTTGAAAATCCAAACAATATTTAGCCAAAAAATCCCACTTTCGGTCGCTTCGGTCCGTTTCTTCTCCTTCAACCATCTTCCGAAGCCCTCGACGATGTCATAAGAACGTCTCGACTATTCAAATATTTCCGAATCAGCGCGACTCGAATTGAATTGAATCATCGAGACAATTTCGAACCAATTATCCCTTCTTCTATCATTAGATTCACGTTTTTGACAATTAAGATTTTGAATATAAATTATGATTCCAAAATAGTTTCCCGGATAAGAAATTCCACATCACATTACTGGTGGTTTTATAGGAGATATGTCAATAATATTTATTTGATGAATATTCAGTAAATATCAAAAATGAAGAAATAACACTTACCGTGTATGTAATATAATTTACATTCACAAGTATCATCTTATTAAAAAGGCCTGTTATTCTGCATACATCAACCGCCTATGCAGACCCCAAAATTTGTTTTTCAGTACGTTTTTGTAGATTGGAAAACAATACTAAAAAAAATAATATATTATTACGGTTGTAAATAGATACGAATGTATCATTAAAAAAAATAATCAAGATGAAAACTGGTTTTCATCGATTGATTTTTCAGTAATTTGTTAAGTTTTCTTTATATACTCTCCGTCAACTCATCATGAAATAAGGTGAAATGTCATTGTGAGAAATATCGCAGTGAGGGATAAATAGACAGAACGTGATGTGTGTTTGAACCGGTGGGTGTTTTACATAACGAGTTGGAATGGCGTAGTCATATTTCGCGAGAGCCGTAGGCTCGAGCGAAATATGATTACGCCATTCCAACGAGTTATGTAAAACACCCACCGATTCAAACACACGTCGCCTTCTGTGTTTATTACACAACCCATGCATTAAAATTCATTTGAATAAACAAATTTTAATCCCGGTGTTTAAACCCAAAGGTGAAGAGTTTGTTTTGACTGAAGCTATACTGATCATATGGATCGATAAAAAACCAAAACAACCTTTTCGGAACCCGTGTTTGTTGAAATTCGCATCGCTGTTTACTAACAGTAATAGCCACCAAATGGTTAGGCGTGAATGGGCTGGTGCCCATTCACGCCTAACCATTTGGTGGCTATTACTGTTAGTAAAACTGTAAGTACAAATATGAGCAGATTTGCAAAACAGCTGGGAGAAACGTTTTTAAAAGAAGTTCGAAGCATGTCAAGATGTACGAAGATTTACCGAAATAAAGTTGACCAATTTAGATATAATGGGATCCACAAAACGAGACGGCCACGGGACTGGGTTAATGTTCTGGTTGGAAATGATTGGGTTTTTAAAAAATATTATCTCATTTTTGGCTAAGTTTTTGTGAACCGACTTTATTTTGCTTTGGACTTTTTCATTTTCACACTCTGCGACAGACGGTCGATGATTGTTTTACGAAATTTGGAAACTTTTCGAAGCGTAACTAAACGGTGCGGTAAAAAAGATCCGGCTTGTATATCACCCGTTGAATACAGAATCATTTATATCATAGCGGCGATTCCGTTGAATACAAGGGTTTGAAGGGTTTGAAGTTTAATGGATGTGTAATAAAATACGCATCAATCACTAGTATACTCGTATCGCCGCAACTGTTGAAAACTCCTCTCTTCTGTAACTTTTTTCTGCTCGCTTTAATCTATTTATGTCAGCGCTTCATAATATTTTGTAAAAATTATTTATTGGTATTCTGATTTGAACAACAAATGTAATACTTACAAAAGGTTTAATGAAATAATATTTCATTAATAAATTCAGGTGTGTTTGAGAAATTGTTGTAATTGGATAGCGGTCAAATATCTGACTTTTCTTTAAATTTTAAAGCTAGCGTCTCATTCCTGGGATTAAAATCTAGCTTCGACTGCGAACCTTCTCTCGAAAGAAGTTGATATCAGGCGGTATCTCAAGACGAAACATTTTATTACCGGTCCTGGACCATGGCATTCTCGAGTTTCTGGGCCGACTTTCAAAAATGGGAGTAAAAAAAAATCGCGTTCTGGGAATTAAACCCAAACACTAACTATACACTGTGTTGCCAGAATTCTAAACAAAATCAGAATTAAGAGGACATCATGGGGGCGCGGTGGCTCAGTTGGTAGAGGTGCAGACTGCAAGCCGAGAGGTCCTCGGTTCGAACCCCACCTGCGGCAACCGCGTTGTGTCCTTGGTTAAGACACTTCACCCCCATTGCCCACGTGGGGGTACGGTGATGCTGCGTACTAAGGCGTACTGCACGTCGATGGTGCACCTGTCTTCAACCAATGCTAATCCTGCTTGTGTGGAGTTGGTATGTTGGGGAGCTGACAGTTGCTCGCCGTTGCTCGGTGGTTCTCTCCGGGTACTCCGGCTTCCTCCACCCGTAAAACTGTCCCGGTCATGGTTAGCCATTGTGCAGAAATATGTGATCTTAAACACCAATAAATAACTCAATAAATAAGAGGACATCATAATATCGGAACGTTATTCGCGTTATTCACCGCTCCTGTTCATTAGTGGTACATTAATGATTCCATTCTACTGACAATGTTGTTTGAACTGTATTTAATCATGGAATACCGGAGGTCATTCCTCGGCGACAATCGTGGTTTTCGTTTTCGACAAAGGGATATTGTACATAACCCATTTTGAATTTTCTAGGAATTAATAAAAAAAAAACACGTGATGTGTTATTATGTGTTAGAAGAATTTTCTTTCGTTCTGGGTCTATCGACCGAACACTTCTACTAAGATTATCTGCCTGGAATTCAAAGTCACAGAAGCCTTATAGGCTTGTGTGGAATTACGAATCGATCGACAGATGTTAAAAATGCAATTGCGTTGAAGTTACAAATCCCCAAGCTATTTTGTGTTAAAATATCTCCCTTCCTTGTCTCCGAAGATCAGAATAAAACACCACACTCGAAATATTCGACGCAGGTGACGCGCATGGTTATCTATCCTTCAGCCTTCACATATTTTCAGAGTTTTAAAATCTCTGTGTTATTCCAAAATGAAGTTCTAGGACGCACTTCGTTCCACATTAAACAATCTTCTATGAATCGGATAATATTAGTTATCCTTGCGTTTTTCAGGGTGTATGGGAATTTACACCGGTTTGGGAACTCATACACCCTGAGGCGAAGCCGAAGGGTGTATGAGTTCCCAAACCGGTGTAAATTCCCATACACCCTGGAAATCACAAGGATAACGGATTTATTTCCAAGAATTTTGGTGTACTTAATACTTTAACCTACATTGTGGGCAAAAACTGACAGAAATTTGTACTTTGCAAGTTTCTTAAATAAAACTAGACAAACATGGATGTCATTGGAACTGGCTCAATGAGCCAGTTCCAATAACATCCATATCTGTAATATTTTATTGCACATAAATATTAAATTTCCTGTATTTTTATTTTTGTTCTAACATAACCGAGCAGAGGGTATGAATTGATACTTAAAAATGGGTAGTCTTTTAGCCATATAGCTTGCTCTTGCATAATCTTGTTTTTACACCGTGGTTAAACACGGTGTAAAAAAAGCCACTGTGGATTGCAAGTTACACCTCACCTCTCAGCCAGTCAAAATGCAGTATTTTGTTCCATTTGGAAATAATTAAATTGATCTTGCAGTAAATACGTATTAACCCTTTACCTAACGAATCTGCCACCTCGTCCGCGTAATATACAAACTGAGCAGCTGAAAAATAGATTATTTTTAAAAAAAAATCAATAAAATCATATCATGTGATCCGGGGTGACAGGAATGATAGTCCGTAGGAACGTTAGTCCCTCTGGACTATTATTCCGCGGAATTATAGTCCTAGGTCTAACATTCCTAGGAATAGTAGTCCGCCGGACTACTATTCCTAGGAATGTTAGACCTAGGACTATAATTCCGCGGAATAATAGTCCAGAGGGACTAATTTTTCTACGGACTATCATTCCTGTCACACCGGCATTGCAACGAGTCCGTTAAGCTCGTTCCAGTGAGGGGTCGCATGATATGATTTTGTTGAAACGTTTTGAAAACTTTGAAAAAATAATATTTCAAATAATAAAGTTGATATTATGTGCGTTGAGTAAGGGGTTAAGCGCAAACGGATATTTTATGTAACTATCGGAAGGAGCTCTGATCTCCAATCAACTGAATTACCCTAACGGTCGTTGGTCTTACGTAGAAAAAAAGTTTCTCATCACCAGCTTTTGACGTCTGTGAAAAACGAATATGTTGATAATGTGTATATTTTTAGCGGCAGTACAAATTGAATACTTACGAAAATGTTATAGTTATTATTAACAAAAAGCAAGCGTCGATGTCGAAAACACAATACTGTGTTCGAGCTAGGTAAATACCATGACCTTTGATGAAGGGAAATCTGTTTCGCTGTGAGTGTAGTTTTCTCTTTGTCAAACGTCATCAATTTGAGAAATTATCACATCACTTGACTTGACCCAGTCAGGATGGGGTGAGAAACTGTTTGAGTTCGGTCGTTCTTCGCTCTCGCAGTCCAGCTATAAGGCGGTCATTGTAGGTAGGTGGCTCGGAAAAACACTACAAACGTTCGAACGCCACTTGCGCTTCTATAGTGAGAAAATCTGTTCTCAAATGTACAGTTATAATATTATGAAATCGCATTGCTACAAGTGTTTGTATCTGAATCAGTGGGAAAATCATTCAATTTGAAACAGCACGCAGTTGCAGCGCCCAGTCTTTTCAAAGTTTTTTTCTAATAGGAAAAGTACACGGTGGCCGCTTACAGTTTCGATCGAAACGACTAGCCTGTTATAAGTCTGAAATGCACCCAACGAAAGTTAATCAAGTTATTGACACTGCCGTTGAGAATTATAAGAGGACTCTGTAGTCACCATGATTTTTGCGCTTAGCTGAGAGGCAATTTATCGACTATTGCCTTACAATAGTGCGACTCCGATAAAACATTCTGTACATAAACATAATATATGCTGATTAATATTTTCATTCTTGGAAATCGAAAACCTGGCATGTGCGACAAGGGGTGTTGCATTGGGAATAAATTTCTATCTTGCGCTTTTTTTTTTTGTTTCCGTGTTTTCTACACGGAGAACCATGGCACAGCTATTTTGTTTAACTTGTTTTTTTTAATTTTCTGTCTTCATATCAACAGATATACACCACAATTTTTTTCTGGTAAAACGTTCCTTTAGCCAATCTGAATAGACACAGATGCGTGAGGCGATACTTTTGAATTCGGCAAAACAGTCTGCCTGTGTGGTTTCGAAAGTCGGGACTCTCCCATCAGCCTTTCGAAGAGAACTAGATGCTGTGTACTTTTTTCATTGGCTCAGGCTCAGGAATTCTCGATAAAGGTACTCCACTTCCTCTAAAATGTAAAAGAACGTTCATTACATCTGCAAGTATAAGTAGGAGATAGTGGATTGCATTCCAACTCTTCGGGAGGAGTACAACATCTAGCTTCTTCGAGCGAGAGGCACACGGTAGGTATTGCAATAGGGTTGGGCAGATTCCATGCGCCTGTTGTTCCGTTGTTGTTTTCCGTTTCAATCTATTTGTGTGGGATTCGATTGTGTTTTTCGTGTTTGAGAGTATTCTTAGAAGGTGATGGTTTTGTGAGCATTCCCCCTCTGATGGAACACCTGCTAGGTATTGCTACCTGAATGGCTAGGTTCCACGTCTTAGACCCTCTGCTCTGAGTGTAGGTTATGTAGTGGCTGCCCTTTCCATGACTGCCTGTCTTTGGTGGTATGGTTGGTGAGATTTCTAGTCTATGTTTAACAGTTTTTGTGTTATCCCATTCCTGGAGTGGTCGGGTTGAATACGGTATGTACGAAGAGCCACACACGGCATGGTATTAGCTGTCCTAGAATTTTCCAATCTGGCACTGCAGATATATCCGGGTACTGGACATGTGATGGTCTTATAAAGTACCGGTTTGAGAAAGGCATCGTTGTTGGCTTCCCAATTGGAGCCCACTAGCCATTTGTAGAATAGACTATTTGTAGGAATGTTGGCTGTTGGGTTTATGCGTTCGGGGAGGACGAGTTTTACTTCAAGTTTAAGTGGAGAAATTGGGTTTCTTCACATTCAGTTTAATGGGACTAGCTTGTCACTGTGTATTTCGTTTTTCCAAGGGTGTATCTCTTACTTAATCCTGACTTGTCGAGGGTTGAAATTATAATCTCACGGACGAATACGAGTTCGTCTGCCCTGGGTGTGTGTGGATGAGGGGGGGGGGGGGGGTGGGGGGGTGTTAATAGTTAGTTTCGAGGGAACGAAGTTTCGGAACGAAATTCGTTTGTGGGTAAAGTTTGACGCCATTAGCAGAGGGGACTTTTGCATGAACCGGGAGTTGATCGCTGCCTATGTCCACCTCTCCCGTGAAAAAAAAAATAATTAAACTTTGGTAGAGAGGAGTATTGCGTAAACCGGGAGATGACCGTTGCCTATGTCAACCTCTTCCATGAAAAAAAAATAATTAAACTTTGAAATAGAGGAGGGTTACCTGAACAGGGAGATGATTATTGCCTATGCTCACCTCTCCCTTGAAAAAAAAATTAATAAACCTTCTGACACAGTTAATACGAGTTTATTAGTGCGAATGACAAAACACGCAATCAGCATGCTTCAAACGGCTATGCTTTTGCTCATTAGATTGGACTGTTAACTGTTTAACAGGTATCGGATTTTCGAAGTTTATCAAAATAGCAGAAGAGAACACGTCAATTGTCGTAAAGCTTAACAAAACCTAATCAGACGTGTATTAGGAAGTAATCTCAAATAAATTACAGTATTTTCATGACAAAGTTGAGTTTTTTCTCGATCCGATCACGATAGGTTTGCCATACACTAACACTCATCGAGTCGTGATTTGGTAAACAAAATGATGGGAAATTAAAGCTGAACAAGATAAGCAATTGAGAGTTACATCTCAGATTCAATGTTCTAACAATTCATTTCCTACAAGTTAAATTCTAGTTGTCTATGTGCAGAAGCGGAAAGACAGTTTCGAAAGGATCGCGAGCGAGTCCACTTGTATGCTCACAGTACTGTAGTTTGACCAGATATATCACCTAAAGGAGAGATAAAATCAGTCAGTGTTTAGCTGCATTCACTTCCACACTACCCAGAAAACTTTAACTTGTTAAACTCGGGTCGCTATTTTGTTTCTAGCCAGGATAACGATACGGTCTAATTTAAAACATAATTAGACGCCCAGTGAATTTTGTGGGGGATACTAATCAATATTTTGAAACTATTAATTGGTGCAGTCCCAAATAATGAATATGAGTTCTTCAACCAGGTGCCTTTCAACTGACATAGGCGACACAACAAGGGTTCGTAGAGTTTAGGCAATCAGTTCTCAGATTATCAATCTGATGTCGACACAAGCAAAAGTAGAAACTGTCACATTGATTATCAAATGATCAGATGTGGTTAGGTTAGGCTGAGACATTTGTTAAATTGTCACATGTGAGTCTTGAATTAATTAGATATAATACAAGATAATTGTGCATTTATAATACGAAACATGGAGACATGTTATGATCAAACTAAAATTAGTAGTCCAGGCATTGTAAAGATATGAGTAGATACTATTACACATATCGACTGACAACCAATGTGAAATAGATAGAGAGTAATCGCTTGACTGGTCTGGTTACGTGAAATAATTCATGAGAGGTGAGGGACGTTGTACAAACACGAGTGCGCGAATCCACACGAGTGTTTTACAATATAGTCCCTCGCCTCGAATGAATTATTTCACGTAACCAGTCCAGTCAAGCGATTACTCTGTTTATTACTTTTCATTATTAACGATAATTATATTATTTAACCCTTTACCTAACGTAACGGCCAAAAACGGCCAGCGCTATTCTCAAAACTCGCCAATTAAGTTTCTTTATTTTTTCATTTTTTGTCTCTAAAACATAGGTTACGACCCCTCATTGGAACGAGCTCGTCGAGCTCGTTCCAATGAGGGGTCATAACCTATGTTTGTGAGACAAAAAATGAAAATAATAGTTATTCAAGAATTTTTTTGTGCACGTGTCGTCTGCTTTTCATGTTCGGTAAAGGGTTAAAAAATGCAAAAAAACAAAACAATGAAGTCCCGATTTCACCCACGGCAAAGCGTCTTCGCTTGCGCGCACAGATACATGACCCAATTGTTGATTGCATAATTCACTTGTGAAGTTACCGTTTATAATCAAACCCCGAAATCGCAGTAAATCACACTTTGGAAAGTAATAAGGTATTGTTATCACAAGAGATCACATCACAGACACGATCCAGTGGAAATTTATACATCCGGTTTTATTCCTTCACCACTGAAATTTCACCCGCCGGAAAAGAAATGTAATTTATTTATTTATTTATTGGGATTCAACAACACTTTTGACAGCCAGGGTCACCTCGTGTCGCAAAAGAAATGAAAGAGAACTGAATTTGTGATGTTATTTGCGTTTGTTTATGTTGATTGAGTTTGGATTTCACATCAGTGTTTTTGCGAATTCACGACTCTTTTGTGTGTAGACGTGTCGCGTTCCGATTGCGATTTAACCGAGAAAAATACAGCATTTACCATCACAGTGCCGTAAGTTGTAAAGCCTAAAAACTACTAAATATGAGTCAAATCGAAATAGTACAACGCTCTTCATTTCGTGTTATCGAAAGTCGGGAACATGCCCTGCACTCTTCAATGTGTGAGCTTATACTCGGAATTCTTTCGTCTGGTTTCTTCAGAAAATTAATAGCAGTTTATTAAACGATTTTTCTGGAAGTGCTCATCTGATAGTTATATCCGATTCTTCAACACAAATTTCAGTTCATTTCGCTAAGTTTATCTCCTTGGCTTATTTCTGGTGTTTTGTGTTCATCAAATCAACGATTTTAGGGCCTCTGGGAAAGCTTCGAGATTCGATTTTTGCTATTGGGTTCTATTTGAAATCGGCTGTCCGATTCGTTTCCATTCGAATCTTTTCACTAAAATATATCTTGGTATCGGGAATCTTCGTCGGCTCATAAAATGTATAGTTCTGATGGAAATGGTACATAAATAATATTGAAAATGAAGTGTGATAGTAAATATATTAACATGAATAATATCGGAACCCATGCCACTAGCGATGCTAATTTAACCCTTTACCTAACATGAAAAGCAGACGACACTTGCAAAAAAAATTCTTGAATAACTAAATTTTTTCATTTTTTGTCTCAAAAACATAGGTTATGACCCCTCGTTGGAACGAGCTCGACGAGCTCGTTCCAACGAGGGGTCATAACCTATGTTTTTGAGACAAAAAATGAAAATATTTTGAAAATTAATTGGCGATTTTTGAGAATAGCGCTGGCCGGTTTTTGCCGTTACGTTGGGTAAAGGGTTAAGTCTAATTAGTCACAACCACTGTTGCATGCAACTTTAAAGTTTCCAGGCTAAACCAAAGACGAGCTGTTGCTAGCGGCTATCCCTGTGCTGTGGTTAGTACTAATAATTCTCGCACCGTTTCTGGTTTTGAACTATAATCCTTACTGGGTAATATTCCAGCTACATCACCAAAGCATGCCTTCGACGAAGCCATGCCTTGATGATGTGGTTGGAATATTTTATCAGTTGGGGCATGAGCGATCACAGTTGGAACAACAACACCTCCTCCCCCAGTCGGTCATCTTCAAGACGCCCTTGATTTGATTCGAGGTTCGATTCGATTTCGAATAATAAATTCGATTTGATTCGAGATTTGATTCGAATCGAATGTGTGTAATTCGCAGGGACTTAATGATTCATTAATATAAATTTCGTTTCTTAGCCATGTTGTTGATGTTCTTTTTTGTAATGAACATTTTTATAAACAAATAATAACGCTAAATAATACAATAAGACATTTTCGAAAAACGGATAACACATGAACATGTCCCTGTCAAGTGACGAATGTTTCTTTATCAGTCATTATGTGAATGATGAGAAACTTAATATAGGACGTAGGGTCTTCAGTTTTCTGTCTGGTGAGGTGATAACTTAAAAACGGAACCTGAGCGTTTTTACACGTTCTTTTGAAACCGTCTCTAGACATCATCACGTTAATCAAACGGGCTGTAACCCTGACATTAATGCTTATTCAAATGCGGAGTTAGTAATCGGTGAGTAAACAACCCAATCAAAACCTAAAGATCAGCTTTAATTTAATTATCATATTAAATTATTACTGAACCTCTATTAAAATAGTAAGCCCGCCCATTTCGATGTATACACAATTTTATAACACGATACCATTCATGCCATCGGGATTGACAGGATTAAGTATCGGCTGTGTCGGAACTATTGCACGAAAATTTGATTGGAAAGAACATCTACCCAATTAGGTCGAGTGAAAAGATGAAGATTAGGACATTAGTGCCCAAGCCAGCATCACAAACAGTTGATGCAGCCAGTTTAGAGGTCTGTCTCTGAACACAAAAAGTTGTTGTAACGAAAATGATAAGCTATCTTCGAATATTTCGCTAAATCATATTTACCCAACGTAACAACAAAATCTGGTCAGCGCAATACACACAAATTGCCATTCAATTTTCATTATTTTTTTATATTCTTTGCCACAAAAACATAGCTTAGGCCTCATCAAAGAGGGATCATAAGCTATGTTTTTTGACGCCAAAAAATGAAAAAAATAGTTATTCAATAATTTTGTATGCATGAGTCGTCTACTTTTCAGTTAGGTAAAGGATTAACAATCATTCTAAACTAACGGGTTTTTTATTGGTGCAAATTAATTTCTCGCGAAACTGTCGGTAAAATACAGATAGGTATGTGATTTTGCCCTGGAGTACGTAATGATTTCTGAGCAAAGAAGTAAATATCTACATCCGGACGATGTCGCATTGCAATGCTTCAACCGCTATCTTTTTAAGTGGTCTCACCTTAACCCTTTACCTAACCTGAAAAGCAGACGACACTTGCAAAAATAATTCTTCAATAACTATTTTTTTTCATTTTTTGTCTCAAAAACATAGGTTATGACCCCTCGTTGGAACGAGCTCGACGAGCTCGTTCCATCGAGGGGTCATAACCTACGTTTTTGAGACAAAAAATGAAAAAAATAATGAATATTAATTGGCGATTTTTGAGAATAGCGCTGGCCGGTTTTGGCCGTTACGTTAGGTAAAGGGTTAATAATAATCTATTTTGCTACAGTGGAACTCTATTGCTTTCCGAGATAGCAACCTGACTGCACAAGTCATCGGTTATAGGGGTAAGTTAGTACTAAACTTTCCCCCCAAATTATAGAATTATTGTTCAATAGTTAACTTCTAATAGGTTGTTTATCGAGAAGTAAAGGGGTCAGTATATTGTGATGAATTATAGGTAGCTGTTGCCATAGTTTTCTATAAATTTGTCGGAGGATCATCATACAGTCGGGAGTTTGTCGGTAATTATAAAGAATAATCCTTTGTTTCTGTCTATTGCTTGAGTTGTGAACCCCAAAAGAAAGAAATCCAAACTGTGTAAATGAGCGTAGCCTTCGGGATTGACAGAAGAAATAGACAGAAACAAACGATCATTCCCTATAATTAAACTTTAGGGGCAATACATTTAAACACTCTCTACTTTGCGGAGTTATTATAAAAACCAGGTCGCATCATGCTTCTAAGTGATAACTGGATACAAAAGGCATAGTTTTCTAAACTTCTGTTTGAAATGACTATACATTTCACTGAAACATGTTCTTGTGTCATTAAAATTTGTATTGACCAATGAATTGCGTAAGTTAAAAGGAACGTCACAGGCCACGCACACACAAAGCTTCAATCTCCTTTTCCACTTGACGGGAGGGTGCTGTCATTCAAGGCAACACTGAGTTGAATTTAATTCTTATTTTTACCATTTCCTGATAAACTGAAAACACAGTATGCAATGTGGAGTTCGATATAAACCCAGATGGCATGAAGTTGGTTGAACTTTGTCTCAGAAAGAGTTCATTTAGGCTATTTGGAAATTGGAATGTTTTGTGCGCGTGAGTTCCGTTTGTGGACCGGCCATTGTCTACGTTTGATTTGGGTGAAACGATGAACTCAGACGACCATCTAGTACATATTTAAAAAATGAACACGGAATAAAAATCATGATGAGGATTTCATTGCTTTTTTAGTTTTATTTTGGCTCTTTTTAATATGATGAGATAAAGATTAATTACAATTCATTTTGAAACAATATGAGCGTGCAGGGGTTCCTTTCCATTCAAACTGTGCAACGTAATTTTTTATTTTTTTAAGATTGACATCGGGCGTTGTTTAGGGCGGGCCTAAATGCGTTTTCTCTCTGTTCGTTGTGTTATGAAAAGAAAAAAAAGAGATACTTTAGCCAATCATTTTGATTGAAGATGCATGAACAGAAAAAAGTTTAATTATTAGGTTGTATATCCAGAAGTAAAGGGGTGAATTCATTGTGAAGAATTACAGATATCTGTTGCCATAGTTTTCTATACATTTGTCGGATCGGAGGATCGTCATCCATTCGGGAGTTTGTCGGTAATTAATGTTGTGAAACAATATTAATCACCTCATAACTTTACACAAACTGGTCGTTTGAAGCTTGTAAGACATTAACCTCATTCAGGCCAAAGGTAAAATGCAAAACGGATTGATAATCAATAAATTATGAAGAGGTTGGAATGTGGGAGGTGGTGGCTATTATCTGTAAACTTAATGCGCATTTGGATAGGTCCAGATAGACGAAAATAGCACAACAGCGACGAACTTGCTGCGCAGGAGATGTACAAGTAGTATCAAGCATATTGTGGTATCTTTTGAGAGGCAGGTATGTAATAATCATACGATCGCTGTCGCCAAGTGCCACAGGCATGGGAACTAAGGGGCTCAAGCAAGAAGTCTGAGAGCCATTTGCGCATAACTATCTCTGGTCTCCATGCAACTATATTGCTAAGACGTCATCGAAAGGCATCGCAACTTATTAAGCATTTCCACGATGACGTAAAGTCCACCCGTGCGTGTAACTCCTCCCAAAGGTGACGTTTGGCGACGTGAAAGGTAGTGCGATCTCCCCTGGTCTCACAAATTCGCATAACGACATTTTGAGTTACTTGAAGATTTGTCTGAACTTTTCCACAGGTTTTGTATTTCAAATGCTCCGACATGCCACGTTAAACCTAATACATATTGCACTTGTGTTCATTTCGTTTTCCTGTCATTTTACAGTAAAATGGTCCTAGCTACTAGTTATATTTCATAAACTCACGTTTCGCAGTCACGATTATGGTAAGTATACTACAGTATTACGTCGTCAAGATATGCTCACTTCCTACCTGGTGTAGCCGGGCCCTAACTGTCCGGCAAATGTGATTAAACTTCTCTCTCTTTCTGTTTGTGAAAAAAATTTAGTTTGTTAAGACAGATCAGAACGAAGGTGGGGTACGGCGGTCTAGAATCAACAACCTGATGTGGAGTTTTTATGGCATTTCACTTTCGCCGTAGGCTCGCGCGAAATACAGAAAAAAAACTGCACCAGGGGTCATCGATTCTGTTGTGTTCTGTATTTTATAACTCGATTAAACTTGAATTATGTGATTGAAGCTCATATTTTTAAAGAAACATATCACCTTCGGCGGTTCGATAACTTTCTTGCTAAACTTTGTTTTGTGTCTAAGCATTTTATTCTGTCATAACCTCATTCAGTCGCGTAACGTCCAATCAGTTGCATTCCTACATGACGTTCTTACGCGTAATCCAGATCCCATGCGTGGTGCATCTAAAACATTGTCCAATGTATTGTATGCCGTAACGTTGAATACGCACATCAGCCTGGTATAATGAGCTAATTTTACTCGTCGAAAGCTGTCTTAGGACGACAAAAATGTTGCTCATCCGTGGAATGCTCTGGCACTGGTGAGGGAAGTCACTCAACATTCGACTCGACTGCTGAAAAGCTTTAAATGTGTGATCAAATACATCCTGTGGTTCGAACATGACTCTTGTAGAGTACAACCATCGCTCGTGGAATATTTATAAACTCTCCTGTATCCGAGTTTGTAAGTTCCAGCTGCATGCATTTCTATAACCAATCCCTCGGACCCTTTACATATCAAAGCGAAAAAAAAGAAACGGCCAGCCCTCTTCAAAAACACTAACATTTAAATTTTATTATTGTTTCATTAAAAAGTTCTTGAATTTGAATTTTATTTCTACAAGTATTGACTAATTATTGTGTTAGTAGAATGGTTAAATAGGTCGAGTTCTTAATATTATATGTCTGCGATTACAACTATAGGAAACATTAATTGATTAAATGTGCATACTCATTCTAAAGATGCTTTCAAATACAGGTGCAGGGGAGCATTTCTGGATAAAATGTTCAATTAATCAATGTAGCCTGATAAAGCTATCTTTATAAAGTTCAATAAAAAGGGAAAAGCTGTTATATATCATTATACATTAGTTCTTTATTTGGAGAAAATAATAAATCTGTGTTAAAAGGGGTTATTAAGGAGATCAAACACGTGTATACAACATCCGCACATTAATGAATCTGAGTAATGATGCATGTACATTGAGTTACGGTAGGCAATAAATATAATCAAGGACGCAGATGTCAATGTTGGTAAATGGAGCACTTCCACTGTTCAAAAGCAATCGATTCTTCGTAAATTATTTGATCAGATTTGATAATTGATTTAGAAAGCTTGGAACAATTTTGCAACATTGCAAACTCTGAGCGGCTATCAGGAAAGATACATAATCAAAAAAAAAAGTACTCACGCGTTATCAGGCTATCACGAAAGATACACAATAAAGAAAAAAAGTACTCACACGTTATCAGGTTATCAGGAAAGATATAAAATCAAGAAAAAAGTACTCACACGTTATGTTCCCCAACAGTATCCCCATGAAGAAATCAAGCAAGTGGTGAATAGAAAATAAGGTGCACTGAGCAAGAAAACGCAACTTTATTTTTTAGGCAACCATTTTTGTTCAGGAAACACATTTTCGTAACTTTAAAGCAACAATAAGGCAAATTAATTCTAATATTTAACGTGTGATAATGGGAGGGCTCTGGTGTAAGACAAAGGATAGCGCAGCTTACTTTTGTTCTTCCTTTTTAGGCCGAAGGCATGCTGCGATCGTGGACTTCGCGACGATGACCGTTTGTGGGGGGGGGGGGGGGGGGAGGGGGGGGGGGAGTGCAAACCTGACTTGCCTTGATGATGTCGTTGGAATATTAGTCAGTTGAGATATTAGGCAAAAAACCCAAGATTTCTGAAAATGTATTTCTGGATACATCAAATACACATGTAGCGGTCTAGACGCAACTTCGTATTTAATTAACTCCTACTCTACTCCAAATTGGACATGGGGAGCTCCCAACTACTCACAACCACAATCGATTGTGAACGCCGCCCATTTGTCTAGTACAGTCGCTGTGGACTGGTCGTAATCCACGCGTGGACAGTGATGTCTATGAATGCGTTTCAAGGTAATAAAAATCATCATCAAGAACATTTTAATTAATGAAGCACCGGGTTGTACACAGTTTCACTAATTAATTTTTGATGATTTTTCCTATAACTAGTGTTTGCAATCTAATATTATTGCGTCCATGGAAATAGTGCCCACCCGGTGAAATAGCCAGTCCACAGCAGCTATAGTATATGACAGAGTGTAAGCGTGATATAAATCCAAGTATCAAACCTTACCTTGTCAGAAAGTTCAGGATTACCAGCAAGAGGAAAAAACTCCATTCTCAAAGTCAGGAACAAAAAAAGGTACCGTCAAGAAAATACATATCATAGTTATGTAAGGGTTATCAAATGAATACTATTAAGTGAACTCCCATGCTAGTTTTGTCACCCTTTACCAAAATTATTATTTTAAATATCATTTTTTTTAGATTTCTCAAAAACATTTCAACAAAACCATATCATGTAACCCATCGTTGGAACGAGCTCGACGGGTTCGTTCCAACGGTGGGTCACATGATATGGTTTTGTTGAACTGTTTTGAAAAATAATATTTTTTCAACTGCTGAATTTGTATATTACGCGAGCGGATGCGGGCGATTCGTTGGCTAAAGGGCAAACCCGTTCAACATTGGCGCCCTTGGTGGTGTCCTCCCATACAATACTGTCGTTAGCGACATAGGTCATCCTCCATGCTTAAGGATGTCGAGTAAAGAATTAATCCTACTGCACTACGGGCTGTAGGATTAAATTATTACTGGTTTGCGCTGCCGATCTATTGGCCACAGTATCATCTGCTCCTTCACTGACAAATGTTCTCCAAGCAAAACGTTAAGCATACCGAGTTGAAAAGGTTGAGCGTATTTCCTTAGGCGAACGAAAAATGGATTGTCTTGTTCAACTGAAACAATATTTCATCCTCTATCTACGATACATAAAAATAGGAAGAGTCTACAATGTCGTTTTCATGGTTCGGGATTGCAGGTGATTGTAACCCAGCTACCGACTACTTCCCTGTTGATAAAAATGCCAACTTTTCTCTTGTAACATAGTTCAAAGCTTAGATGATTCGAATGAGGGAAATATGAATTTAAATATATCTAAACTAGGTACTTTGATGGAAGAGTTCGGTGCTATTTGATTTTCTGTTATCCCTTTACCTAACACGAAAAGCAGACGACACTTGCAAACAAAATTCTTGAATAACTAATTCTTTTCATATTTTGCGTCAAAAACATAAAGTATGAGACCTCATTGGAACGAGCTCTGAGAGCTCGTTCCAATGAGGAGTCATATGCTATGTTTTTTTGACAAAAAATGAAAAAGTAATGAAAATTGAATGGTGAATTTTGTGAATAGCACCATCCGGTTTTTGCCGTTACGTTGGGTAAAGGTTTAAAATTATAAAACCAATAGCGGAAATATCCGACGCTGTTCAGAAAGTAATAGTTATAGACTGGTGGAACGAATACACAAATAAAGAAATGTTATACTAAAATACAAAGTGTAACCTGAAATAAACTACAAGTATTACTAGTGTAGTATTATTAGCTTTAAGTGACTTTCTTATGTTTCAGTGGTATTGATTTACTGAAATGCTTTCCAAGTATCGTGCAGAAAAATATAAAAAAAAACCAAAACAAAACAAAGCAGATGGCGATGAACCCTTTCCGCGTGGACAAAATATTTGCATTCATATACATGCAGTTACCTCAACAGCAGTCCCGCCTTTCAATACACCACCAACATATTACTCTCCGGTATTTCTAGAAATTCTCGAATGAAATTATGGTTGCTTTCAAAAGAAAACCTTCATTCTTTCGACGCTAATTGCTATGGAAACCGATATGGTTTGCTCTTTTAAAACAGTTGTGCATTCATTTCTGCTGTTTTTCCGCCATGGAAAATATCATACTCAACTTTCCTGGGTTGATTTGATTATGCCAAAATACTGGTTCTCGAGGAAGGTCTGTCTACGCGCCGAGGACTATTTTTCCACGCAGATCACTATTTTGACATATTCTACAATTATTGAGCGATAATTATTATATAACCTCGAACAAACTGAAGAAAAATTGCCTGTTGTCGAGGATCTTGCTCAATACAAATTCCTTTGTATGTTTTTCTGAGAAGGTCAATTTTTAATCAACTACTATAATTGAATTAGGGGAATATTTGACATGTCTACCGTCTCTTGAGCAACAGGTGTGCGAGAAATTACAAGAAGATACTTTCATGCTGAACTACATTATTGTGTCTAATTCTGTTCTTAGAACTTAAAAACAACGAAAAATAATTCCGGAAAAATCTCTCTAACCCTTTACCTAACCTGAAAAGCAGACGACACTTGCAAAAATAATTCTCGAATAACTAATTTTTTTCATTTTTTGTCTCAAAAACATAGGCTATGACCCCTCGTTGGAACGAGCTCGACGAGCTCGTTCCAACGAGGGGTCATAACCTATGTTTTTGAGACAAAAAATGAAAAAAATAATGAAAATTAATTGGCGATTTTTGAGAATAGCGCTGGCCGGTTTTGGCCGTTACGTTAGGTAAAGGGTTAAAGGTTGCTTTGTGTTCAGTCAATTGAACGTCCTCGATTAGTCCTCGACTATTTTGTATACGTATGGGAATCGTGCGCGGCTATTTTGAAAAACTCGAACTGCTGCCCCGGTGTGTACAATTATCGAAAATTATATGGTATGTCTCAGCCAATGAGACAAAGTGGAAGTCACGTGACATATAAACTTTGAGAATAAGATGTGTATATCGGCAGTAGCGATGGTCAGTTCCTGTTTAATCTACCGCTTATCAATACTAACCCCAGTTAGAACTTATAATGGTTCTCAAATCGGAAGTGAGATATATACTCTATTTCAAGTTTAAAAAAGAAAGCTAGTAAAGGGAGCGTAACCTTGAAACTATTTCCAAACATTCGCCAAACTCAACTTGAAAATCTCTTTGAAAATTAATTACGACTTACCTGCTAGCCTGTTTGTTGTTCCTTTTGCTTCATTCAGATATGCAGCAATCATCTTGAATATTGAATTGTTAATGACTCCGAGTTGCCGATCGACGATGTGACAAAATGTTGCCACAGTGCTGGGGAGTCAAATGTAATTGCACAACGGTAGAACTCAGATGCTCAGGTGGCGTCACACTCAACTATAAATACATGCCAAACGCATTACGCTAGTTGTTTTTTTCAGTTTGACAAAAACTGAAACCAAATTTAGAAAAAAACAACAACAACAAACTTTAAGGTACTTAGGAATAGTCATCTTCGGTTCGCAGTCTACAATTTGGATGATATGTATGTGCACCCACAGAGGCGGAGGAGTGTCTTGTTGAAAAACAGTCTATCCTCTTAGTGTAATAGATTATTGCTTTGGTATTCTTGCCTTTCATGTACGATTAACCCTTTACGAAAAGCAGAGGACATGTGCAAACAAATTTCTCCAAAAACTTTTTTTTTCCATTTTTTTGAGTAAAAAACATAGCTTATGCTTCCTTTTTGGAACGAGCTCTGCGATCTTGTTCCAACAAGGGTCCATAGGCTACGTTTTGGAGACAAACATGGACAATATAAAGAGAACTGAATGATGATTTTTGTTAATAGCGATGGCCGGTGTTGGCCGTTATTGAATAAAAGGTTAATGATTGGGGACTATACTGGAATCTCCCTGGTTGTTTTCGAAATGTCTTATTGGTATTCTTGCCTTTCATGTTACATGTAAACATTATTAACTAAAATAATAGTACCCTGGTTGTTTTCGAAAGATGTAAGAACTATCACTACATGTTCAAGTTAACAGTGGGTATTATTTAGAAATCGAGGGACATAACACAATCCTATTGTCTGTCTTCCTGCTATTCAACCAGAGTGAATACAATCACAGTTTAAGACAGTAGAGCAACTAGGTAGCTTCGTTTATTGGTTGTTATTTGAGGCTGATATAGATAAGAATGAACAATAACGGTGTGATTTCCTTGAGACAGTGTGGATTCTATGGTTTAAAACAAAAGCAACGGAAACAGTAGAAACACTTGTTGAAAGCCTCGTCAAGTCATATGGACATCGATTGCTCTGTTGCGGCAATACTTTTTAACGACAATAAATATCACACGCATTCTCCAGTAACTTGTGATATTCACTAAATAACTGTCTAATGGGCAATGAGGAACATTTTTGGAAAAGAGCTAGCCCTCCAAACTCTTTTTGCACACATGCTTGTGTAAGTAGGAGTGGCTAGCCACCACTTATCTCTATACAGCCGGATTGCAGGGTCGCCAACGAAAACACCCCGACTCACTCTGTCTCCGCCCCACACCCCGACTCACTCTGTCTCCGCCCCAATATGTCGTAAACTCAATCAATGTGGTAACTGTTGTGAAATCCCCGAAGATTGATGACATTGGACATGTTAAGCTGTGGCATAAGTCGCAGTGTAACAGTTTCATTCCATTAAACGTCATGGTGTATACCTAGCACGATAACTAGTAGCACAGTATCGATTTTCCAATCTCGGTCCTAGTTTTTTTATCGATAACAACTAAAATATTTTGTAAATATTTAATTTACTGGAAGTCTTGATTGAGGACATGCCGCGATATGAAAAGAGGAGAATCACTATTGAGGCTGACGGTTAAACGTTGGCGGGACGAAACTTGAGCCCGTGGCCAAGAAAATGTTTCCCTTGATGCGATTCTCTATGACATTACCTCCCCTTAATTTGGTAAAGCTGTTCAAGCATTTAACACTGGGAGAGATGGGAACTTCATATAAAAACTTATTTTTTTTTTAATATTCGTGTATTTTTATCATCGATGTGCGAATCATTTCACAAATTACAGTTCTTTTCCAGTGGCGTAGTATAAGCAACTAAAAGCTATCTTGTTAACCTTTTTTCCCCAATCAGTTTGAACATTGGATTATTGTTCCGAGTAGAAACCCATTTAAAAAAATAGAAAACTGCCGTTTTGGTTATCTATAGCTTTTTTCATTTTATTGTATCAACAGTGTGCGCATCGTTGCATAAAATACAGACAGTGTTCTTTTTAATAATCTAAAAGTCTGTCAGATGTGGTTTTCCAATTTTTTTCCTCTGATGAATTAAAATTTCCAAATTGTTAGAGATGGATGAGAAATTACAAGTAATTGCTTTAATTGGTGTCGCTATTTCACACCCCATTGTCATTCATCCACGCATATCAAGTCTCAGAAATTCACACCTCACCACCCACATTCACTGCCTTCTTAATTTGATTTCGTCTCGCAAGTTCAGTAATCTCAAGGGAGATAATTTTCTCGTAAGATATTATTTTATGGCATTTATAGTTTGCATATTTTGGGTATGCAAACTATAAATGCCAGAGAAGCTTCGGAGAACCACAAGCAGCCGATACCATGTATTTGGTAACCATTGTTTTTCATGAGCGTAAGCACAGGTTTCTACACATCTGGATTGCTGGAATATTCAGCGAAAACGTCGCAACTCAATCTGTCCTCCCCCCCCCCCCCCCCCAAGATAACATCAAGTCGATCAATGCAGTAACTCCTCCCATCGATGACGTTAGGCGACGTGAAAACTGTTACGCTGCGACTGTAGTAACAGCATAACAGCTTTCAATTCACCAAACGCCATGGTGTTTACAAAGCACGAAAACTACTAACAATGAATCAACTTTCCAAATTTTAATAATTCAAATAAGTTTTAAATATTCAATTTGTGTTGCCGCGAAAAGTGCACATCGTCATATTCGTTTTGCACAGACATCAAACTATGTTCTTTAACACAACTATCGGCGATTGCTAAGCGTCAAAAAATTAGAAAGCTTCGAGAATTGTTTCTTATTGAACATTAAGTATATAAACATGATGCAAAATCCCCCAGCCATAAGATAGCGGCGGCGGAGGCACTTCTCTGTATGTGGCCATTGGGCGTTCTGGCAATCCAGTCGTATAGAGGTTAGTGCTACCCACGGATACCCAGTGCAATACAACCAAATTGTGAAGAAGGGCCAGTTATAATATAAAAAATACTGCCCTAAACGCCAGCTCGGATAAATTGTTTCTGGCCCTCCTCGTAATACAACATATTTCCCTATTTTCCCATAAACAGAGGAGGAAGATGATACAGATGCGCCTGTCATTCGGGGGTTAACAGACAGAAGACTGGAAAACACCACGGATGGAACTGCCACTGTATACAAACATATCAAGTGGCGAAAGAGACTCACGTACACCAAAACAAGGTAAAATAGATTACATTTTCTTTGACAAAGCAGGAGTTTCATGGTCAGCTGTGTTGGTGAACTTCACAACCTCGGAGAAAGCAATTAAAATTGAGCGTATGACCTAAGCAAAGCTTGCCGCATTTCTGAACAACTTCAGTCTGGAGACTTAGCACAGATCCTTTGAAGGATTGATTCCGCCAAACAGAGTTGCAAACAACTACCCAACTCAACAATCTCAGCGTGTGATAATGATCAACGTCATTGTTTTCTTCTAACATTTCACACCATCCGTTCTTGTGTGATTGTAACCGTACACTTGATGTCAGAGAATCATTCAGACTTTAAACATTTTAGAAATAAGAATCAAAATTGAGATTGAATACGTTCGCGTGTGAAAATTAATTAGACACCACTCCGTCATCCCCAGTGCTCCGGCCTGCCTTTGCTATTACGAAACCTGCTCAGTATAAACCTCTTTTAGCTTTATATATAGATCATGATACAGTCACTTTATTAACCCTTTACCTAACATGAAAAGCAGACGACACATGCAAAAAAAATTCTTGAATAACTAATTTTTTTCATTTTTTGTCTCAAAAACATAGGTTAGGACCCCTCATTGGAACGAGCTCGACGAGCTCGTTCCAATGAGGGGTCATAACCTATGTTTTTGAGACAAAAAATGAAAAAAATAATGAAAATTAATTGGCGATTTTTGAGAATAGCGCTGGCCGGTTTTGGCCGTTACGTTGGGTAAAGGGTTAAAATGTGGATTTTAGCATGCACGGAAAGTGAATAGGTTATCTCTTAAGGTTATATGATTGCAGAGGATCCAGGATCTCAATGAATGTGGAAATGACCAATATTCAAGTTGGTATGAGCCCACTAAGTTTCGGCCCATGTTTCCTCCCGTTAATTCCACTATGTTGTAGTACTAGTCTGCTGGCACCAGTCTAGACATTATATAGTACATGGTGTGTGTTTTGAATCCATCGTCTGGAATATTTCATTTGGTTGGGAAAGCGAATCGTTGGTTCGCTTTTCCGACCATCTCAAATATTCCAGACGATTGAATCTAAAAATGCCACAAGAATTCATTCTTTTTGAAGTAATGAAAGAAATGCCTCTGAAGTAAGACTTAATTTATCAAACCCGTTTAAGACTTTAGAAATCCATGTTTGTCACAAAATAATTGTGACTGAAAATATATCACATGTGTAGTTCCATTCGAATGCCGCGGAAGTCCACCAATTGTATTTTTCTTGATGATTTCAATGTCAATTAAATACTGATTGATTGAACTATCTATACCAAGGACACGAAAGAATATCTATATATCTTTGTGAGTAAAAATACATCGCAATTCATCAGCAGTAGTCCACGCGTAAACTCATCGAAAGGTGGAAAAACAAACAAACTATGACAGATTGGGGTCTCTTATACTATTTAACTGGTAGTCTGGGAGCTTGACTTCGGCCCGGTAGTTGATTCTCAGGCCTTGATGAGTGCGACGGAGTGGTGTTACAAAGTGTGCGTGGCAGGTGATGGCGTGGTGATAAATATACTTTAACTCTATATCATGCCACAGAGTACATACACAGAACGACCCATGGGTGTGAATGGGTTAATCGATATGGCACTTGTGCCAGCGCGGAACGATAAAACCAGAGGCCACACGCCTCGCGTTTTATCCTTCCGCGATGACACCAGTGCCATATCAATTAACCCATTCGCACGCGTGTGTCGTTCTGTGTTTATTACACGCCTTCACGTATATAAAAAACAGTTATTAGAAGGACACTCAGCAATTCATTTGACAAATATCAACAAAAAGAATACATTTTATCGCAATCCAAATTTGCTAGGGGTACCCGTGTCACTATTTCGTCCCCGGAGTTCCAATGTGTTCTATGTGCCTATTGGCACATAGAACACACTGGGCGTCAGGAGACGATTTTTAGATATCGCTAGCGATTTAAATTGAAATTGCGGTGCACGATTTGTAGAAGATTCCAGTGATATTTCGCATCTTTATAAGAATAGTCCGTCTACGATTTCTGTTCCGCACATATGTGCGGAACGGATTTTCATTTTCCACATGGTTTAGTGTTGCTGTAGATTGGAATTTCATAGAACAGGTGTGTAATAAAATGTAATATCAGCTTACGCCTCAAAGTTGAAAATTGGCAACCTAGTAATCTATCGTCATTTCCCTTGGATGTTGCCCAAGATAATTTATAATGCTGAGGATGAGCATATTTGTCATAGCAATGCAAATTGGATATATAAATATATTTTAGTTATTACCAATAAAAAAAAACAACTTCCGAGATTGGAAAGTCGATACAATGTTATTAATTTCCAAGCATAGTGAACGCCATGGCGTTGGTGATGTGAAAGTTAACAGCTTTCCCATCATCAAACGTTATGCATTTGGAGGAGTTACCGCATTGATTGACTTGACGTCATCTCAGGGGAGAGGGAAGGGGTATTTTGAGCAACGACATCCTTCGCTTACGTTCCAGTAATCCAGGAGAATATATCTAAAACTGTCTACGCCACCCCTCAGACCTTCCTAGGCTTTAGGACACGTTAAGCATAAGATGTTGCATTGAACATGTCATACCTTTGATATTTTAGGATCTCGAGAACAGGTAAGCTTGAGGTGACCCATCTGGTCTCTCCATTCCGATGTAAAAGGAATGGAAGTCCGTAGGAACGTTAGTCCCTCTGGACTATTATTCCGCGGAATTATAGTCCTAGGTCTAACATTTCTAGGAATAGTAGTCCGGCGGACTACTATTCCTAGAAATGTTAGACCTAGGACTATAATTCCGCGGAATAATAGTCCAGAGGGACTAATTTTCCCACGGTCTTCCATTCCTGTCACACCGGCTTATCTGGTCTCTACGCCGAGGTAGGCCTGTGGTGTAACATATATAATTAGATATATAACACTGTTTATATTCTAGGAAGGCGATGAGATGTGGGCCTGAGATGAGCATGCTATTACGAAGACTACTGGTAAAATAGACACCGAAATATTTGATTTGGATACAACGTTTAGTTCAGCCGTTAATCTAAACTACCGCCGCCCATAGTGTGGTGCAGCTTAACCATTGGCACATCACTTAATACTACGTGCATATAATAAATACATTCCTATGACGAGAATAACATACCCATCCCAAAATCACATCCCTTGAGTATGTACGGTTCCACCCACACCTCAACTGATTTTAGAGTGTACCACTCACCCACCACTGGTTTGAGTTATTTTTGTTGTTTGGTATAGTTACGGTAAGAGATTGGTGTCAAAGTTAACTCTTTCGGTGGGATTTCGGATTTCGGTCCTCCCGCCGGCGTTACAACCTGCGCCATTGACTGATTCAGCAGCACGCATGCGATTTGAGATATGGTGTAATCTCTGTAATATAATTATGATTTGTTATATTGTATCGCATGTTTGTGGTGTCAAAGTGGCCAGCGGGATGCAGAGAGATAAACGATTGACCATGCGCCCCGTCAACAAAACGTCAGTTAACAATATCCAATCTTCGACTTCCTTGCACTCATTGTTTAGATTTTAGGAAAGCAAAAAAAAAAATCGGGTATGAACAATATTGGTCTTTAAAAATAACTGTTTTGAGAAAACCAGGCAAATTTGATTTCAAACTATTTAGCAGCACGCACCCTGCGTTTAGCCGGTGATCGATTTTTATCTGTTTGGGCCAAATGTTCCTGAGTATGTGTGGTGGCCCACAACGCTGAAATAAAAACAATTAAAGAACAATTTATGGTGCGTACAGTGCGTGAGGTGTGGGTTATATGCACCTCACAAGGGCAATGAATGTTTCGTGTGGGTAATGCCTCACATTTTGTGAAACATCTTTACAAAACGAATTGAATATTTAACGAAGCGAATACCACTTCGACCTGAAGGGTCATTGCCTGGAACGTTTCTTCAGATTCCGTTGCTTTTAAATGGGTCTTTGTGGTTTTCGTCTTCACGAAACGTCGCGCTCGGAATCTTAATGGAAGCTGTGCTCAGTTGACAAAGTGTATCCGATACTGTATGGCTATCGCCGTGGAAATTTGTGTTGCCCCACACTGACAACAAAAAAGACAACATGTGAAGAGCATACAACCACTTCACGCCCGACTATGTTTCTCCTTGCTACTCGAGCTTTCGCTCGCCATAGAACATTTGGCACGTTGTGTCGTGGGAACTTCAAAGACCAACGATGAAATTCCATACACAATCCACCTAATGTCACAAGTACACTAGACACATCATGTACTGCTTTCTGTTGGTATTTAACCCCTTGAAAATGGCCCAGGAACATGGCACTTCGTAATTTAAACAGGTACGATGGTTGCTAAGTGCATATGTGGGGAAGGCCTATCCCCAACTTATGAATATGGACTCTTCCTCCAATTGCTGCCATTTAACTGAAATGGAAGATACCACCAAGGCTCAAAGGGTTAATTAGTTTTGCAATGTTGAAAAGGGCATTGGAAGATGCATTGAACTCTTTCGTGTTTCATTTCATCGTTATTTTACTGTTACAATACTGTGATTACAAACGCAGACAGAAAATTCCGACCAGATCGTGAGTTGGTCGAGATTGGCTTGACATTCTCTTTCCACGTTTTTCCAACAACATTGTGGAATCTCACACTTCAGAAAAAATGGAGCAGAGTGATTTGAACACACGGGTTTTGCAGCCCGGCGTCCGTTTTCGTGTATACTGTTCTCCAGTTTCTTAAAAGACAGTTATGTGTAAACGTGAACGTGTAAAAAGACTGGAATCTGTAACTGGATTTCCTGCAATTATGTGCTGCTTACTTTATGCAATGGATTGGAAATGGCTTGAGTGATAGGAAGATGGTCACATGAATGCCATAATGTTGCTTAATGCTCACTAGAATTATTGAGAAGGAAAGCAAAGGAGTATATATTGGTCTTATTTCCCGAAGCAACGATTGTGGCCGCCAATGGCTCGGACAAGCTCTTCCGGTACATTAAGACAGCTACGTATCGTTTCACTTCTAAAATGGTGTAAACGATAATTTGTCTTATTAAACAGCTTGCTGTCGAGGCTACTGAAAATACTTTACGCAGAAGTGACGTGACAGATATGCGGAATAATCGCCATTGTAACCTGGTCGATATCGTTCATATAGTTGAGATGAAGCTGAAATACAGTCACATAGAGGAGAGCTTTATTGAAACCGAGAAGTATTCAATACTGTCTGTGGTAGCTGACTGTTCTGTAAGAAGGAACTTCGTCGATATTTTTATGAAACATAATTCAACCTAAATGATGGTGGATTTGTCTTAAGAAATATTGGTCATTAAATTATGACAGAAGGAATTTACAGAGATATATATTACAAGGTAAATACCACATTTTACAAGTAGCATGGTAGATACTATGATCACACAAGCGGTCTACTTCTCCATCAGATTAAGATGCAATCGCGAAACACCCCAGTCGGTCCTGATTTTAAAAAATAAAATAACATTGCGAAAAAAAATTGAATCAAGAACGACAATAGCATTGATATTCAATTTTTTTTTCGACAAGTGAAATTCTACAGTGTTTATGGGGAAGAATGTGGACAGAAAATATCGTACGGATCGCGACTAAGTCGCAATCCGAACGAAATTCTATGTAATCATTTCTAATCACAGTAATGTAGGTCTTGGGGTGGGTACGAGAAAAGAGTTTGAGAACGGCATTATAATTTGCGTGTTTATCGGGATTAACGACACTTTCAACAGCCAGGGCTACATCGTGTAGGGGAGTTTTACGGGTGGAGGGAGCTGGGGTACGTGGAGAAAACCATCTAGCAGCGGCAAGCAACTGTCATACGCTCCAACTTACTAACTCTGCATAAGCAGAGTTACCAGCGGTGGAAGGCAAGTGCAGTAAACTCTAGTAGACGTCCTCACGTGGCTTATTGGGATTGTGTTTCTTGCCCAAGGACAAAACGCAGTTACTGCTGATCAGGATCGAACCGTCGACCTTTGGGTTTAACTCCTTACCCAACGCAGACGATATCAAAATTTATTATTTTAAATATCATTTTTGCATATTTTTCAAAACATTTCAACAAAACCATATCATGTGACTCCTCGTTGGACGAGCTCGACGAGCTTGTTCCAACGAGGGGTCACATGATATGGTTGTGCTGAAATATTTTGAAAACTATTACTTTTACAACTGCTGAATTTGCATATTACGCGGGCGGATGTGGCCGATTCTTTGGGTAAGGGCTTAAAGTCTGCTGCTTGAACCACTGAGCTACCGCGTTCCCCTACATTATGGTATACCGATGCTCAGGCAATGGATGTGTCTACCATGACGACATGTCTCATTTTTTAAGCAAACCTTTTGTTTGAATTATACTATTTTTCGCTTTGGAAAATATTCTCAAAATTTAACACAAAATCTAAAATGCGATGTTTCAGATCGTCCGAACTGCTTCAAATATCCATTTTTTTCAATTTCGGACTAATAGAGCGTATCGTACGCAAATTCCTTTAAAATTACGGACAAATCGAATACGGATATTTCCAAATTTCTGAACATATCGCACATATTGGAAGCACATTTTTTAAATTTTCAGACGTATTTCCATGTTGACATTTAAACAGGGTGGACTTGTCTAGCAGCATCAGTATTACGATTTATGATGACAAGTGGTGCAGGTGGGGATTGAACCCTAATCAGGTGCATAAAACTATTTCCTTGAAACTTTCTAAAAAATAAGGAATTATTTGGCAGTACTCTTCAGTCCGATTTGGAGTTCCTTGAAGGCATCTTCCTGTATACCATGGCCGACGTCGTTGTAAGGAATTTACAGAGAAGATAGCTCACCTTAACCCTTTACCCAACGAATCGGCCGCATCCGCCCGCGTAATTCGCAAATTCAGCAGTTGAAAAAAAAATCATTTTTCAAAAAAGTTCAACAAAACCATATCATGTGACCCCTCGTTGGAACGAGCTCGTCGAGCTCGTTCGAACGAGGGGTCACATGATATGGTTTTGTTGAAATTTTTTGAAAAATTTGAAAAGATGATATTTGAAATATTAAATTTTGATATCGACGTTTGGGTAAAGGGTTAATTTACTAACGTTGTCAATAAATTTAACGCCTCATGGCATGGTAATTTCGTACAAAAATTGTAATTCGAAATGTTAGCCAAGTTGTATCATCGATATGTATATCATTTCACAAACGTCGGGCATTTTCCTGTAGAGAAGTATAAACATAGAGACGTTTGCTTTTTACATTTTTCTCCAGTCAGTTTGAACGTTTGACTATTATTCTCTATTTAAACTCGTTTAAAAATAAGAAAACAGCGCCGCTTCTATCATCGTTTGATGGTCCCAAACGTTTTCTGTTGATAAAATCAACAGCGTGCGCATCGTGACATATAACACATACACTATCCTTTCGATTGATATAAAAGTCAAGGAGGTAAGATTTGCTTTTTTTCTGGAGGAAGAAAACAAATTTGCAAATTATTGTAAAAATGCAGTCGCCAAACAAAGAGTCTAAGTGAACAGTTACTCAGTTGCTTCTAAGCACCCTACCATAAAAGCGAGCTTTCCTGTTGTAACATTCAATACACGAAAACAACAGACAGCTCCGTAGCTTATGTTCTACAGATGACATATGTGTTTTTCTCAACAATTGCATGCTCGCACGACTAATAATTTCAGGGGAGCTTACTTTATCGAAAGTCGATCTTTATGACGCGATAAGTCAGGGATGTACTATTTACTGCGAATTTGTGGATGTAATTTTGTTTGTAAGAAGGGTTAATAATAGTGCACACCCACGCAGTGACGTGTGCGCATATAGGTAATACAGGTACGCATCCATGATTTTATAATTTTTCTATATACCATGCAACAGAGTTTGGGGTGCCATCTGGCGGCGTGGCTCCCCTACTGATAAATAATCCGGAATCATTGTAACGGATATTTAATAGTTTGTGGCTTATCAAAAGAAATTATGTAAAATATATTGTCGCAGAATGCTGGAAACTATGAGAAATAATTAAATAATGAAGTACCTTTCGCAGTTAGGTAGTTGTTGGTGAGTTAGGTGTTGTTTGAAACTTCGAAGTGCCAATGCCGTCCGTTGCCGGTTTCGTCAGATTCAAAGACCAGTTTCAATTTTGATTGAGAACGTACACTTTACAAGTTGTTGACAACGAATAAAAAATAAAACCAGTGATTTATTGACACTTTTAGTGGGCTTTTTTCATTTGTGGGGAACTTAGTGCGATTTTCTTAGCAACAGCCGGAGTTCGGATGAATTCAAGTAATGTTGACGTACGGTCCGGGGAAATCTTTGTTCTCAAAACACGGGCATGCAGTCTTGTAGTAAAATTTTACAGAAACAGACATGCACGCGAACAGCGATATTCATTTATTTCCTAGAATTTTCCTTCATACGTTCACTGGCTCCAGTCTATGAACTATTTTTACCAGCGATACAATACAATGTCAGCTTGAGACTGTCAGAATTACAGTGTAGCGGCCAGCCAATTTTGTATGATCTGACGTGTTCTCCTAAATACCAACCACACATAACTCCCATTTATTGATTTAAATTACACCTCTGTGTTTTCTTTTGGTAAAAAATGTTTTATTTCCTGGATGCTTTAGGCTTTGCAACCAGAACACAACTGAATTCATCTTCAAACTAGTCAATGTCACCCTCATCTGACCAACATCTGGTGGTGGGGATTCTGATATTCAGTATTTTTCTCCAAAAATGGCAAAAAAGCCTAAATACCAAACTTCCCAGAACCTACCTCTAAATAACATTTGCACACTGATTCCAGAGAAAATATTTCATTTCTACTAATTCTAGTTCTTTTTAGTGTTCAAATGAAAACTGAAATTGAATTTATTACAAAATGTGTGACTGCATTTCTGTCTGTTCGTCCATCGGGGAGTTTGACAGCTCATACCCTGGACGATTTGTACCTCGGGCAATTGGGATCTTTTGCTGGACGATTCGTACCCCGATATCTGGACGATTCGTACCTTTCCTAAGACAATTTGTATCTTCTGTCTGGACGATTCGTACCCCTCCTCTGGACAGTATCCGACAGTTCGCACCCCTTCTGGACAAAATGTATCCTCTTCTGCAAATTCATACCCTGCTTAATTAACCCCCTCTGAAAAAATATACATGGAGATGGGGTTGGGAGAGGACTATAAACTTGAAGAAAGAATAAAAAAGGCGATGTCATTTCTATTATTTTAAAAAGACACATTATCAAGTTTCATGACTATAAGTAAAAAGCAAGCAGGCACTTAAAAGATTCAACGTAAACAACGGCAAAGGGAAAATGCTCTACCGAGGGAGCTCAAGATTAAATTAATTAAATTATTAAGGCAGCACACTCTATAACTTATTATTTGGGGGCGTCATAAAATTATTTATTGTTAGATCTTCATCAAGTTAAAGAATTACTGTGGCTTCATTAAAAAAAAACAGTGTTTCTTTTACCAGGTTCGGACCCGAAGTTTATAATACTACAGATTTTCACTTGAAAGGATTTAAAAAGTTATTTATTTAATTTGTAAATTACATAAACACTCATCACTATTTACAAGAATACATGCATCAATAACTGAGCCAGTGTCACCTCGTGACGGACAGTTTTGTGGGTGGGAAAGCTGGAGTGCACTGAGAGAACGACTGAGCAACAGTGAGCAACTGTCCAACGTACTAACTCCACACAAGCAAGTTTAGCGTTGACTGAAGAGACAAGCGCTCTGTCCCGTGTGGTAAAAAGCTTTGGACATTTTGGAATGGAATGGCTTTGACTATACTACTAACAAATTAGGGGAGGGGAGGGGGGTGGGGTTGTTCACCAGAAATTATGGAGGGACGATTTTCTGTTCACCTGAAAAAAAACATGGGGGCTGAATTTTTCGCATTGTGGGAAAAGATTTGGTGGGAGGGGGGTTATTTTTGTCAGGGAAAATGTTTGTGGGCTACCCTTTGGAGGGGTTGCGGTTGATTATAGGAAATACTTAAATGTACATGTAGCTTGGCTTCCAAAACTGATTTAATTATTATTTTTGGATATTACATGTATTTCACATTTAAATGTTCATTCGGGAACCACAGACCGAACAATACTGTTTTATTTTTTGAAAAGTTATATTTTTGCCACAGTCAGCAATAAAGGCCATATATTGCCAAACATAATGCAGTTCAATGCATCTTGAGCAAGTGTAGCATCCAGAACAGCGAAACACACTATAACCTCTGGTAAATGCCAAATACACATGTAACTGCCTATTTTACCCTATAAACACATTTAATTAAACCATGGTTTCTCCTCATAGTACTTGTGAAGTACTTGTGATAGAGGGGATTTCAATTATATTCCAATCCTCTCTAAAATCACCATTCAAACTCTTAGAAAACCAATATTTCACTTGTATTCACTGTTGGGCTGCACGATATTCAAAACAGAATGCCAGTATCAGTATTCAAAAAAATACCGCGGTATACCGGTATATCACAAAACTGTTCAGATATCTGAACATAAGTACCACAATCGAGACTTGAGGAATTATTCGGAACGAATCAGCATGCCTTGATGATGCAGTTCGCAAAACCTTTACACAACGCAGACGGTATCAAAATTTATAATTTTAAATCAAATTTTTCCAAGAACGTTTCCAAAACAATATCATGTGTCCCCCTCATTGGAACGAGCTCGTTGAGCTCGTTCCATTGAGGGGGTCACATGATATAGTTTTGTTGAAATTTTTGAAAATTATTTTTTCAATTGCGGAATTTGTATTACGTTGGCACATGCGGACGATTACTTGGGTAAAGTGATAATATTATTCATTCTGTGTAAAAGTTAAAAAGCTCAAGACATCTTGAAAATTAAATTGTGGGTAAATTAAAAATGACGATAAACCGATATTTCTGTAATTACACCGGTATTCAATCGATATTGGTTTGAATACCGGTATATATCAGTTTATCGTAATACCGTGCAGCCCAAATTCACTGGTATAATAGAAGTTTTCTCCATATTATGATGTTGACCCTTTACCTTACATGAAAAGGAGATACCACTTCTGAATAACTAATTTTCTTTTCATTTTTGCGTCAAAAAATTAGCTATGACCTCCTCACTGGAATGAGCTGAACGAGCTCATTCCAATGAGGGATCATAAGCTATGTTTCTATGCAAAAATAATGAACATTGAATGGCAATTTTGGTGAATGGTGCTAGCCGGTTTTGGCCGTTACATTGAGTGAATGCTTAATAGAATCTTTCTCCATATCATGATGTTAACCCTTTACCTTACATGAAATGAAGAGACCACTTTTGAATAACTAATTTATTTTCATTTTTGCGTCAAACACTCAGCTATGAACCCCCACCCACCCCACGGGAATAAGCTGGATGAGCTCATTCCAATGAGGGGTCATAAGTTAGATTTTTGACGCCAAAAAAATGCAAAAAATAATGAACATTGAATGGCAATTTTGCTGAATGGTGCTTGCCAGTTCTGGCTGTTACAATGAGTGAGTGATTAAAAATATTAAAAACAATTTCTTCATTCACAGACACAGAATATTTTGTAACATAAATTTGGGGAACGGGTACAGAGGAGTAATTAACAAAGTTGCAAATGTGAATGAATGGCTTTGTGCACAGCTACCAATATAGTAGTCTGATACTAGTGTCGTCAGGGTCCCCATGTTATAGTACAAAACTACATTAACAATTGCCCCTCTACCACCCATACTGAACCCCACAGCTGATGAGAAAGTTAATAGCATGCATCCTTAGTTTCCTATGATTTGTTTTAGTACTGCAGCACTCATGGTCCACTGACTTTTTTCTGTTTGACAACCATGTTGTGGCTCTTCTCATTGTATTTCTCATTGTATGTCAGTCTGTATTCCTACGTACATGGTGACTTTCAAATTTGTGATTGCAGGTCTGTCTGTCCATCATACAAAGTGTTGGCTTTTTCATTTGCCCAGTTCTACATTTTCAATAACTGGCAACTGAATACCCCCCCCCACCCCCCCCCCCCCCCGCACCCCCCCCCCCCCCCCCCCCCCCCCCCCCCCCCCCCCCCACACACACAACATACACAAATATATTAAACATTAAAAAACACTATATTCTTGGAGCAAATATCATCCTCACTGGATACTATGCATACATGTATTTTCCCTAATTTCACTCTTTTTATCAGAATGGGTGCCTGTAGGAATTAAATCCAAGTGATTTGAAAACTATCGCAAATGGGAGATTTAATATCACAAGAGGTTTGTTTTTGTGTTAACATCAATTAATTTATGAATTTTATTATAGTTTTTGATAAAAAGTGCCATACTGGGGGACACCTTCAGGGCTATATTTTGCCACATCAGTATGTAGAAGAAAATTTAACATCAGTTGTTAGGATAAAATGGTACTGTCTGTTGATATTAGTGAAGTATATAGCTGCAACCCCAATTTTTGAATCAAAATTGACATTCATATTGTTTTGTGGGGTTGGAACACCACTCTTTGTCTTGTATGGTTAAATGAGACACATTTCTCCCCAATGTATTGCATGCTGATGCAGATTTGAGTTTTATTTTTGGATTAGGTTAGTTTAAAAAAAACTACAAGAATTCTTACCTCTCAGCTTACTCATTAGGTAACAGGGGAGAACAATCTATTGGAGGCAACAACAATTTTTAAGACATTTGACACAGTTTGGACTCTTTTCCTTAAAATAACAAATTTTCTATGTTTTTGACTCAGTAGAATCCAAAAGTTAAATTATCATGCAGAAATGACTCTTTTGTTACATGAAAAAGGTAAAATGTATCTTTGATAGGATTGGGGTTGATTAAGGAAATACATAATTTGGCTTCCGAATCTGATTTAATTATTATTTTGAGAGATTATTTCCCATTTAAAAATTCATTAGGGGACCACACACCTTACAATACTTTTTTATTGCTTTGAAAAGTATGTTTTGTCATTGTCAGCAATAAGAGATATATATTGCAAGCAAATTCACATCTTGAGCAAGTGTAGCCTCTAGGGGCACACTACAGCCTCCAGCAAATGCCAAATAACAACCTATTTTACCCTACATGTACACACACATGTATTAACACATCTAATTAAACCATGGTACCCATGGGGCAGATGGGGTTCCAATCTTCCATCCCCCTTCCAAATCACCATTCAAACCCACAGCCAGAAAACCCATATTGCACTTCTGTTTAGTTGTATTTAGATGTTTGTCCATGTTATGCTATTAACCCTTTACCCAACGCAGACGATATCAAAATTTATTATTTTAAATATAATTTTTTCAAATTTTTCAAAAAATTTCAACAAAACCATATCATGTGACCCCTTGTTGGAACGAGCTCGACGAGCTCGTTCCAACGAGGAGTCACATGATATGGTTTTGTTGAAATTTTTTTAAAAATAATATTTTTTCAACAACTGAATTTGCATATTACGCGGGCGGATGCGGCCGATTCGTTGGGTAAAGGGTTAACCTTTTACTTGGCATGAAAAGCTGGTGCCACTTGCCCACAAACTTATTGAATTACTATTTTTTGTGTCAAAAACATGACATTTTACCCCTCATTGGAATAACCTCATTCCAATAAGGGGTCATAAGCTATGTTTTTGACACAAAAAACAAGAAAATAATGAACATGGAATGGCAACATTTGTGAATAGCTTTTGGCCGTTATATTTGATAAAGGGATACAAAATGTTAGAAAATAATGTCTTCGTTGAAAGAGTATTCTGGAACACAAATTTTGGGGTGGGGTACAGTGGAAAATATAACATAATAAAGTTGCAAATAAAGTAGCAAATGAGTTGCAATAAAATAGTCTAGTACTAATAAAGTAGTCTAGTACTAAATTTTCTATCTTATTTGATGCACGGCCCCCTGTTTTTGGGTCGGAAAACATTCTCTCAAGGGTTATTCTTGACAAAGATATTTGAATCCCAAAATTAAAGTGATGCGATCATATTTTGTTTAGCTCGAGCGTTGTTGTCAGGGTTCCCATGTTACAGCACAAAACTACAGTAATAGCTGTGAAATATTGTTCTCTCCTTATCAAGTCACCACCCACCCACCCAAACTGAAGCCTCAGTTGATGAGAAACAATTGGAAAGACTGTTCAGTATGATTTTGGAAACTAAAGTCAATCTCACACACTCTCAGTTTCCAATGATTTGCTTTGATACTGCAGTGCTCAGGGTCCATTGAGTTTTTTTCTGTTTGACCATCTTGTCCTGGTTCTTCTCACAAAATTTTCCATTGTATGTCAGTCTTTATTTCTGTGTAGACTTTCAGTTTTTGTGACTGTATGTCTGTCTCTCTGTCCTGACGAAGTGTTGCTTTGCTTTTCATTTGCCTGGTTCTACATTTTCAATAACTGGCAGCTGACTACTGTTCACACTCTACGCTCACCCTCCCCCCCCCCCCCCCCCACCTCCGCATTCACACACAAATATAGTAAACACTAAAAACGCCATATTCTTGAAGCAAATATCTGATTCATCCTCCTTGGTGACATATTTTCCACAATCTCACTCTTTTTATCAGAATGGGTGTTTGTGGGGATTAAATCCAAGGTTGTGAAAGTGCCCTAATGGATACTTGCAGCTGAAGCACAGGATCAGTATTGGATGGTTTTAGGTATTCTAAGAGTGCTATGAGATACCACAGCAGCAGTACTGGTCATACTGTTGGACAAAAGCAGTGTTTTATGTTTTAGGTTTTGTCAGTACCATACCAATAACTCGAGGTGTCTTAACTGAGAAAACTAGCTTTTTTACAAACATTGCAAATGATTCACCAAGCACATGATGTGAAATGTCTTCAGAAGACTAAATGTGATTTAAAACCTATCACAAGTGGGATATTTAGTGTCACAAGTTGTTTATTTTCTGTCAAAATTATTTAATTAATTAGTTTTTGATGAAAAGGGGTGTGTGTGTGGGGGGGGGGGGGCATTCATTGATTGCTATTTTTTTAATTTTTATCACATCAGTACAAATTTCACATTTGTGATAGTTTTGTCACAAGATGTTTGTTTTGTGTTAACATCAATTAATTTATGAATTATATCATAGTTTTTTTTTATGAAAAGGGGCCTACCGCGGGGGGGGGGGGGCAGGGGGAGGGAGGGGGGCACATTCATTGAGGGCTAATTTTCACCACTTCAGTATGTGGAAGAAAATTTGACATTAGTTGTTAGGATAAAATGGCAGTGTCTGTTGATGTTGGTGAAACATGAATATAGCTGCAACTCCAATTTTAGAAACAAATTGACGTTCACGTTTGTTTCGTGGGGTGGGGAGGGGAGGGGAGGGCGGCCATATTGGGACTCTTTTTCAAATTTATTTCACATTCACTTTGTGTGAGAACAATAACAATCTATGCAAATCATGGAATTATGGTCAATCACGAAACGTACGTCAACAACTCTATTTATAGAAAGGGTCCGCATCGCTGATGCGGGGCCGTGTTTTCGTGGCAAACACAACGGTGGATAACTATGAACTAAAACGCATGAGAGTACCTTTTTCTAAATAACTAATTTAAACAAAATGACTACGTCAAGTCAATAATTCTGCTGTCATACATCCGACGGACCCCATTTTCGAACTTGGTCAAGACAATTGTCCCGGAAACCCATACAATAAAAACAGAATCAAATCGGTTAACAGTTGTTCAAGTTATGACGCTATCATTATCAAGCACAAAATTTGCAAAAAAAAAAACGACAAAGTCAGCCCAATATTTCTTCAGCCGTACATAGGACCAAATTCGTTTTTGAACTCGATCAAGACATTTTTCTTTGAAACCCATGTGCTAAATATCAGTTAAATCGGTTGACGTTTGTTGAAGTATCGCGCTATCAAGCTCAAAATTAGTCGATTTTGGCAACAACAAAAAATGATCTAGTCAGCCCAATAATAATTCTGCGGCCGAACATCGGACCCAGCCCGTTTTCAAACTTGACCAAGACATTGTTCCTTGAAACCCATGTGCCAAATATCTGTCAAATCGGTTGACGTTTGTTGAAGTATCGCGCAATCAAACTCAAAATTATTAGATTTGAACAAAGGGCCATAACTCTTGTGAAAAAGCGTGGACACGCCCTATTTTGCGTCATAATGTGTTGCACGTGCATATCAAGCCACATACCCGATAACAAAAAAATGTTTTTTGCAAAAGAGCCACCCGCCCGGGGACCGGCCCTCGCCATACGAATAGTCAAGGGTTTTTTTTTTGGAAAACTCTACTAAAAATAGGAAACTTCATGAATAGAATTAAATAAGTATGCGTAATGATCTCACACAAAATAAAGACAAATAGCCGGTTTATGCTTTTTAAAACTGGTAGCAATTGCTTATCAAATAATATTACCGTCTTACTTTTGTTAACGATTCCTTCATTTTCCTACAGCCCCAAGTGACTCATCAACTTTGAATAGCAAACCCGGAGCAGACGAAACGGATAAATTACCAAATAACGGCGACGTTATTTCTTAAATCCGGCGACGGAACACCGGGGACGTTTTCACGGCGACGTTTTTTTTCCTTGCGTCTGGAAAATGATTGACCACATTGGTGTCATTAAGTTGAGATATAAATCTGCTATTACGCACCCCAACCCCCTTATACATCCTTCAAGTATAAATATCGCGACATTAAAATGTCTTGCCTGATGTTTCCTTTATGTGGGTTGACTTGGAGGGTGTGTGTGTGGGGGGGGGGGGGGTATGACAGGGTTTTGGGGCATATGCCCCAAGACCCCTCCAATGGCTACCCCACTGGCGCTACCGTGCACAGACTTGTCCAATCGTGCTTAAGTGCCTTGCCCAATGACACAACGCAGTTACCCCTGGTGGGGATCGAACCATGGATTTCTCGGTTTTGATGTTAGTAGTAGATGATGTATCCGATCGACCCACATTCACCGGATCTCATGTGACGTCATAGGCACATGTCCCAAGTACTTCATTTTGGGTTGCCATGGTAGCCCGCTAGAGCGCCATCCTGTGACATCATCCCCACAGTGATACGTGGTCTTAGTGTGCATGCGCAACGCGTTTTGTTGAGGTGATACGCGTTTCCGTCGTCGATTTTGCATATCGGAGGCCGCCATCTTGGTTTCTGTGGTAGCACTTGGTTGTTATGTGACCCAAAACCTTCTAAGAAAGGGGTGTGTTCGACTGAAGAGGAGTAAATTTAATTACAACAAACAACCCGACAATCCCTCTATATAATCCAAAACTACGGAGATGGACTTGGCAAACCAAAAACTAGGGCTTATAATAGTAGCACGTAGTGCTATATGATGGGAGATCTCCGGTGGATAAGTTCAAGTGAAATAGAATACTTTGAATTACCACAAACATCCAGACAATCCCTCTAAACCATCAAAAACAACTTTATCTGGCTTTCATTCCTCTATTTTTGGCTTAAAGGAGTAGTATGCTGTGAATTAAGGTGCGTTTCCTGGTATGAGTAATTTTATTGGTTCGAATACTTTGTAGAATTACAACCTTTTATACCTCAATGGGGAGTAGTCACAAGATCCTTCAAATGAAGTGGCATAAGCTGTGATATGGAAGGGAAACATGTCAGCAAACTCTTTCATTTTATAAAAAAAATCCGCTGTGTTGTGCTCCATAAAACAATGGATTCACAGAAGATATCACAAAAAGAAAACAAACAAAGTTTGTTGTTGTCGCGAGCGGGGGTGCTTGCCGCGAAGAGATTTAGGATGACACTATATTCCTATCAATTTCGGCAGGTACGTATTGAAGTATATATTGATTTGAAGCTTCTACGGGTCCATAGTACTGTATCTGTGAGAACTAGTATTCACATTTCCACGAGTTTGGGAACCCAGTCAAGTTGCTTTGTGCCTTCGACGCTCGGAATGTGAGATTCTTTCTATACCAAGCTCGCACGCAAAACCTGACGTTAAAATTGTTTATTAACTTATCACTGTACCCGCGTCATTAGACCTTGCCCGTCACCTAGATTTACAGCCAGATGTATCTTGCCTCCACGTGATAGTTTTAAGCCTGTACAACAAGAAAAAAAAACAGTTGATTATTATTACAAGCCAGGACTAGCAAGTCAGGACTAGTGGGTTAATATCATTCAATTGTTTGTGCGTTTTGATCCCTTAAAGGTTAGGCAAACGACATTAAAAGTCTGTCAAATAATGTTAACAGTCAGTTCCACATTTTGACCCTAAAATAAAATTCCAAGGGACTGGATTAAGTGAGCTGGCTTCCTCCATGTTTCTTTCTATTCGGACTCTCGATACCGGTCAGCTGTGTCAGGAATTTGTCTGGGTCAGGGTGGTGATGGTGGTTGAGTTGGAGACGATAGTCAAGGCCATGCCCCCACTTTTTCATACCATTTATTTAGGCGCCGCCACTTTTGACGAATGTACAATTACCCAGAGACTTTCCATAATCAATATTTTAGTTTACGTTTTGCCTTACGTGAATAGTGGAGAATGCTTGACGCATACATTTCTCAGACAACAGCATCCAAGGAGCGTGTTCCGTTGATGTGTCATAACCTGTGTTTTAGAGACAAACATTGAAACAAATAACTGCCCGCACTTTACTCACTTTTAATTTAGTTCCGCCGCCGCTGGTGTCAGGTCACATGTATCAGAGAGAGCGTTTCAATAAACTATGTAATCACTTCGTACTCACAAGAAATGGATGACAGATCTGATAAACTGAACACCATTGTAAGCTTCGGGAAACAGATATATTATTTTTAGAGCATGCAATACGCTTTCATTATTTTCATCGCCACGGAACCAGTGCCACCTTTTTCATCAGTTTTCTAGTTTTTGTTTTAGCCGTGCTCATGGAAAGGGGAAGTGGTGACCAATTTATCATATGGAATGGTTCTCTGTTCGATTCTGGCCTTGCTTAGTTTAGTAAGTTTGTTCAACCCTTTACTCAACGAATCGGCCACATCCTCCCGCGTAATATACAGCTCATCAGTTGAAACATATTACTTTAAAAACAAAATCAATAAAACTATGTTCCAATAAGACTAAAATCCTCCTCCTCTGATTGGACGAGAGTTCGCTTTGTATATTCTATGTTTACGGCTCAAGTGGCAAATGTTACCGTGTGACGTCACAACGCGAAATATAATATTTGCAATGACGTCGTCCTTTTCGTAACTGCTTAATCAACGGAGTGACTGGCACGCCGCTTCATTTTTTCTGGATGTTTCACGTGTGCAGCAGATGGTTTTCCGGATGAAGTGTTGTTTAAATTACAAACTGACTTACAATTTGAACTAAGATGGAATGAGTTTATCTGGTTTATTGATTATTTATCCAGTGCCGCCATGGATACTCGTGATGTTTATTTACTAAACCTGTGATCATTAAAAGTTGACTTGAACAAGGCAACTTTTAACGATAACAAGTTTAGTAAATAAACCTCTCGTGTTTCCCGGTGTAGGTTTTGGGCTATGAGTAGTGTCTATTGGAACATATACGTTATTGTGATGAATTGACGGTAACATGATCTGAGGTTTGCGGCTCGGAGCGTATGTTCAACCGAGACGCGAAGCGTCTCGGTTGAACATAAGCTCCGAGTCGCAAACCTTAGACCATGTTACCGTTTATTCATCACAATAACCTATAATACCACGGGACCCTTCATTGGGACGAGCTCTTTGGGTTCGTTTCAATGAGGGGTTATAAGATATGGTTTTGTTGAAATCTTTTGAAGAAGTTTCAAAGATAGAATTTAAGATAAAAAATGATGACATATTGTGTGTTGGGTAAAGGAATAAGTTAGTTTAGAAAGTCGCCGAGTCCGTTATTTACATGACCGAGTTTACTACTTCCTCCATCCGTAAAACCGCGTTACGCAATATCGCCATGGCTGCTGAAAAGGTCATTAAATCCCACAAAAAGATAAACTGTTCATAGGAAATTAATAGTCTGTCGTATACAATATCTCCCTGGCTGTTGAAAATGTCTTTACACCGCATTAAACAAGCAGTTTTAATGGAAACGAATATTAAGCATTTCAGGCTTTGTTTTCATTAGGAGGGTAATAAATTGTATAAAGACGTAAGACGTCCTTCCAATGTCGGCTTATTACAATCCTGTTGAACTGTGGAACTCAGTTTGACATATTTCTAGAAAAATAAGCAAAGATTTGAAAGTCTACTTGGATTTAATATTGATTGAAGGCTCGCACGCGATTCACGTATTTTGTATTCCGCACTATTATATTATCTTGACAGGAAAAGGTGTTATTTCTAGATGATACATAATGTGAAACTATTCTATAATTTTAAATTGTTTTAACATTATCCCGGCAAAATAAGACACACATAAAGAGAACGAATCGTTTGTACATGTGGTTATATACAGGGAAAGGCGAGAGAAGAACAGACGGGCAAATGCGTGACCAAACCGTGGGATTCACACTACTAGAGTTTCATCCGCCAAAGTTTGTTGGATTTTTGTAAAATATCTTAGGGGAAATCCGAAAATTTTCATAACTATAATCAGAATATTAATAAAAGAAACGTCCATATGCTTCGTTGTAACAGAACATGAAGGTGACTAGCAACATTTAGACATCAATTTTGAACAGAACAGACATGCAAAGTAAACGAATAATTGTCACGCAGGTAAGTATTGTAGTAAACCTTAAAACGTTCAATCCCCGGTTCTTATGTTTTATTTCAATACACAATGCTAACCTGTCTTCATATCACGACTGTTGTGCCCTAAAATCAGTTGGGTTAGAAATTAATCCAAATCAACTGAGTTGAGTGAATATGAACCCAACTGGGTTCATATTCACTCAACTCAGTTCATTTGGGTCAATTTTTCACCCGATTGATTTTAGAATGTGCTTGTAGTCAACGTTAACCGTTACAATACGGCATTTGGAAGTACACCATGTACGCCACGTGGGGAATCCGCCCGACATGTGGGAACGTCATGTAACAGCGCATCTGATTGGCTGTTCCGTAGCTGGGTGACTCCATGATGTCTAAAAAACAATGTCGCTCAAGAATGTAAACATATATAGGTGATATTATTCTTAAAAATCATCTGCCTAACACTCTTAATTTAAGTGGAAACGTGGTATGAATAAACAACTCAGGTAGAATATGGGAGATAGGGATCAACGACCCTCCGACGCTTGTAAAATACAGGAAAAACTACTACTCGAATCGTTTGTACAAGCTTCCCGCGCTCCACCATCGTTTGTTCTGTCTTATTACAATGCTGTCAACGGTAGGTGGGTGAATCTATGTTTTGTATTTTTTGAACATTCGCTGGTATTTTAACCCTCTGCACATCAATGCACAAATATAAAAAAAAAATATTATAAGCTGTTTTATCCATCATGCAGCTTGGAATTTAACAAGGGTCTGTTAGTGGTTAGGCGATGTGCATGTTTTAGAGCAGTTTCTCTAGGTGGTTGTTGCCCAAGGAAACGCTGTATATGTGGGATCAAACCCCCGCTATGCCATTTCCAATATATAACCTGTGTCTCTTCGTGATTCTGCGGCACTCTGTGTATTTAAAAAGAGATGTTCTCACTGATTTCCAATTACATATGTACTTTAAAAATTAGAATGCACAACAAGGTGTTGCATCAACATGAATTATCCTAAAACTCTAAATGAGGATTGACATATAATGTGAAAATCCACACTCGGTACCATGAAAAGAGAAGATGACAGATCAAAAACAAACACATCAGCTGCAATCTCAAACGTGCGTACCATCCGCCCACTCAGTTCATTTGAAAAATATCAAAATACACTTTACCAAGCAGTTTACCACCTTTCTTCTCATTGGGCATGCCAAACAGCTTTTCCATTTGCGCTGGCTCCACAAAGAAGTCTTAAGCCACATTTCCTATGGAAAACGTAAAACAAAATTGAGGAATGTTTAGGGTTTTAACAATACGTGGATAGTGGATAGTATTAAAACCTTGCACGGTGTAACTGCAAATCACACTATATTCTATGACAAAGAAAAATATATTCAAAAATCATTTGGGTTAAATGCAACCCAAGTGAACTGGGTTGAGTGAATATGAACCCAACTGGTTTTGTATTCACTCAAGCAGCTGATATGGCTTAATTGTTAACCTAATTGATTTTAGAGTGTAAATTACGAACACAGTTTCAGTGAGTAGAGCAAGTGGTTGAACGTGGGAGTACCATTAACTGACAGTTGGTTATCTCAGATTTTAAAACTATCTTTGGAAAATATACTTCATTGATGATTCACTATCACTTCACTCGCTACTTTACCTTCCGTGGATTATCTGGCGGCTATGGCTGATTCCTACAGTGAGGTGGAAAGGAAGATGCACTCAACCGATTTACATTCCCCAGTAATCTACAATTTAAATGTACAACATACCAAGCACTCGATTTTATATCATATAATTATTATCTATTGATGTACTACTGGTTTTATGGTATCGGTTTTTAAACAAACAAAAAAAATGTACAGACCGATAGAAAAAAGGTATAACCCATACTTGCTAATATGAAATTAACAAATCTGTGAATTTGTGGATTACATTTAAAATAAGGTAACGCCAGCGCCAGAATAATATCTCCCATGGCGTCTCTTGGTGCAAATGTGATGCAGGTTTTTCTCATTAACCACTCACCTAGTGAGTTAGAAAAAAACACCCCCATGTAACACTTAGTAAGGCCATTCAACTTGATACTGGCCAACTCAGTGTCTTGGTTTTCGTTAATACCACAGATTAAAACACCTCACTGGAAAGGGCTCCTCCAACTTGGAATCATAAGCTACGGTTTGAAAATAAGAAAATCCACACAATCGTGGAATCATTTTTGAAGGATAGCTAATACTGAAGAGTGGGTTTGCCATGTATTGTCCACTGACATGTGTGCTAATTTCGACTCTTTGCCTTGTATTTGTTACCAGGCGATTGGTTTGTTGGGTATTATTTTTATATTTAACAATAGAGAACATAAATTGTGTTGTAGTTTAATTCACATTGTTTGGTGGCGTAAAAGGGCATGCTGCAGTGTCATATTATCGAAAAGCTAACCCAGATTTAATTTAGTTACAAATTGGACTGCGCCGATTTCTTGGGAAAGAAAACCAACACACGCGGACCTGTACAATTTAGGACAACGATTGTTGCGTTCTCCAGTTGTTCGTCTTAACTCTTTACCTAACGAACCGACCGCATCTAGCCGCCTTAACCCTATACATAACACGAAAATCTGACGACACTTGCAAATAAAATTCGTGAATAACTAATTTTTTTTATTTTTTTGCGTCACAAACATAGCTTATGGCCCCTCACTGGAACGAGCTCAACGGGCTCGTTCCAATGAGAGGTCATATGCTATGTTTTGGAAATAATAATGAAAAACAAAATTAAAATTGAAAGGTGATTTTTGTGAATAGCGCCGGATGGTTGGGAAGTTACATTGGGTAAAGCGTTAACAGACTGAGCAGATGGGAAAATATTTTAAAGGTTTTTTCCACAAAACCATCTCATATGCCCCCCTCATTGGTACCTACTCGTCTAGCGAGTTCCAATGGGAGCCACATGATATGGTTTTATTGATTTTTTTTAAAAACAAATAAAATAAAATAACAAATGTCGACATCGTGTGCGTTTGGTAAATTATTAAGAAATTGGGCGATCAGTTTTTCACTTGCGTCTTTACTAGAGATTTGACTGATACCTTGAACGTAAATAAAAATAATGTCTGTTCACAGGCAGTTGTAAATTTTGAACAACACGTTTTGTACTATAATAACGATAAAACTCGTTCGCTGGCGATAAAGTGTTATGATGTGTCACATGACCACTTGGAGAGGCTCAATCCGCCCCTCCCAGACGCTGAATCAAATCACACCGCATGCAATGGGTTGGATGAAAATGCATCAACGAAAACAAGCGAATGTATTTTGGATCTTTCATGTGACGTTTCACACTGAAACAGCTAAATGGTATTTTGCTTTGCCTGTCTACTGAATAAAAGTCATTAAAATACTTCAATAAGGTTTCCACAAGGAAGCCTGTTCTTGGGTCGTTTTAATTTGAACTGATTCACATTAGGATGCTAAGCTCCCAGACCTCCAGTTAAATTCGATAACACATTTGACGGTGTTAGGGCCTGAAACCAGTCTAGCCCTAAATTAGACTACATTGTCTATGTTTTAGATTCAATTGTCTGGACTTTTTCAGTTGGTCGGAAAAGCTAACTTCAATCGTTTGGAATATATCAGTTGGGTGGAAACTGGAACCAGTGTAGCCATAAATTAGTTCGTCGCCAATGTTTTATATTCAATCATCAGGAATATTTCAGTATAATTAAACCTTTTTTCTGTTCATGCATTTTCAGGCAAAATGATTGGCTAAATTATTACTTTTTTCTGTTCATATCACAATGAATCGAAAAAAAACGTATTTAGACACGTCTTAACCCTTTCACTGCTATAGGTCCGTACTGAGTACGGACCCTGATTTTGATATCCAGTGCTGTAAGTCCGCACGGAAATACCACATACAGAGAATGGATACAACAGCACACTATTATTCTCAAACATCAAAAAACCTGGCATCACAGGCCGTCATATGTTTTTTTTTTTGTTTTGTCGTTCTGTGACACAGAACGACAAAACACCAAAAATATATAACGTCCTTTGGGGCACAGTTTGGACTACTTGTTCACCTATTAGTGAGGATTTTCTTTCTGGTGTTCTAAAAATTCAAATATAAATCGAAAAAAAATAAAGTTACCTTTCTTGATACCATTCAAAGGTTAGTGTGACTCAAAAATGTTAGTCAAATGGGAAATAAATTCAAGTGATAAGACACTTGGACGAGACATCCTTTTTCTGTGGGTAGCTGGAGGGTCCTGGATGAGATTATTACATCATGTTCAAATATGTACTAACAACTTTAAAATTACAAATAAGTTTACGTCCCCGGTGTTTTCAGTTTTTTTCCCTTTCACCCCATTTCAGTCAAAAAACTTTACTGCACAGGATATTATCAATTCGCGGAGTAACGAAGGGGTTAAACCACGTCCCAATGCCAGTCGTTAAAATTACGCTGCACAGTGTGAATGGAAAAGAACCTCTGCACGCTCATATTGTTTCAAAATGAAAAGTAATTAATATTTATCTCACCATTTTAAAAATATTTTCAAAATAAAATGAAATAAACAATGAAATCCTTATCATGCTTTTTATTCCGTGTTTAATTTTTTTATACGCAATTAAAATTAATAGATGACCGTCTACGTTCATCGCTTTACTCAAATCAAACGTAAACATTGGCCGGTCATTATCGTTATCAACCTGTCATAAAGATATAATTGATCGGACTGATTTAAATAAAATTGCCACCTACCTGCATTCCACAGTGCTCTCCTTTCACCATCAACTGAATGAATGCGGTTCACTGACAAGAGTGTAAAAGAATATCAGTTCTCAAAATTTATGACTGACATTTCACGAAATGCAAAATGTAGGCATTGCAGCAAAACATACATGACACACTGTTTACGTGCAACTGGTATCTAGAGAATGCATGATGCTGGATTTGAACGTCGACACATTATGTACGTGAGTGGACATCGAAATGAAGGTTCCGTCCGCGATTACAATAGGGAATATCCCACTTTAAAGAAACAAAATATCAGTCAAACAGTGTCCTCCGTGACAATTCAGCCTCGTGCACAACAATGTCACCATGATTCAAAACTCCTCGTCACTGACGTCGATGGCATCCACAAACGAAACTCGCGCAATCAAAATTTTATAGTTTCCAAATAGCCTGAATGAACTCAATTTGAGACAAAGTTCAGCCAACTTCATGTCATCTGGGTTTATATCGACCACCACATTTTGAAACTGTGTTTTCAATTTCTCAGGAAATGATAAAAATCAGAATTAAATTTAACCCAGCCTTGCTTTGAATGACATCACCTTCCCGTCAAGTGGAAAAGAAGATTGCAATTTTGCGTGGGCAAGCCTATGGCGTTCTTTTTTAACTTACGCAATTCATTGGTCAATCAATTTTTTAATTACACAAGAACATATTTCAGTGAAATGTATCGTCATTTCAAACAGAATGTTTGAAAACTATGCCTTTTTATTCAGTTCCCAATAGGATGCATGATGCGACTTGGATTTATTATAACACCACAAAGTAGAGAGTGTTTAAATTTATTGGTCCCCCAGGATTAATTATAAGAAATGATCGTTTGTTTCTGTCTGTTTCTTGAGTTAGGAACACCAAAAGACATAGGCCAAACATAGCGTAAATACTCCCATTTACACAGTTTGGCCTTTGTTTTTTGGGGTTCATTACTCAAGAAATAGACAGAAACAAACTATCATTCCTTATTTGTCGGAAAAGCTAACCTCAATCGTTTAGAATATATGAGTTGGTCGGAAAAGCGAACCTACGGTTCACTTTTCCGACCAATAAAAATATTCCAGACGATTGAATCTAATGGTACCATGAACGTTCTTTTTTTTAATCAACACAAGAAATGTGTATCAATCGAGACTTGATTGGATTCAAACTTTAATGACATTACAATAGTTTTAGACATGTTTGTAGACTAAATACTTATGAATTATGACTCACCATGGCTGTTTTTTATAAGTTAAGCCGCGTTTTCTCAACAAGTATGCGAATATCGTGATGTTATTAAGGCAAAATACATATTTATTGATTGAGATATCTGTAACTGAATCACGAAAGAATATCTGTATACCTATGTAGACAAAGGAACACCACATTAAATCAACGGTAGTCTGCGCGCAAACTGAACGAAAGGTATCTAAACATCCAGCCAATAACATCGCCGGATTTCTTACGGAATAATACCGATGGTGTTAGAGTTTGACGGATGCTGTGATGGTCATTTGACCTGCTGACTAGTTAGTGGTTTTGTTTGCCAGATAAAGATTTTCATGTCCGTGTTGTGTTTACAGGCACCACCATTGATATTCTAAAAGAAAATTAAAGAACTTACTGAAATCAACAGATAATGATTGGTTCAAAACATAAATACTTCCAGTCATATCGAGTCTTTCAATCCCAGCGCCCAAAATGGTATCGTCGAGTGGTTTTCTTTGCCAGATAAAGACTCCCATGCCCATGCAGTGTTTTCGCGTCACCATCATTGGTATCCCAAACAGATCTATACGTCACATGATAGAGACCAGTCCCATCGATAGTTCCCAGCGTTCCTCTTCGTTCCAAATTCGATTCTCCGTGACATTGTGTAAACAGGTTTCCTTTCCGAGTGTTTTCGTCTTGTCACTGAGGGATTATACTCGGAAATTATGATAGACATACGACCTCCTAAACAACGTGTTTCAACCACTGTTTGACCACTTGTAATTTCCAAAATCATCCGTAGATCGGACAGTTGATAGCCATGTGAGCGTTAGAAATCTCTTTGGCAACAAGGCAGACGATAATTGTAGTTCAGCTGTCGGAACGTAATGGCTGCCCTGCTGAGACAGCCACTAAGTCCAGGCAAATGAACTAACGATTGATATCCGTATTTAACCCTTTGATACTTTTGTCCGTCTTATGACGTACAAAATCAAAGAGTACTTTGTGATCATTTGTTTTGTTATTATTTTTCGATTTTTACAGTTCTAACCTCAGTTTCTATTTTCTCCCGAATAGTGCTCAGTGACAACCGTTGAGCCAAATGTTATCGCAGCTTAAAATACTAATATAATCCTGCTGTCAAGACTTCTTAACTAGTTGATTGCTAGAAGCCACCATCGAGGCTCTCAAAAAATGAGGATACCAGAGCAAAAGACAACACTTTCCTTGCTTATATTTCATATTCAGTCAAACACAAATAATATTTTGTTTATATAAATTTGTTTTATTACAAATTATTGGAGAGTGCCTCTGGGCACTCTCCAATAATTTGTAATAAAACAAATTTTGAATGACAAATTCAGACCACCAAAAATAATCTATCCCTCAACCAGATAATCACTAATGTGAAAAATGTCTTGTTAATTGCACTTTCCGACGTTTGAAAAAAAACGTTGAAGAAATTGAATTCCCAGTGACATTTGAACGTCAGGATAATTAAAGTCACAAAGGGTTAACGTAATTAAAATAGTACTGCGTCATGTCACTTCCACAGTGCACTTCCATTTCAGCCCACTTTGAATTATTAATTGTGTTTTACTGGTAGTAGTGGTAATAATAGTAATGACATGTCTTTGTCGGGCATTGCTGTTGTTTAACGGCCCACCAGAAATCGTTATTATCCCTCCCCTTACTAGTGGCCCGACTGCATATCGTACCCTTTATGGCATGTAGGATTGTTAATCATTTTTATTGAACCGTTAATAATGACCGTTGCAAGGTCCAGTGATAGAGGATTGACAACAAGGCCTAACATTTGTGTGAGCGCGTTTGCTTGTGTTCGCCCGCACGTTCATGTCCGTACATGTGCGTACATGCAAATATGAGTACGTCATGGCCACGCATATTAGAGTGTATTCGATCAGCTGAATACTGCCGCGTAACAAACAGAACATTCATTCTTATCACAGTGATGCAAGTCGTGGGTTATTTCGTGTTTGTTGACTGGTTCCGGAATTCATTTGATGAACACAATATAATATTTCATTTGCAATTCGTATGGATGGTTAGTTATGCTTGCATTCAAAACATTCTCAAAATCACCCTTACGGACATGGGCTTGTCAGAATGAAATATATTAATTGAAAGATATGTTATTAGCACATTTCTCTTTAAAACAATTCACTTAAGAATGTCTTACATTCCTTACTATAGCCCCCAACCATTCTATATATTCATGCAAATTTACATTCTGAACACCACAATAAGTTTAAGTCATGGTGCTTCTTTATTGTATAGCATAATTTTATCAGACGTTGTAGAATTTGACTTGCCTACGGCAATGCGTGTTAAAGTAGATACTCTATACAAGGGCCCGTTATGACAGTACAGTACCGGATGACTCAGTGCATTATTTCAGGGATACAGTCTATATGATTCACTAGTACACTAATGTATGTACACGCTTGATGTCCATACCGCGATGTCATTCACTTAACAGATCAAGGACTGATGACCCAATAACAACATCTTCAGAGCAGACAGAGTTTTAGACAAAATGTGGCAACATGTGTTTGTAGCAGAGTGCAGCTGCTTTGAGCACGTCCTGTACTCGAAATCGTTAACTGAAAAATACAATTTGGATCACTCGCTTCAAAGAAGATCTATTAGTTATGTATATGAGTGCACCCGAGACAGTCTGGATTTCAACAATGGCGACTTATTTTTTTATATTTTTTACACATTCAACACAAATGTGGTCAAGCAGTTAAAATTAGTCTCACTTTTCACTCTGAGATCAGTTGGGCAAAAAGCAATCCAGATCAACTAGGTTGAGTGAATATGAACCCAGGTGGGTTCATATTCACTCAATACAGGCGAGCTGAGTTGATTGTTAACCCAAATGATTTTAGAGGGTCTCTATTCAATCAAAAGTTGGTTAAATACAGAGGTGTTTTAGATCAAGCCTACACCTATTCACGCGGGCGTAAAACCTGGAAGGTGGGGGCACCCCCTAAAATGCATTGTATTGTCGGACAGTAGAAGGGCGGGGTACTTTTAGTGTGAGACTTGTGAGCTGACCTTATCTGTCGAGTTAAGTACTAACGTTAAACATAAAAGAGTCCCAGTGACGAAATAATTTCTACAGGTGATTGTAGGTAAAATGCTTACGGCTTGTTCAGAGACCCGCGCATAGACATTGGACAGCAGAAGGTGGTAGCTAGTTGGGTGGTATGCGAGTCGGACCAACACTAAAAATTAATCACGATATTCGGAAATACAACAGCATGCATTGAATGTAAACGTATTGTCAGAATAAGCACAGGTTTTTTAACATAAGGTCAGTCGGATAAACTCCTTTTCCAATAAGACAAGAATCATCGTTCTGTGATTGAATAAGAGCTCACTTAGTTTATTTTATGTTTCCACCTCCAGTAGCATGTGTTACCGCCTGACGTCACAACGCTAAATATTTTAAATGACGTTTTCGGTTATTTCATCAACGGAGTGACTTGCAATGTTTCTGTCTACATTTTTCACATGTACTGCAGACGATGTTCTGAATGAAGTGTTGTTTAATTTACAAATCAGTTTACGATTTGAAATAAAATGGAATGACCTCGATCGATCGATTATTTATTGATTATTTGTCCAGGCAAGAGGGTTATTTACTAACTTTTTATTGTTAAAAGTTGCCTTGTACATTTCACTATGTGGGTTTTGGGCTGTGGGTGGGGTCTTATTGGAACATATACGTTATTGTATCAATTAACGGTAACATGGTCTGGGGAATGCGGCTCGGAACTTGTGGTCATCCTCCACGCTACGTGTCTTTCTGGATATATTCTATCTGCATGTAACTTTAATTATACAGGTTTTTGGCAGGGAACACAACCCCATGTATCTTGTTGGAATTTTATGTACCCTGAGCCGTGCAAATTTTCTCAGATGCTCCAGCTGGCCGATGGTGTCACCTTCCCGACAAACGAGTGACAATGACTTTGCATTCATTCGAATGTAATGTGTTTTACAGAACAATTCGCCCTCGTGGTTCAAATGAGATCTCTTACGATGTCTGTTTAGAAACGAAGTAAACGTGTTTGGTTGCTCGTACTTGTAAACAAATGGATATTTGAAATGGTAAACTTTATTTATTTATTCTTTATTTTTAATTATTTTTATTTTTATTGCTTTTTTGTGTGTGTTACAACTTCTTTGTCGACTTTTTCTTTTATGAGAACAGAAAATGTTTACCAAATATAGTTTGATCTCTATTGTGACGACAGATATAACAGAATATCTCTTTGGAAGTGACGGACATTACGTAATTAGTTTAGATCAATGTTACTGGTGGTGGCCGTTAGGGTGTTTTATTTAAAACTAAAATGTGTGTTAGTCGCAATTAAACCATCACAACGACTCTACTAAAAAGCATTAATGTGCCTACTCTTCTTGAGTCGGTACGAATTTTACCTCATTCCTCACTGCCGGGAATCATAGCTCAAGGCGTTTTATTTTAAACATGCTATTTCTTTCATCAAAAGAGGGTTCAGCGAACAGTCATAGCCTATATAAACATTTCCCATCATACATTTCTGCAATTACACGTAACTAGTGCAGTGCAAGTGAAATAAAAATAAACAACATATACTAATAAAGATTTGTTCTGGATCTAACACGAAAAACAGACGACACTTGCAAATAAAATTCTTGAATAACTATTTCTTTTTACTTTTTGCGTCAAAACCATAGCTTATGACCCCTCATCGGGCTCGTTCCAATGAGGGTCATAAGCTATGGTTTTGAGACAAAAAAATGAAAAAATAATGAAAATTGAATGGCGATTTTTGTGAATAGTTTTGCCCGTTACGTTGGGTAAAGGGTTAAATAGGGGGTCTATGTCATACCAGAGTCTATCAGGTGATGGAAAAATGGAGTCGTAACTCCGTTTAGTTCTACAGAAAGGGAGATTGAGTTGTTGAGTTGGTCAGAATTTCGAAATGCCAGCAATGTCAACTAAAAATGGGTCTGGGTACAAGATGAGACAAGTAAGCGGGCTAATTCCAGAATTCGTTTTATAAAATGTTGTCTGTTTCTTTGCCACGTTTCCTCATTGTTATGCAAACCTTGTATTTATATGTTTGCAAATCACTTGTCCCCTCATATCATTCGTATATTCTCCAGCAAAGTGGATTTTTCCTTTGTGTAGTTACAGGTAAGGTAAAGCAAAATGTGTCTACACTGTTTCTGACGCACATCTCGTCAGATGGTAAAGAAGACAACGAAAACAATTTACAACTGGACTTATATTGCTGACGATACATACATTCGCTTGAGTCACCTTCATATTTATCGAGCTGCATTTTGGTATAAACAGGACAAATATAACTAGACCACAAATATTGCTTCTAGCCATTCAAGAACCAAGTCAGAAAATACATTCCAATCATATACGACAAAATATTCCAATTCAATTATGCAATTTTGCGTGGTATTTAAAATGAAGAAATCAGATATGACCATAATCGCTGAGGAATATTGATTCTCGACAGACGTAAGAGTTTTGCCCAGTGCATTAACATTGAAAGGTTATTACGGGGTTAAAATACAGTTCTTGCATTTACAAAAAAAAATCCGATCTTGAGAAAATCACATCAATCAATTCGAATGTGACATTGGAAAGAAGACATTTATATCTAAAACGGTATTTGGTATTTATCAACACAGCTGGGTTATTTTCACGTTGTTTATCGAAATGCGATACTGCTCTCCGGTGATGTCTTTTCGGTGCGGTTCTTTAGTATAGGCGACTTTGTCTTCACTCTATAAGTAATTGGGTTAAAAGTTAACCCAAATCAACTGGGCTGAGTGAATATGAACCAAAATCAACTGGGTTGAATGAATATGAACCCAACCCATTCGATTTGGGTTGATTTTTAACCCAACTGATTTTAGAGAGTTCTTTTGGGCCAATTGTATGCATTTTGCATTTTCCGGCTGGCTCCAAATATTTTTGTCACTGGTTTGCCCTTTTGACAAACATAATTCGTTCATTTTCGTAGTTTTCCTTAGATGTATTAACAGTTCTTATCAAAAGTGATTGGTTGGATGTTAGCCGAAGGGGTTGTTTTGTTATCGGTATCAATGCTCGCTGATAATGTTTAACTCTTTATCTAACATGAAAAGCAGACGACACTTGCAAAAGAAATTCTTGAATAACTAATTTTTTTCATTTTTTGTCTCAAAAACATAGGTTATGACCCCTCGTTGGAACGAGCTCGTTCCAACGAGGGGTCATAACCTATGTTTTTGAGACAAAAAAATGAAAATATTTTGAAAATTAATTGGCGATTTTTGAGAATAGCGCTGGCCGGTTTGGGCCGTTACGTTGGGTAAAGGGTTAATTCAAAAATTGGCTGACACAAGCATACGCTGGCTACATAGGATACAAGGTATTGTAGGCCCAGACGAATCACGATTTTCCGCTTGAATCTAATCTCGTATCTAATCAGGAAAAAGATTCGAAATTGTATCGAATCTCTAATCGAATCAACATCGTAATTGTTACGACACTACTGCTGTCTTACTAGTGCTGTCTGTCTTCCATTTGTGGCCAGCGCCAAAATGCAACTGGTTTCATACAGAACCGCACTTACGTTTGAATGGGTCAAGGATTATCGCACGAAATTGCTTTGATCGTGGATATCATGAGAGCCGAAGGCTCGTGTGATATCCTGTGTCAAAGCAATCGAGTGCTATAGTTCTTAACCCATTCAAACGCCTGTGCGGTTCTGTATTTATCACACACCTACCATGTACATGTAACAACCAGTCCACACGAAAATTGAACTAAAAGCACTTTTCAGCTGGATAATTGCTGCGTTTCATTCGTTGCCAACGAAACATCACTGTTAGGTGGTGGGGTACCAACCCTAATTTGCTTTTTAATTTTCACGGCGCTCAATTGATCGAAACCAATTGACGCCGATCAGTGTCACGGTCACGGTGATCGAACTTCAAATATTGACTAAACTGCAGGGAATAACACAACAAAAACTTTTTAAATAGCTAATAAGTTATTCACACATATATAACCAGTTGTGGAAAGTATTTGTCAAGAAACAAGCAGTCGGAATGTTATTTTGATTTTGTAGATTTTTAACTCAAATCTGACTGTTTAAATATAAGTGACGAACTTGGAATTTCCAAGCGATCTCGACTCCAGTGCATTAGACCAACGATGACGTGATTTATTTAGACGGGTTCCTTCACTGTTTACGTAGGAAACGAATTCGAACATGTTTTGTATCACCGCATGTGCGGTACAACTTTATTTCTATCGCACATGGCAGAATTGTGGAAATCCCGTGTGTTTTCATTAATAGGTGTGTGATAAAGACTATTTCTTACAGGCGAACCTCAAATACAAGGAAAAAAGAGCTATCACTAGTTTTTGAGACGTTGAGCAATTTGTTCATATGGCAACCAAATATATTCCGTGTAGAAATGGACCAGTGCATAAACCCGATTATATTATATTCAAAAAAGGGGGATATTTGATAAAAGTGAGATATATAAAGAAATATATTTATATTTTCACGAAAAAGAGAGTTGAGGCATTGCACTGGGACATCTAGAGAGTGATTGCAGCGATAGTTGAGTTCCTGACAAGCACACATTCCACGCACTGTGCTGCAGAAGACATAGACGGTCAGTCAGAGAATTTACCACATTCAGTCCAAGACCTCAATACCTTGTAAATCCTCGACTAGCGCGGATCCGACGTGGCATACTCCTCACCAAAAGTCCAATATCAGCTTGACAGATGTTATTCCATTCTTCCTGCAGTGCAGCGACGAGTTCCTGGACATTGGTGGTGGGGGGGGGGGGGGGGGGCTGTTGGCGTTGTCGTAGGCGCCTGCCAATCATATCCCAGACGTGCTCGATTGGTGAAAGGTCTAGTCTTAGTGCTGGTTTAGGCAGTGTAGTGATGTTCTGCTCCTGAAGGAACTCTGTAGCGACACGGGCCTTGTGTGCTCTTGCATTGTCATCTTGGAAAATGAATCGACGGCCGTGACATCGCGTAAATAGCACCACATGAGCTGCTAGCATGTTATCATTGTAGTACTGCCCTGTGACACACCCTTGTATGACATCTAATGCTGTTCTGCTTGTCATGATTATGCCTCCCCACACCATAACCGATCCACCACCAAAACGATCGTGCTGCCTAACGGTTACGTCATGGTATTGTTCGTTCCGCCGACTCCGCCGCACTCTGTTTCACCTGCCGTGGAAGTCGAAAGTGAACCTCGATTCATCGGAAAACATGACGTAGTTCCACCGACGATTGGCCCAGCGCTGTCGTGATCCCTACCAATTACGCCTTGCTGCGATGTGACGTTCAGTCAAGCGTGGAATTATTCGAGGTCGTCGAGTGTGCAAATTCCAGCTGTGTAGGCGATTTCTGATAGTCTGACCAGTCACTCGCACATCTGTCGCTCGGTGCAGCTGCTGTCCAATTTCTGAGGCACTTTGATGGCGGTTACGTAATGCTGTGCTTCGAATGAAACGATCCGGGTTAGCAGCTGTCGTCCTTGGACGACCTGATCGACGTCTGTCATCAACATTGCCTGTCTGTCCCCGATTGTCCACATGGGGGCACGATGACGCCGTGTACTAAGGCGAAAGTCTTCCACCAATCTAACCCTGCCTGTGCTGCAGTGCGGAGTTGCGATGTTGGGAGCTTGCAGCTGCTCGTCGTTGCTCGGTGGTTCTCTCCGGATACTCCGGCTTCCTCCACCCGTAAAACTGTCACCGACACGATATGACCTTGGCTGTTAAAGTGTCGTTATACCCTAATAAATAATACATAATAATTGTCAGTGAGTGGTACTGAGGCATTGTTTTTACAAGACAGTATTTAATTAGATGAACACTTCATACAGTCGCGAGTCACTCGCGACGGTGTGAATTTTTATGAATGAAATAAAAAGTTTTTGCGCGCCGAAGGCACACAGGGACGATGTGGGATTGAAATCTCTTGCGACCCTAATAACTTTATTTGCTTTATAGCTTTATTTGCTTATAAATCTACGAGAGTCGGGAGCGAGAGCCAATAATCTTATTAAGTTTGAGTGTGCGACTGGCAGTATGATAGTGGGTTGAGATCCCCGAGAACCTCGAACTGGAAGATGGCTTGGAATTTTGCATAATTACAAGAGTTCTGCTCCGTGTTTGCTTAGAGAAGTGGGCATATTTATGGTAATACTGAAATCGCTGTTTGGTGGTTATTTTAGAAAAAAAAAAAAGAAACCTAAACAGTCGCTGGTTTGGGAGCAGCCCCAGCATATTATCCTTAACGGTTCCAAAATGAAAAAAATCCACCAATATGTGTTTTTGAAAGCTGGGAGTCATCCATCGGCATATAAAGGGGAGTGGATGCTGAGCATTGGCCATCTGGTCTGCCTTCATGGGGAATAGATGACGGGGTGATTGGGTTTTTATCTAATTAAATACCGTCTTTTATAAGGATTTGCGTCCCTCCAAGCCCAGTTGATTAACAGTAATTAGTCGATTAAAAATGTATTATTGTCTAATTGCAACAATAGGTATACGTATCGACACCAATCAGCCGAACCATTAATTAAATAAGTTGCATATTGATATAACCTGGGTTACCTTTCTTTTCGCCTACCGATGATTTCGTTTTCGAGTTCTGTTGGATGTTTCGCGTGACCAATTGTCCGTTCACTCTTGAAATAATGGCCGGATCATTTTTTAAAACGCGATCAATTTATTTGGATCAGACAGCGAAGTATACCCGCTCCCATTATCATGTTGGCACAAAAACATTCTTTGGCACTAAAATACCAAGAATGGCTAAAAATGTGGAAGCAGGCAGTTTCGGACCACCGCTAACACTGTGTTCAACCACATGGTTGTGTTTTTGCGCAGAATGCGAGTGAGGGTAGAACCCTAACAAAAGGTTTAGTTTAGTCCAAATTTTTATTTTGTCTAATCGAAAGAAGGGCAAATCTGCTAAATACTTGTCCGCATGTTTGCTCACGAATTCACAGAGTGGGTAACAGCGTACATAAATAGCTTTTTTTCGAATATATGGTGGAAAAAACAATGAATGAAAACCAAATTTGAATCAGTAGGTTAATCTGGAAATCAGGAAGAAGGTTACAGTTTTCAAAAGCCTGTCTTTTTCGATTTGTTCGAGTATCTAAATACGCTATTAATTGAATTAAGTCAGAATTATTTATCATCGCTAGATTTATTTGTCGTGTGCTGATTTAATGAAAATGTCGGTTTTACTTTCTTCAGTGAATCTCTTCAAAAGAATTCATGAGACAAGACATAATTAGGTGACACATCGAATTTGTTGAATTTGTTGATCGCTCGTCCAGTTGGAAACATCTGATCATCAGTTATACAAAGTCTAGGTATAAAAGGAACATTTGTGAAAAAATGAGCACCAAGTCCGACTAAACTACCCGCAGCATAAACATGTATGACACAATTAACCCTTTAGAAAATGTGTCCCTGAATACCCATATTTGTACACCCTGCTGTCTGCGGACAAATAAAATTACGAAGAAGAAACCACATCTACGCAAAAGGCAGATTACCGTGTACGGAGTGATAGTGATAGCAGCTAGCAGTGATAGCGTCCGAAGAATCAACAGCCTTGTAACCAGTAGCATTATAAGCTGAATGCAGTGGTGTAGACAAAAATGCCAAAGTTAGAGGTTGCGTCTCAAGGCTAAAGCTATGGCAGAAACGGTAATGGTAGCGGTTGCAAATACTAGAGCTATGATGGGACACTGTTGTGGAAGCAGCTAATAGAGATCACAAGAGTAAGTAGTAGTGGATGTTACAGTTATGGCTGACCCTAGCTTACATACATTCGTAGCTTTGGTTTCAATGGTATTGGGGAGGGCTGTGCTAGTGAAAAGGAGGAGTCGAGGGGGAAGTAGTAGTGATAGTATAGTAACATGACGTAAAATGTAATACAGGAAGCGGAACAAGTAGTAGTATTAAAACAAACCAGAGTAGCCAGAATTAATAGTGTTAGTAAGGAGGGCAGTGGCAGATAGCAGTGCCGTTGTGGCAACTGCGGTAGAACCACAGGGGTCTCTAGTACATGCAGTTTTATTATTGGTAGAAGTTCAGTAATAATTCAATTCGACAGCCCTTCAGGGCTGATCGTCTTTAACAAGTTTGTTTGTTCATTATGACTTGCTAAATTTATCGTCACGCAAAAATATATGTATACTATTTTGAATGAGTTATTTATTTATTTATTTATTTGTTTGAAATTAATGACATTTTCGACAGCCAGTGTCACCTCGTGCCGGACAGTTTTACGGATGGAGGAAGCCGGCGTACAAAAAGAAAACCACAGCGCAGAGGCGAGCAACTGTCAGATCCCCCAACGTCCTGGTCTGCACTAGCAGGGTTAGCATTTTGTGGGGATAAGTGCACCATCGACCTGGAGTACGTCGTAGTGCATAGCCTCACCATGCGCCACGTGCGCAATCGGGATTAACTGCCTTGCCAAAGAACACAACGCATTTACATCTGGAAGTGATCGATCCGTGAACATTTCGGTCTGAAGTCCAATGCCGTAACCACTGAGCCAACGCGCTCCCCACTTGAACGGGTCAAATTCAAAACAACAGAAGGAAGACTTCAAGGAGAACTAAAGCTTTCGTGGATCAATAACGAGTGATTTGCCAAAATATTAGGGGAATATTCGGAGCCTTGTTTCATAATAATGAGCTACCACAGCCCATAGAACTGAAACAGGTACCAATGCGATAGCCTCATTGTGGTCATAGTGCAGAAGAAAAGACACAGTTAGTTGAAGACAAGTGGGCTGTGGGCCGTTGTCTGAAAGACCAAATCTTGCTGCTCCCGAGAAACGTCAACACCACGCTCAATTGCTGTGAAGGACACTATAAATTGTTTGATATAATCATCATTATATAACAGAAATCAGACGAAACTTTTCAGTATCACTGAAATGTCCGAATGCATCTGGTCAGAAACATATGCAGTTTTCTCACTGGTCAGTTGTTTCAATAAATAATTTAATTCAAAGATAAATGGTATTCGTACGACCGTCTTCCCTGCACTACCATGGAAAATGTCTGTAAGCATAACATTACCCTTTGTGACTTCCAGCGGTAAATATGTTCATCAAACACGCGAAGCAAACCATCTTCAAACATTTCAACTGTGTATCCAGACACTACTAACTAAATATATTTCTAGCTGCAGTTAATTCCCACTGCCGAAAACTCCCCTTGTTTCACCTTCGCTGTTATCTGAAAGAATCACCGCCACGCTGAATTCACCCGGACGATGATAACTCACCAATCGAACACATTTTTTATTTAAATTGTCCCAATTCTAAAAAAATAATATCATTTTTATTTTCTCTTTCAAACACGAATTTAACATAAAGTGGGTTTTAAGTCAGATAATAAAGTACAGTCGCCGTGGGCTGGCCGTAATCCACGCGTGGACAGTGATTTTCACTCATACGTTTTCCAAGTAACATAAATCATCATCGACAAAATTTTGCTTAATGAAGGACCCGCGGTGTACCTGGTGCTTCATTAATTATTTTTTCTTGATTATCCTTTTAATTAGTATTTGGAATATAATAGTATTGCGTCAGTGGAAGTATTGCCAACCAGTAGAAAGTGACCAGTCCATGGCCGTTGTACTGTACACTGGACCCAGAATATTCGATAATAATGATCGAAGAATTCGTTTTGTTCCCTTTCATCCCTTTGAACCCGCGTTTCTTGGAATGGGCTCGCCTTTGTGTCCATTTACAGTGAGATGGGTCCGTCCAATATCAAAGTACGGGGAGGATAAAATAACAACTGCAGTCTGCAGTTATTATTTTATCATCAAAGCCCATGTGTATAGACCTCTTATAATAAGACAAAAATGAGACGAAATAATGCCTTGGGCCGAAAAATCGGTCTTACGAGTTTAAAGTGTTAAACACGAATTTAAAATAAGGTTGGTTTTATGTCAGATAATACACTCGACCCAAGATTTTTGATAATAATCGTCGAAGGATTCGCCCTCGATAATTAACTGTCTGAATACCCTGGACCTCATGTTCTGTCCCTTGCAGAATCACCAAAGAGTTCATTGTTTATAGCAAAATTACGAAATGAGTTCAGGGAATTGGGTTTGACCGAAGTTTCTGTCAGACATCATTTGCACCCCTGACATATCTCGTCATGAAATTCGACTTTCGATAAAGTTATCTCCCATGAAATTATTGAAATGGCGGGGAAGGTCCCATTCAGAAGCATGCAATTGTTGAGAAAACACCAAGCACATCAGAAGAAAATAAAGCGAAGGTTCTGTTTGTAACTTTCAATAAATGAAACAACAGTCAGCTCTCGGAGATGTCTGTTGTTTTCTTTATTAACCCTATACCTAACGTGAAAAGCAGACGACACTTGCAAAAAAAATTCTTGAATAACTAATTTTTTTCATTTTTTGTCTCAAAAACATAGGTTATGACCCCTCGTTGGAACGAGCTCGACGAGCTCGTTCCAACGAGGGGTCATAACCTATGTTTTTGAGACAAAAAATGAAAAAATAGTGAAAATTAATTGGCGATTTTTGAGAATAGCGCTGGCCGGTTTTGGCCGTTACGTTGGGTAAAGGGTTAAAGGTTACAAAGGGAAACTGACATTTTATGGCAAGTCATTTAGAAACAATAAGTAACTGTCCTGTTGTTTGGCTATTTGTTCAGCGAATGTGCTTTTACATTAATTTTCTAGTTTTTATTATTCGCAGGAAAAAATAGCAAATCTTACCTTTTAGACAGTTATATTAATCGAAAAACTGGTGCATGTATGATATATCACGATACGTGCACTGTTGATATAATGAACAGACAAACAGTTGCAGAACATCAACGCTGCGTCGTTTTCTTATTTCTAAATGGGATTAAACCTTTACCCAACGTAACGGCCAAAACCGGCCAGCGCTATTCAAAAAAATCGCCAATTAATTTTCATTATTTTTTTTCATTTTTGTCTCAAAAATATAGGTTATGACCCCTCGTTGGAACGAGCTCGTCGTGCTCGTTCCAACGAGGGGTCATAACCTATGTTTTTGAGACAAAAAATGAAAAAAACTTAGCTCTTCAAGAATTTTTTTTGCAAGTGTCGTCTGCTTTTCATGTTAGGTAAAGGGTTAAACAGAAAATAGTAGTCAAACGTTGAAACTGACTGGAAAAGAATTTATAAAAAAAGCCAGCTTCTGCATTGTTGTACTAATTTGAGGAAACATGTCTGAAGTTTGTGAAATGGTACCCGTTTTGGCGATACAGCTCCCCTAACATTTCGAAATTTCAATTTTTATTTTAAATTCTCATACCTTTAGTGTTAAATTTACTGACAACTTTAGAAAATTAAGGGGAGCTAACATTCCTGTAAATCTCTTTCAATGACGAAAATTGACAGCCATGTTGAACGCGTTAGTAGATTCCTCTTGATATAAACGACGAGTTGTTTTTTCCAAACGATTGATGTTAGTTTTCTTTTTACTTGGTGGCGATGCAGTTTATCGGTTGATCCAGAACTTGACAAAATTAGCCTAACTGAATCAACAAACATCGCTTCTTATAAGATCCCGAGTTACGTTGTTAAACCTTTCCCAAGGGCAGACGATATCAAAATTTATTATTTTAAACATTATTTGTTTCACATTTTCACAAGATTTCAACAAAACCATATTATGCGACCCCCCCCCCCCCCCCCTCCTTAGAAGGAGCTCGTTCCAGCGAGATGGGTGACATGATATAGTTTATTGAATATATTTTTTTCTACTGATGCATTTGTATATTACGCGGGAGGATGCCTCCGATTTGTTAGGTAAAGGGTTAAAGACAATTCGTCAATTGACAGAGTTTGCGCTCATAACAGTCGTTCTAGACCCCTTTCAAAATGCGAGTTTAGTGGTCAGCGGAAGGTTCAGATCTAGCGGTAAAAAGTTATGAAGTCATGTTGAGGTTGTTATTAGGTTACATCCCCCTTATATTAAATTAATCATTAACTCTCTAGTTTCAAAATACCGAAATGCAAGCAACAGTGTTTTGTAATCATGCAACTAGAAATTTACCCAATTCAATCTTGTTTGACCGAGCTCAAACAAGATTAAATTGGTTATATTTCATGTTACGTTATGGGGGAAAATTTCAAATTAAAATTTTGATATTGTGACATCAGTGTTAGTCTGTTGAACATGTTGCTATATGACATGGCAAACGACAGTCGAGTGCTAACTCAAACTAAGTTGGAAAAGAGATGTGGATTTGACTCCTCACACATCTGTGACTGTGAACTGACAGTCATGAGTCTCCCAGCAGATTATGTTACTACAATGGAGCTTCACTGGCAATAAACATTTAAGTTGTGTTGTTTATAGTGTCTGAGAAAGTAGATCTCTCCTTGAGAATATGACAATTAACCCTTCACCCAACGTAACAACCAAAACCGGCCAGCGTTATTCTCAAAAATCGCCAATTTATTTTCATTATATTTTCATTTTTCGTCTCAAAAACATAGGTTATGACCCCTCTTTGGAACGAGCTCGTCGAGTTCGTTCCAATGAGGTGTCATAACCTATGTTTTTGAGACAAAAAATGAAAAACATTAGTTATTCAAGAATTTTGCTTGCAAGTGTCGTCTGCTTTTCATGTTAGGTAAAGGGTTAAACGATCCTCGAGCATGCAATTTCCTTCGTTATAAAACAGATATCGGTGTTTAGCAGTAGTACAGTTATTAGCAGACCGCGGCTCGGCCATGGCCCGCAAGTGACTCTTGGACTGATTGTCAATGAGGTGAACTCGATATTAAAAAATGACGCTCGATAAAATTTCGGTTTTGTCTTACAAATGCGACATAATCTAATTGTTTCGTCGAAGTGAGCAGGCGGTTGTGAAGGCTGTTGTCTGATAAACCTGATAAATGTATTAGGGAAAACCCCAAGTATCGTCACGGTTGCACGTGGCGGACCATAAAGTGATATGCAATAGTTACCAATCGAACGTAGGATACTTTATGAGTGTTAACTTGTGCCGTGCGTTGATTTACAGGGTATAAGTAAGCTACTAGCCTCGCTCTCGGTATTTCTCGAATTTGAACAACCTGCCCCATGCTGGTGATACTTCATGAATTTGAACAACCTGTGCCGCGCGTCGATTGACAGGGTGCAATTTAATTTCAACGTCGCCCTCGGTATTTCATGAACTTGAACGGTTGGTAACTAACTTACAAGAGCGCAATTACTGAACTTTCTTCGTGCAGGTTCTACTATGGTTACCAAAAACAGATTTTCGAGAGGATCATGGTAGAATCGCACCTGTAGAGCACGACTTGCGAGAACGTTGAATCTCAGGTATTGTTTTCGTCTGTTTTTAATTGATTGTATATTGACTTCGCATTGTTTTGTGAAGAAAGTCGACAACCAATTATTCTACTTTATTGGGATTATATCGTGATCTTAGGCTTCCCACTTCAGACGTGCGATCGCCCTCACCTTCAGTCGTCCTCATAAACTCAAAATGTTACCGGCGGTACATGCGGTCCTTACGACGTATTCCGATGACAATTTCCTACGTCTGTGGGCATTAGTATCGCTCACCCCAGTCGGAGTTTTTCAAAACAGGAGATGATAACATCGCACGATTCCATTTTGTAGGTGGTATATGGTTTCAGGATTTCATGACTGAATATTGACACATTGCTCTTTCGGCTGAGCTCGTGAACTGGTAGAGTGCTGATCCCATATCTCGAACTTCATTCTGGAGGATGGGTACCACAACATAAAAGCTGTATATTCTGTGTATGGGCTTCATATTATCTTTGAAGTGAAATTATTTAGTCTATAAGGATTTGTCATGTTACAATTTATGGTCGTACTGTGTCGGAGAATCGGACCCGAGACCAATACCCTAAAGCTTTTACAATTGTATTTTCTAAAATTGTATTTTGTACTTATTATATAAATGACCAAAAGGAATCAATAGCATTTTAAAAGATATGGCAATTTGCCAACTTGCAAATCGCCACATCTTTCAAAAGCTAATGATTCATTTCAACCCATTTAAAGCCATAACTAGGAAATACAATTCTAGAAAATACAATTGTAATAGTTTTATAGCACTGGATCCCGGTTGTCATCTACGGCCATAACTCGTTTGATCACAAGAATTTGACTTCAATACATGTATATTACCGACGATTTCAGCAACCAAAAAATGTTGTGGTACCCATCGTTCGGTAACAGCGGATGGTTAAGTTCAAATTCGCACTTGTTATAGGGCCTATGATATTTGACATAACACCTGATTACCCAGATCCAGTAGAACAGTAAACAGTCTAGACAAGAAGAGGTCAGTTCAAAATTTTGACATAAATAAATAGTATTAATTTTCCCGAAAGTTATGCATGGTTTCTACAAAAAAAATACCGGGAACTATAGGTAGACCTTATAAATGTCTCGATGAGGTGTCTGCGATGCAGGTCTGAAATGTGGACACAGGAGACCTCCAAAAGTCACTATCTCACTTCTGTAACTGATTGAGTCTCCTATGCCTGAATTTCGAACCTAAATCGCATGCTCTGCTTCTGAACATTCATATGTCTTGTCTTTAATAGGGACCGCCAAATACTAAAGATTCGAAAATAGCTCTTAATAGCTCTCCCAGAATTAACTAAGGCAGACTCTGAGGTCATTTAAGACAAACTATTATGGTTCTCCTGAAATTCTGAAATGACAAGCCTGTGATCTTAACGAGAGAGAGAGATCGTTTCTTTTGTGATCAGAGTGCTGTATCTGATACTGCTCAAGGTCCTGAGTCAATGTGCATTAAACCTGTGTCCTATGTCATGACTTTTCCATTTGAAAAGACAGTATGCCATTGCTGTAGTGCTATATTTGTGCCTTCATCTAGAAGAGACAGTCGACCAGCAAACCACTCTCGATCAATACGAATATCGCGCAAGAGAAACCCGACAATCTGCCGTATTCATTTCGATTTAATCAATAAACCGAAAGTTGTTGATGCTAAGATAGGTGCAGTGGTCCGCGGTACACCTCGAATCTGGTGTAACCATAAGCCACAATTAATACGTATTGGTAGATGTGACATCACTCGTTTCGTGCAGGAAAAGTAATTAAGACATAGTCAAGGACCAACCCTTCCCAACAGATCTGCATCAGACGAGTTTTCATCTACCTTTACAGCATAAAGCGCTTTCGAAGTTAGGCTCCTGCGACAATTCGACATTCGATTCGAAATTCTATTCGAGAGTCAATATTCGATTGGGTTCGATTCGAAATCGAAAATTCGAATATTTTCGAATATACTTCGGCCAAAACCGTTAATGTTTACAGATTGTAATTGATCACATTAGTTTATATTGAGTATTGTTCCGACTAGGAACATAACTGACTTGTAGCAGTAACAGTGTTTGTAGCGATGTAGCTACAACTGTACAACAGTTGTAGCTACATTGCTACAAACACAATTACCGCTACAACTGTTCATTTAAACTAACCGTGCATTATGACCAGTGACCATTTAAAAAAAGTTTTGAACTTTGAAAAGTTATTCAGCTGTTCATCTTCAATAAATGATTTGTTTCACAACATGATCACATTATTTTATATTGAGTATTGTTCTGTTCGAACACAGTTACTGGATACATCGTGAAAATCAACGGTTTTCTAAAAGAATACCCCTGATTATTATACAAACAGAAGTAGAGCAGGCTTTAATTTACAAGCGGATAGACTCCATTCCTCGTTGAATTATCTTTTCGTTTTAGTAATTCCGCATTTAAAACAAATGGCTTCACGACTGAATGGAGTAGATCCGATTTGAAAGGAGTTTCTTTTTCAAGAAAACATGTGACAAAAATGTGGTATCAGCTCTATGAGACAGTTTCGTTTAAAAATGTTTATTGCTGCAGTTTCGAAGCTACAAAGTCAACAATTCGAATAGTTTCATTCAATATCTAGTATATTGGCTTGTGTATCAATTTTTAGTGTGGTAAGTGGTGAGGCGAAACATGCACTCTACATAACTGTATGTCTTTTAATAATCGGGGTTATTATTTTAGAAAAACAATTTTCTTTTGATAACGTATCCATCAATTGTGTTTCGATTCGAAATTCGATTCATTTTCACCAATTCGATTCCATATTCGATTCGATCGAAATCGGCAATTCGCAGGTCCCTATTCGAAGTTCGATGACCAAATGCCTGCGCTCAGTCCATGGCCAATGCATTTGTAACAAAGAAATATAGATTGCGACATAACAGCTATTCAATGTTTCAGGAAATCAGTGGAATGGCTTTCAAAACTCAAACAGATCGGTTTACAATAATCAACACAAGCGGAGACAGTAGACTGCTGTAGTGCATTTGCAGTCGTGCTTTCCATGACTCAGTGAATACAACATGCAATCGTCTGGCTGACTTTAAAATCCATGCAGACCATATTTTCAAAATACGTCCGTCAATCGTGCAAAATTTACAAACATTATACACTCCTGCACAGAGGGTAAGCTCTGTGGTGACAAAACATTTCGCTTGCGTGGTGGCCATTCAATTTTAGGAATTTAGATCAATTGGAATAACCGATCAGAAGCAAACGCTGTTCTTTACGTCTGTTATTCTTGTTCACTGGAGGAATTAAGGACCTAACGGGAACGAACCCTCATTATAAAAGACTGGGACACTAATTGAAAAACGTGTGAAATCCGATCAACAAACACAAACGGAAAACCCTTGCATATCAATGGACGCGTGTTTTAAAGAACATAGTTCTATTCTAAAGCTATTGAAACTAGCATTTATGCTACACGCCAATAATGTATACAATGCTTCAATATGTAAAACCTATTACTGTATCTGGATACTGACTAAGATGTATAGGCTTCAAAGTCTAAGCAAATGAGTGTCGAATACCCACTTGAAACCTCAGTTACATGATGGTTTCATTTAACAATAAAACCAACGGCATGATTCGTGAGCACCAAACACATTAGCAGGAAAGCAATGTGCGAATTAAACTTAAAGTATCGAGTCAATCTGGCCAGGAAGTTAGAATGCGAAATTTCTATATGTTTTATAACAGTAGACACGACAGTGTTATACTTATTCTAAATACATCTGTACAGCCCGAGCGAAAGATCGTCGGGCCCGTCATTCATTAGCCTCAAAAGAGATATGACAAAGGGCGTGGTGACAGGAGTGAAGGGAGTAGGAGCGTTTGGCTCCAATCCCGGCCAAAATTTTAAGTAGTTAGAAAGACAAACCTCAAACCACCAACAGGTGGTAATTCCATGCCCTTTGGTCGAAGCGTTTGTTGTATTTTGTTTTCTGCTAGCCTGTGAATTATCGCAAATTATCTAAAAAAACATTTCTCGATATCCATCGAATCGATGGATATCGAGGAATATCCCTCAGTAGCTTTCTAAATGACGTCACGCTACGCCGCATCGCGTCCCCTTGAAGGAACAGTCAGCTGATCTTTATTATTGTTTTGAAACGTACTCTTTTGGGGGTCGAATTGGGCTGATTGCAATACAATGTCTCGTAGCCTTTAATAAAAAATAACATCTTCTCTATTTTAGTCAGTATCTCGAATTATCTCATGAGAGTGGACCTGAATGTTTATTTTTCACGACCGCTTGCACGAGTGAAAAATTATATTTTCAGGTCCACACAGTGAATTTTCTCAGTAGCTTCCTAAATGACGTTACGCATCGGCGCATGACGTCGCCTTGAACGCCGTCTTGAAGGAACGATCAGCTGATCATTGTTATTGTCTTGAAACTGTTTGCAGTCGAATTGGGCTGAATATTGCGCAGTAAGATGTCACGTAGCATATAATAAAAAGAAAATGTATGCTATTTTAGTGAATATCGGGAATTATTTCATTCGCAAGCGCTCGCGAAAAATAAAACTTTCAGGTCCACATTCATGAAATAATTCCCGATATTCACTAAAACAGCGTAGATATCCTCTATTTATCTGAGGCTGTAACATTTACTTAATTTTTAACCACATTTCATATGCTTTCAAACTGGACTCAATATGTATTGACGTGTGTGCAGCAAGGACCCGTATTGCTAATGGCTCTTTTGTTGCACTCAAAATAATTTCTTTGCATCCAAAGTTCATAGTCGAGTATTCTGACCAGAGTCGGAGATGATGCATTTGGATTTCTTGAGCAGTTGGAAATGCACAGAGGGCATTTGAAAAATACCTACCCAAGCGGTGGGAGAGGTTGCAATTATTTTCAAAAGCTGGATGTCCGGCAGACGGAGGCTGCAGTTCGAAATTCAGAGTCGCATCCTCCTCCCCAAACGAAAGCTTTCTAGCCATGTCCCCGGCTGGAACGAATGGTTATCGCGCTCCCTTACATACATGTAACCAAATCTTAGAAAAATGGCATGGATATATCTCCATTGTTCTTACTATTTAATTGCTAACCGTTTCCAGATTAAAACCCTTTATCCAACGCAGACGATATCAGTATTCATTATTTTAAATTTTTTGTCCAGTTTTTCAAAAAAAGAATCCACAAAATCATGCCATTTGACCCCTCATTTGAACGAGCTCAGCGAGTTGAGCTCCTTTCAGTGAGAGGTCACTCAATATGGTGATATTGAAGTTTCTTTTATTATTGTCTTTCAACTGCTGTGCTTGTATTTTAGCGGTCAAGGTATAAAGACCATTTACCTACCACTCTGGCTGGTCCGGATCTCTTATTCTCGCGGTAAAACAGCCGCTTTGTGTGCTAGAGGTCGACAGTGCTACCCCCAACTCCCGCTCTTCTCTCTCGCTATGTTACTTGAGTGCCCTCACCAATTCCTAGCAGTCTGCTGCTTTGGTGGAGACCGGTGGATGTTTCGACCGTTCGGGTTGGAATCTGGGGTGACATTCACGGTAAGTGAATCTCAAAGAACGTGGGAGTAGTGTAGCGGCTGAGGTATAAGAGCTATTTATGAACCAGTCTTGTTGCTCCATAGCTCTTAGTCTCGTGGAAAGCGGCCGCCTTGTATGTAAGAGGTCGATGGTTCTTGCCCAGCTCTCACATTTCTCTCTCCATCTGTTACAATACATTACGCGAGTGGAAGTTACTTGAGTGCCCTCACCAATTCCTAGCAGTCTGCTGCTTTGGTGGAGACCGGTGGATGTTTCGACCGTTCGGGTTGGAATCTGGGGTGACATTCACGGTAAGTGAATCTCAAAGAACGTGGGAGTAGTGTAGCGGCTGAGGTATAAGAGCTATTTATGAACCAGTCTTGTTGCTCCATAGCTCTTAGTCTCGTGGAAAGCGGCCGCCTTGTATGTAAGAGGTCGATGGTTCTTGCCCAGCACTCACATTTCTTTCTCCATCTGTTACAATACATTACGCGAGTGGAAGCACCATATTCGTTAATATCAGTGTCCATTCGCAAACATCGATATATCCTTTACAGTGCACTCTCCGTAGATGGTCGTAATCCAAGCGTGAGCAGTGGTGTCCACGCATGCCTTTACCAGGTAATAATAATCATCGTCAGCAAAATTGTATTTAATGAAGCACGGGGTTGTACCCGGTGCTTCATTAATTAAATTTGTGATGATTATACCTATAATTAGTTTTTGGAATCTGATATCATTTCGTCCGTGGAAATATTGCCCACCCTTGGAAAGTGACAAGCCCCCGGCACCCGTACTGTACATATTAACCACACATAAACTAAGTGGTTCCAATATACATTACTATGTTCGATCAGTTGTACACATTAATCTACCATTTTTCCCTTCATGATTAGCAGATCTCATGGGCCGTTCGAATTCGATTCGAAAGAGTAGGGAGAGATAGCAAACGAGGAGAGAGTGTGGACATTATCACTCACGTCATTATTGGTTTTAATTAAAAAGCTATAATGATTATCAAATTGTTTTTTTTTTTCTGGCCATCACAGAAAATCCACGCTGTTCAAAGATCTAAGCATGTAATGGATCTCCCCTCCGCAATTACAAGCACAGAAAGACTTTTCAATCATGAAAGATGTTGATTTGAGTATATAATTGGTTTGAAGGATGGGAGATTTCGTATTACTTTTACCAAATCTACTTTATCAAAAGGTCGCAAAGACCTGCGGTGATCATTTCTCCAGGAAAGAATATTAACGAGATTATCACCAGAGACTAGTCAAACAAGGCCATCTTCTGTCGAGAAAGAGAACTCGTCTGTTTAACATTATCCATTATATGTACTTCGCAATGCAGCAGCGTGCATTTGTATTCCGATTCTGTCCATCGATAATAGACATAGTCTCAATGAATTTAGCAGCAGTGGAACGTAGGCAGTTTTATCAATTTCATTCTCCCCTTAGACTATGAACATGATTATTTACCCCCGCCTCTGACAAATGTGTTGATATATCCTCGGATCTATTGGCTAAGAATGTCACGTGCATACCGGCTGTAAATCCTGTACACAGTGTCCAAGAGTTATCTTTCTAGGGCGAGCAGCCGCCATAACTATTTTGATGCATTTCAAATCGCTTTGAATTTTCAAAATTTGAATTAAAACAAAATAAGAGAATTTAATTACCAAAACTATTTTCAGGGGTTCCGTATTTATTAAATATTTGTAAAATGGACAGAACATATTATTTGAAGTCCCGAAAGTACTTTGTTGTTTTTACAATTCTATCGATTTTCTTTTATGCTGAAGTGAACATTTTCTTTACAACTTATTCAACAGAGTTAAAAGTGATTGTTTGAACGTTTAAAAATGCTGTGTTAACCCTTTCAGGCGGTAATGACAGTATATGTATGTAACTTATGTAAAAATATTGGTTTTTATTGAACTTTTCATTGACTTTATTCCTGAAGGTCATCTGTGTGGTAAATTCGTATCATGGTCAGCAAGTGACCACCTCACCTGGCATAAAACGTACTGAACAGGTACTATCCGCATCCGGTCACTTGCTGACTATGTAACTCATAACACTGGACCCAGGGTATGAGGCTGAATAATGCTGACCGCTGAAGCCCGAGACCATTATTTAGCCGAATATCCGAGATCGAGTATATAATCTGACTTAAAACCTCATAACACGAAAGCCTTGATTTAATGTGAAAAACATGAAATAATTTTATCACATTGGTGAGAATAAATATTGAAAATGTGAAGAATTTGATTGTGTGTTTTCGCCCGGGATACCTCGTCGAAGACAATGACACGTTCTGCACCAAAGTCCCAGTAGTAACTCATGGCAAACTCTTGATCAAACCGGGTAGAATGTTTGTATTAGAACAATACTTAAACTGTGTATGGCTGACAACCTTCGTCCTTGGGAGAGATTTACAGAAAAGTTAATTCCCCACAACATTCAAATGTTGTCAGAAAATGTATTACTAGGGGTAATTTTATATAAAAAATGAAATTTCGAAATGTTCTCGGAGTTGTATCGGTAATGTGTGAATCATTCCACAAACTTCAAGCATTTCCCTGAAGAGTAGTATAAAAACACAGAAGCTGGCTTATTAAAATTTTACCAATCATTTTGAACATTTGACTGGTATTCTCTGTTTCCACCCCATTCAAAATAAGAAAACGGCGCTCTCAACATCATTTTATGTTCTGTAACATTTTTTTCTGTTCATTGTATCAACAGTATGTGCACCGTGTCATTTAATACAGCCACTATGCTTTCCATCAAAATAAAAATCCATGAGGTAACATTTGCTATTTTTTCCCGTGAATAATAAAAACGAGTACTGTAAAAACACATTCGCGAAACAAAGAACCAAAGTGGACGGTTACTTGGTTGCTTCTAACAAGCTTTCTATAAAAAAGACAAGTTTTCTTTTATAACCTTTAATAAACGAAAAGAACAGACAGCTCCAAGAGCTATCTGCTATTTTCGTTTATTAAAAGTAACAAAGGGAAACTACGCTTTATTTTCTACTGATGTCATAGGTGTTGTTTCAACGATTGCATACTTAATTGGATATTCCTCGCGCGTTTAATAATTTCGGGGGAGATAATTTTTATCGAAAGTTTATTTTCAGGACGAGATAAGTCAGGGATGGTATTATTTAAAAATAATGTCCGGTGGTACTTTTAGGAGTGCCCACTCATTCTTAAACTACTGCAAACTTTTTTTGTGGTGGTTGTTATTTCGGATAACCGCGAAGATGAAGGTAAGCGATTGGCCACCAGGTTCATCAAATAAAAGTATTTATTCCTTTCCAAAGTGTGATTTACTGGGATTTCCCGGTTCGATTATAAACGATAACTTAACAAGTGAATTATGCAATCAACAATTGGGTCATGTATCCGTGCGCGCAAACGCAGACGCTTTGACGTGGTTGTAATGGGAACTTCATTATTTTGTTTTTTTGTTTTTTAACCCTTTACCTAACATGAAAAGCAGACGACACTTGCAAAAAAAAATTATTGAATAACTATTATTTTCATTTCTTGTCTCCAAAACATAGGTTATGACCCCTCATTGGAACGAGCTCGACGAGCTCGTTCCAATGAGGGGTCATAACCTATGTTTTAGAGACAAAAAATGAAAATTAATTGGCGATTTTTGAGAATAGCGCTGGCCGGTTCTGGCCGTTATGTTAGTTAAAGGATTAAATAATATAATTATCGTTAAGAATGAAAAGTAATAAACAGAATAATCGCTTGACTGGACTGGTTACGTGAAATAATTCATTCGAGGTGAGGGACTATATTGTAAAACACTCGTGCGCATTCGCGCACTCGTGTTTCTGCAATGTCTATCATCTCTCATGAATTATGTCACGTAACCAGTCCAGTCAAGTGATTACTCTCTATTTAGCTTAATAACGTGACGGAGACTCACTGGGTATTGCGATGTATTTTGTGGAAATACGTTCTTAACACATGAGCACATAACTATCGCTAATGGCGTTGAAAACGCTACACACTTAAAGGTTAGCAAAACTGAAACGTTCACTGCAGAACGCTACAAAAACATTCATCCTGCCATGTCAATACAATATAAAAGTAATCGTTCAACCTTCTTAAGTTTCTTTTCAATTGTTCTCATATTGTCATTGGTGGGATCCATTCATTATTTCCCTGGAATGCGCCATTGGTTTAACTTTAATGTTAAATTACGCATTTTCTTTAAAATAACACCATTTTTTGGAAATACTTAAGATTATTTTCATCAAGTTAGTACATGCCTGAACAAATTGTAAGTTAAAGATGACCCCTGAAAAGGTTACGCTAATATTTTTAGGAACATTGTTTCTGTATTGTTTTTCCCAAAATGTATTAGCAAACGTTATTGAAAGTAACTTATTAATTTATTATGCGTTGCACGAGGCGACAGCCAGGATCATCTCGCCTCGGACAGTTTTACGGACTGAGGAAGCTAGAGTACCCGGAGAGAACAACCACACAGTGGCGAACAACTCTCAGACTCCCTAACGCTGCACAAGCAGGGTTAGCGTTTGTTGAAGGCAAGTGCATTATCGACGTCTAGTACGCCTTAGTACATAGCATCCCTCTGGAAAATCTGGATTAAGTGCCCCGCACAAGGACACAAAGCAGTTACCGCAGGTCACGGACGGACCGTGAATATTTCGATTTGAAGTTCTAACCACAGAGCTACCGCGCTCCTTACGCAAAGAAATACAGATACGTTTATGCGTGCTAAGAAGAACACCGATGGGAGAAACGCTTAAGAATGCTTCCCATTTCGTATTTGCCTTTCTTTAAATCGGCGGTATGATGCAATATAACACACTGATGGGGAGAAATGGGGGAACCTTTTCTAATAGTGTGTGGCATTGTAGTTTTCTTCGTAGTGATGGAGGAATACATAGATGTAACACAATTATAAAGTAGATCTTGGTTCTTGCATTATTAGTAACTGTCACAACACGTTGGGGCAGATATGTGAGATTTATGATCACTCTAGAGCTCGGCCATGTTCAGAGAGGACAGCCGGGCTTTCGAGTGAGCATACGTCTCTCGGCCTCGCGGTGTTGTGGTTTTTGTTGGGGCAGATTCGTCATCTTAAGGTGTTCGTGACTTGATAGTTAAAAAGATAACCGACGGTGGATCATTTGAGTATAATTTAATGGAAATAAAAATAACTCTATGTACTCACATATACGCACCAATGAACAATCCAAGAATATACACTATACACAAACAAAGCACATATGAATTTCCCCCATAAAGTTCGAGCTCTTTCCGGGGTACCCCGTGTTCGATGCTGTAGTCTAGATGTTTCTGGTTGTTCCTCACTCTTGGGTTTCCTCTTCACTTCTCAAGCGATTGCGTACACAACGTATTGCCTATTTTACGCCGCTCAACCTCCAAATACGCTAAATTGTCAGTCAAGAAGTTAATTAATTAGCCTACATTAATTTGTACCCAGTGTCTATTTGCGGCTTTTACAAGCAAACGTATCAAATTAATTATTTACAATCCCTGACCATTAACCCTTAACTCGGACAAATTCGAATCGATCTTGACAGTAACTGATGAGTAAAAAGAATTTGAGCATAAGTTCATTTTATTTTTACAAGATCTTGTATTGTTGGTGAATGAATAACAACGTTAATGCTGTTTTCTTTTAGGCAAACGACAGACCACCGATTGGTTAGTTCTCTTAATTTTAGTAACCTCTTCGAGTAAACGGAATTTCATTAAACCAGTCCTTAATTACGAGGTGACTGCTGCTTTTGAAAAGGTATTTATCACTTCAGCTGTCTATGAAGGTTACTTTTTTCGAAAGTGTGTAACAAGTCAGTTATCCCTAAGGCAAACCCAACATTTATGCGTCATAGATCGTGGTATAGATGAACAACATGTGTGCGTTTTAAAAACAATATGCCTTGATTATTCCAACTCTTTGCGCTATGGGTTTAAAAATCAACGTAGAGAAACTGCAAGTAGAAGACTCTGCAGCCAGCGTTATAACTCAGAATATGAAGACTTGCCACATTACTTCCTTTCTTGTTTGTATACCTTGGCAACTTATCCAACAAAGAACTGAATAACACATTATTCTGCTTGAGTAAAAATCTCGTAACAACATGGCACTACCATGCTCCATTCCAAAATTTAAGATCGGCTGGTGAAATGCAGCTCTCTCAGCCTCTTCGAAGCTGAAGACAGCGAGCGACAGAGCTCTCCCACAGCTGCAACTACACTCTGGAGCTCACCTCCTGTTAGTTTAAAAACCTCTCAATTTTTAACTCCATTTAAGAGAATTCTTAAGATATTTTCCCCAAAATGCTTTCTAATGTAGAACAGCTACCCACCACCATATTGCATCAGGAATTTCAATATGACCGTATATTGGTTTTATCAAATTGTGCAGCCAAGGTGCATTATTGTGGAGTTCATTCTCATATATTTTTATTATTAGATATGATTTTCTTTCCCAGAATTGTCCATGATCGGACTCGGCTAATATGACGTCAACTCGGCTGATATTACGCCAGTCTTGGTCGATATGTACCAGATTGAGTTGCCTCCCTTGGTGCGTTACTCTGCGCAGCTATTTTGCTTACAGCGAAATCGCTTGCCGTCATTCGTCGATAGCAATCAATTAGTAAAGTCTGGTGTTACCAGTCAATGGGGAGGGAGTACTTTTTTGTATTGATGTCAATATTAATGATTAGATGGATGAAGAGGGAACGGAAGAGAGTTGTACACAAATTGCAACGTAAACTAAGATTCAGGGTCGTAAGCGGAGATTCGTCGAAGTGAGACAAGACATAGTTACGCTTTCCGAACGTCACGGCTTCCTCTCCAGGAAACCGCGACGTTCGGATAGCTGAACTAGGAGAAGATGAGACTTCGGACTTTCAGAAAAGAATGACAAAACGAAACACTAGAGGAACACTGTAACAGATCTAAGAATATTTTGTAATTATTTGATTTGATTTAATAAATAAAGAGGTTATTAATTGGTAATGTCACATCGGCCGAGATATCAGTGCTGGTAATTTTACATCGGCCTTCGACCTTCGGTCTCAGGCTGATATGATGTTACCATGGGCTGATATCTAGCTGATATAAAACTAACCCAGTAAAACCTCTTTATTTATTAAACTGTAGCGTCTAATGATATTACAAAATCGATCAAGTCACTTCTCGATGATATTACAAAATCGATCAAGTCACTTCTCGATCGAGAAGCATTTCTTGCGTTGAATCAACGAAAATGAATGTTTACGGCACTTTCGTATTCAATTGTCCGGTATATTTCAACTGAAATGTTCCAGACGATTGGATCTAAAACATACGTGATGCACTATTTAAGAGTTCGATAGGCTTCATTCATGTCAAAACGGCGTCAAATTCCTTACATAATCTGACTACACCTGTTTTTTCACTTTGTTCCACATACCAGAGGTTGCAGTCGTCACCTCACACAGTTTGTAATTGTCATTGGACGGTGTGCGACAGCTTTGCAAGAAGTCAACATCTCCCGAAGATCTAGATTCTTCCCTCTGCAAAACAGTATATATACGCCACAAGACACCCTTTCAAGATTTCAGGTCTGACCTCATCAGAGTTGTAGTATTTGTTGAATCTTTGAGATTTTGCGCCCTTATACTATCATGGATGCAGCAGTACATGGTGAATTCCGCGGTTATGCACTCACTAAAAACAGTAATTATTTAAATGCGATGTCAAATTTAGGCTAGGTTCCGCTCAATTTTTATCATCTGTTTTGCGATTGTTGCAGTTTGAAGCAAAAGTTAATGGGAAACACGTATTGACCGCATACTGATTATTATGTATTCTATCCATTCAAGTATTTTTGTAAGCACAATGATTTCCTTTACCTGCATATTATTTACAGAAGAAGATTGATTACTTACATTTGAGGATGAATTACTGTAGTGCTTATGGCTTGATGAATAGGTATCATGCGAGATTTATGACTGTATTCGGTCGGATAGTTTTCGTGTTATTCCGATATGCTTCGATCAATAGCAAGCTCAACATCGAAATGCTGAGTGGTATCATTGAACAGCATTTTATTTACAGTAAATACGCTAATCTGTTTTACGTGTATAGAGGTGCAGTGGTCTCAGTTCTAGGAGGATATAGGGTTAGCTTATTACTGAAGTTCTTTTCTCATTTGCTCTACCGTCTCTTGAGTTCAACAAGGTGCCCTCTGCATGCTAAGGCATTACTGATGACACCTTGTTGCACTCAAGAGGCGATATGCTGTGCCGATTTATCGTGGAATTTAAGATAGTTCTTTCCGCGTAATTATATGTACCACTGAAAGGTTTAAAACTCATGAACACAGTGGTATATACGAGTTTTGGTTACGAGCTGGCATTTTCTTTGAATATGATGTGCTTATGACTATCGATGAAATGCCCATGCAAGCTCGTCTGAAAGGTGTGCGTGGATAAACGATGTTATCGATGAATGAAATAAAGAATATTCATTTATTTAATGATGTTTAAGGTCACGTATTTATGCACAATGGTTAAGCGTGACCGCGAAGTGAATAATAAAACAGTAATGTGAACAACACATATGCTATTTGACAACCCCACCGTGTCCATACGTGCTATTGACGTCTTATACTCGATGTATGGCATTCCTATGATACATAAATCAATAACTATAGGTGTTATAACAAAGTTGCTGTCTTAGAGTTCTGATAGTGTCACTTTGGGTAGCAGTGTATTTCTTTTCCTGACAAGGGTCAACTCGTTGACCATATTGCCAAACCTGTTGAAATATCGTCACGCCATTCACTGGCGAAAACATTACACAGCTTTTCATCAGCAATATTATCAAGTTTTCCTCTCTCCCACCCCGCGGGGAAGGGGATATAGCAGAGAGCTCCGCACAACCATTCATCCGCCAGACCTTCCGTCGGACTCCCCGTCTTCCATTCCGTCAGGAAGTTTGTTTATGCGACAACTTGAACAATAGTTATGGGAGGTTTGATTAAGTTTGTTTTGCAGCTTTATATTCACAATGTATTGGGCAGGTTCAATAACTACTAACATTCGTAAGCTCTCACGTAACCACTCTAATGTAATGGGCCGTCTTTACTCAAGTTTCGTAGAGCTTGCGCACAGACGACTGTCCGTACCATGTGATGCCCTTTTACGCAAAAATAAAAACAAATATTTTTCCGTGCTCCATTTAGGAGATAAACGTCTCTTGTTTCGTTAGACATTTAGGAATTTGACTATGGAAAACCATTTGTTAGCAAGCCCCGAAGGGGCGAGTTAACCCTTTACCCAACGCAGACGATATCAAAATTTATTATTTTAAATACCATTTTTTAAAATTTTTCAAAAAATTTCAACAAAACCATATCATGTGATCCCTCGTTGGAACGAGCTCGACGAGCTCGTTCCAACGAGGGGTCACATGATATGGTTTTGTTGAAATTTTTTGAAAAATAATATTTTTTCAAATGCTGAATTTGCATATTACGCGGGCGGATGCGGGCGATTCGTTGGGTAAAGGGTTAACAAGTGGTTTTCAGTAGTCAAATTTCCGAATGTCTGGCAAAATATATGGGAATTTGACTATGGAAAACCATTTGTTAACAAGCCCCGCAGGTCCGAGTTAACAAGTGTTTTTTCAGTCAAATTCCCGAATGTCTAAGAAACAAGACACGTTTACGATCGAATTTACAAGGCGAACTTCGACGCTAATAACTTTTGTCATAGAAAACTGTGATAGGAGCGGTTTAGCGCCGTTGTTCGTGCAAAGCGTGGATACAGACATGTTCTAATTTACCCGCTTCCAGTAATTAGAGCACGATAAGAGTGAATTCACCTGAGATTAGAGCACGGAGCCAGCCGGCTCTCCGCCAATCAATTTACGGGTTCAGAAAGAACAACGAGGTCGAATTTAACTGATGAATTACAATTGTAAATATTCCAGCTAATATATATTTAACTCACCTTGAAACCAACAAGAAAGTAACACACCCAGCGTAATTACAGCGTAATTATAAAACTACAGCTGTGATGAGTTTTGATTCATAATGATGAATGGTATCAACAATTCGGTCAAATCAAGTCTGCATTTATATTGACATTGCCTTGGACACGTGTTTCTCGAAAGTATTTTCTTTTCGGAGACCTTCCAATCGCTGATTGCTTTTTAACTGCTTGAGTACCAGAAGCCACTATCATGGCTTTCAGAAAATGAGGGTACCAGAGCAAAAGCCAACGTTTTTCTTGCTCAGGTGTCCTATTCAGTGAAACCCAAATAATATTTTGTTTATGTAAATTTGTTCGATTACAAATTACCGGAGAGTGCTTTTCGGCACTCTCCGATAACTTGCAACAGAATAAATTCTGAATAACAAATTCAGAACATCAAATATAATTTAGAGCTCAATCAGTTAAAGAATATAGGTTGATGTCTGCGATAAACGAATATGTTCACGATACATACATTGTTACGGCTATTGACGGACAACAATAGCTGGTATTGGAGAGTTGATATCGCGTTACAAGCATTCGTACTAGCGGTTCGGCAAACACCATGGCGCTTAGTGTTGTGGAAGCTGTTACTCCATGAACGTGAATTTGAACTACCGGTTGTTTTCCTCGAGAAATGACAGAATCTCATCGGAGTATTATTAAATTACAGCTTTCTGAGAGATGTTCCGTTATACTATTTCCGTGTGACCTGTTTAATATCTGTACAATGTTAAAGTGTGCTCTCCATTGTGAGCATTATCAGTTATTATGATGAATTGGCGGTGACATGGTCTGAGGTTTGTGGCTCAGAGCTTATGTTCAACCGAGACGCGAATACGACAGATGCGGTGGCTGTATCGCACAACTAAACGTACGAACCATCCTCAAGCTTGGACACAATATGAAGCTAAACGCAACGAAATTACATAGGCAATTAGGAAAGCCAAAGCGGCATACTCCTCAAAAATATAGGCCATATTGTGAAGCATGGAAACACCTCCAGCATAGTGGTGGAGGCTGAAGACAATTGTCAGAGGCAATAAGCAAAGCGGAATTTCTACCATTAATTATTTGAATTACACGTATTCGACAAATGCTGAATAGGCAGAAGTGTTCAGTGAATGTTTCTGCTCTATATCAACAGGTGACGATCCTCGTGCTTCTATCCCCCAGGCACACGTTTGTACATCACCGTCACTTAGCAGCATTACATTACACTGCATAGATGAATAGGATGCCTTGAAATCGATTGAGGTTGCCAAGGCATGCGGTACAGATCTTATTGGGGTGCATCTCTCTGATGAATACAGATCCCCCTTGTGTGAACCAGTGGCAATTTTATTTAATATACTACTAAATAATACTTACTTCCGCCAATGTAGAAATGCATCCCAGGTGTGAAAAATGAACCTTCAAATTTAGTTACGAATTATCTACCAATATCGTTGATTAGCCGGTTATCTAAAATATTTGAAAATATCTTTCAACACCTTTGGAATTTTATAAAGGAAAACAGAATAATTCGTCAATTTCAGTCAGGTTTTACTCCGCGTGATTCGACAGTCCATCGGTTAACTGATTTGGACGGTGAATTCTGTTAGGCTCTCGACGAAAGGCAAATAGGTCAGAGTGTCAGGACACCTGAGGCCCCGTAACGCCTGGGCTGACGTGGGGTTATTTAGTCTCGCTGATGAAATTGCGGGAAAGTTAGACCAACGTGGAGGGTCGGAATCCAAGTGTCGCGAACTCGGCGCTGGGAGCTGAGTTAGACCGACGCCGCGATTCCTTCTCTGCCAAATTAGCCTGAAATAGGTTCGATTTCCGTTAGGTGTGATTCCTAATCACTTCAGGCTGTGTAATGGAAAGAATGACTTAAAGTAACAACGATTCTTTTATAAATAAAGCCGTTTCAATATTTCAACAATCAACAATTCGATTTTTTTCACAGAAAATGGGTTGCGAGGGTTAAATAATTCTCAACAATCATATAGTCATTCTATAGCCCTATACTGGCACTATAGTCTACACACGGGAAATGTTACTACCGTGAGCTCGCCATAAGAGCTTCACAAATCTGAAATGTTATTACCGTGAGCTCGCCATAAGAGCTTCACCCGCTTACGCTCAAATGTCAACGTCTGCGCGTAACTGTACCTCTGGCTGTCGGAGGGTTCCGACCAGCAATGTTCGTCATCTATAAAGCCACCGTACTTCTGATTTGGGTCAGATATTGTCTACTCATACCTTATGTGCCTTTTGAAAGTCCTCCGTGAAAGTCCTATTGACATATTCACTGTTCCTAGTTGAATTCACGATTCACAAATGCCCCTTTTTGTGCTAGGGCGAAATTGTCACTCACACCGATCTCCAGTCGGTATTACGATGCTTCGACAGCAAAAAAACTACTCAGAACGCAATCAGTCTGACGCTTCAAAGGGTTAATACGCAAAATACAATTAACCTACACTTCTGACTATTGCAGGTTGATACCTGCTACTCGACAATCTAAACTTTAAGTTTCACCTTTAGGTTTTCCTTCTCAACGAATTTGGCACTGTAGCCGCCTATCAACCTTAAGCTAAATCAATCGTGGAATCCCCTCTCTGGCGATTCCAGCCGTTTCAGGGTCCTGTGATCGAAGGTACCCCTATGCCAGGAAACAGAGTCCGCCTGCCCTGGACTTCACCAACGTGTGTGTGACCCCAAGTGTGTGCCTAATGCTCTGCTCTTCAAGGTATATATACTTTTTACCCTAAACTGTCAGGTGGACAGACGCTCATCTGTCCATACGTCAAAACGGTGGGAGATGACGTATATCGAGGCAGAATCAATACAAGTCATCTCGCGCGTGACTTAACGGTGATTTCACTTGTCGAGAAAAACGATTCGTTCCTGCTTCACATTGCTATCATGTGGCGACACGACAGACATTTCTATCTTTTAGAATCTCGTTTCTCAATTGCCAGTGACGATATCCTGCCACCAACCGATTACGTCTCGTAAGACTCGCGACTACTGTATAAATTAAATGAGATTAGACCTTATCTAACATACCGTTTCTCCCCTGGATCCCTGCGCTGAAGCTGGATATACACCACGTGTGTTTTTTCCATGTCCAGCTTCACAGAGAAGTGCAATTCACGTAGATTTTTCGCCTTGATGCGGAATATATTTTGAACTTACAATATCTTTATATATGAGGCCCCTTGCCCCTATATTTAGGATGGCTTTGTCCTGACAACTCCCTTCCCGAGAGAAACACCCTGTGTATCTCTTAAAACACAAGGGGCAAAGCCACGCACGCTCGCCTCTCACACCGTTTTACAATCTACCCATCATGTTCAAGACTACAAAACTGTACCTTAGTGGTCGTGGGGGTCATGACCGGGCTTATGCGTCGGCCATGTTGATTCCCACGACACACACGCCACCACATGCTCCCGTCTTGCGGGTTTACATATGGAGAGTAGCCTTATCCTTAGATTTGCAGCGCTCTCTCTCTCTAATACTATATATTTACACCTAAATGTACACATTTTTATACACATTCGCCCATTTTGCAAACAGTTCACTTGGCACTCACTCCGACTAGTAACACCGTCCGCGCCTTAACGTCAGATGGGTTAATTCCAACGGAGTGTAACTTCACCTCCCATTCCCCTATGTCTTGTGAAGGGGCAAACGACCCCTGCATTATGTTGAGCCTCACCCTCGCAAAGCTCAACCAGGGGATTAAAATTGTGCCTCACACACTCACACATTCAACACACAGATTTCCCGACCGCGCCTTTGCGACAGACGGGGTTTGTGTGCCTCACACTCACAACAAACTCTCGTCAATAAAAACAAACGCGACGCGATTTCCCCGGGCCTTAACACCGGGTTTGTGCATCCCATACTTACAAAACTCGACACACAGGCTCCCCGTCCACGCACACGCGACGGAAGGGGCAGTGTATCTCACATTCCCACTCACAACCAACTCTAGTCAGCAGTCAGAGCAATAATAATACTAAAATAAGAAAATTTCTTCCGGGCCTTAACACCGGGATTACGAAACTCATCACCTCATCCACAAAAAATATTTGCGACTGGAGCCCCCGTCCCAGACACCAGGCCCACAGCCACACAACTATTGCTTCTTTATAACCACCGACCATTGGTAGGGGCCCGGTTCCCAGCATCCCCTTGGGTAACCCTTGACACACCCCTACTTCTCGCCCCGTTATTTTTACGGGTATTCCACCAGGGTCCCCATACCCTGTCATTGTCGCATTCCAAAGAGCTTCCCTTGGCGCTGTATCCCCCAGGCTCACTCGTCCCGGCGATTACCGTCGTTCGAACGACACTGGCCGTCCTTGGCCCTTGTGCCGTCGACCTCCCGGTCCATTGCGACGACTTCTTGCGCACATTGGGCGCTGTGCGCCCCCGACACTCACTGCGTGGTCTCCGCCACCTAGGATGCTTCTCCTTTGATTTGTGGACCCTTTCCTCGGCCCCCTGGGCGCCCATCTTAGCGCTCCCATCCACTTTAACACCCTCAACTTGTGTTAACCCGTGCCCTCTCAACTCTGGGGAGGTTTGCCCAGCCATTTGCGTGGGTCTGGCCTCCCCTCTCCACACGGGTGACACCGACTTCTTGGGGCGCTCAACTCCCCCACATAAATTTGCTTCAGGGTCTTTCCCCAATGACCCCATTGGGTTCCCTCGCTGTTTGGCGTTTAGCCTGGACAGCCTGCGGCCCCTTCTCCCTAATCGGACAGGAGTCGTCCCTCCTGAAACTTCCCGACATTTCGTCGTGTAGGGGCCATCCCCTGGACCATCGGGTTGGTTCCCTCTGGGAACCTTCCCTTCTTTACTCGGCACGTTACCGAGTGCAACCGCCGGGGGTCCTTGCCCACCGACTTGAACTTCCTTTGCCCTCGTTGGGCCCTCACTTGGCCCCCTACCCCTTGACCATAACTCATCAGGGCTTGCCCTCACCCCTGAGATATTACCTATGACCAGGTCATACACGGGTGATTCAATGCACATGGCTTCCACTTCGCCACAATAAAATGGGGTATCCACAGTTATCCTCGCGATGGGGAACCTTCTAACGGTCCCATCTATCAAAATACATAAATGTTCACGACCCAACAATTGCTTGTCGTCAACGAGTTGCCTTCTAACCGCTGCAGAGGAGCACCCAGAATCCCGGAGGAGACGGACCTCCCTTTGTCCCACATACCCTGGGTACACTGGATATTAACCTTCTCCTGTGAAGTTGTGAGCCTCTCACACATGCCACTTATTATCGGGACAACCTCCCCGCCTTCCAGCCTCAATTCTGCCTTTTGTATACATTCCCGGAGGGGACTGTGTTCTGGACCGATAGTTTGACAGAACGCTTCTGTCTGTCTACTGGGCCCTGGATCTACGCGGTCACCTTGCTTCCAACCCCTTGGTGCTGCGTTTCCGGTCCCCTGCTGAGGTGGTCTTATGTTCCCAGTGGTCCTAACCTGCTTCTGCCAGCAGTCCCTGGCAATATGTCCCCGCTTGTTGCAGATGAAACAAGTTGTGTCTTTGGGGGCGTTCCCATTCCGGCTGACCTGCGACGCAGGCGGATTGGGGTGGTGTTGCCTTATGGGTGCCATTGCCAACCCGTTTGCCCCACCCCTAGCCAGTTTGGGTGCGTTTACACTCCCACCGGGGGCCTCGATGTAGCGTTCTGCCACAGTTGCCATCTCATCATAGGTGGGCGGACCCCTTTCCTTGATGAACAGGCCCAACTCCTTGGAGCATGTAGTTAAAAACTGCTCCCGGAGAAATAGATCTCGCAGGGCTCCATATGACTCATTCACTTCTGCGAGATCAGTCCAGCGGTCAAAGTACCGCCTAGCTCGGGCAAAATACTGAGGCACTGTTTCTCCCTTCTCCTGCTTAATTTTTCGGAACTTGGTCCGGAATCCTTCTTCAGTGAGCTGGTATCTCCGAAGGTGTAGTCGTTAAGAAGTGCAGGAGGCATACTGGTATAAGCCTCGAGGGCTTTACCTGACAACAAAGGGCTCAAGCACATAGCCCATGTGTCTTCTGGCCACATTTGACTGGAGGCAAAACGCTCGAACCTCTCCAAGTACGAGTCCAAGTCATCTGTGTTTTAATTAAAATGAGCGAGATGGGGGCGTGGGGCATGAATTGCTACCCCTGCACTCCCATCCCCTGAGCGCCGACTTTCATTCTCCACATTGGCCCTTGCTCTGAGGAGCTCTAATTCTCTCTCGTGCCTCTGTTGTTCGAGCTCTCGTTCTGCCTCCCTTGCTAATTGGGCTTCCCTCTCTCTCGCCTCATTTGCTAATTGAATCTCTCTCTCTTTCGCATCTCTTGCGTCTTCCTCACGCTCTCGTTCTAATTGGGCTTCTCTCTCCCTCGCCTCAGTTGCTAATTGAATCTCTCTCTCTCTCTTTTGCCTCCCTTGCTGCTTGGGCCTCCCTCTCCCTTGCGTCATTACGTAAGGCAATCTCCTTGGCCTCACGTTTCTGCTCGTCTTTAACAAACTTCTGAAGTTCGGCCCCCTCAAGGCCCATTTTCTTGCCTAATGATACCAGTTGGGCGAGGGGTGTAACAACATCCATTTTGATTTTTTCTTTCTATCTTCAACACTCGCCAGAAAGAATGAAGAAGGAAAAGAAAGAAAGAAAAAAAATATATGGCAATTAATCCTAATTTACCTGTGTAATTTAACGTAATTAAACGCCCCAAATATTCTGAAACCTACCGCAGTTATAGTGGCTATTAAGTATCCTCTTGGGGACTACTGTATTGCGATATTAAACCCTTGAAGGGCATCACCTGATCGAACGCGTCAAAACATAAACAAAACCGCCGTTAAAATAAAACAAAATTTCCATATAGCCATTTTTTACCTTTTAGAAATATCCTGGTTAGCGCTCGTCAATCAATGTCAGGACACCTGAGGCCCCGTAAGGCCTGGGCTGACGTGGGGTTATTTAGTCCCGCTGATGAAATTGCGGGAAAGTTAGACCAATGTGGAGGGTCGGAATCCAAGTGTCGCGAACTCGGCGCTGGGAGCTGAGTTAGACCGACGCCGTGATTCCTTCTCTGCCAAATTAGCCTGAAATAGGTTCGATTTCCGTTAGGTGTGATTCCTAATCACTTCAGGCTGTGTAATGGAAAGAATGACTTAAAGTAACAACGATTCTTTTATTTACACATAAAAATAAAGCCGTTTCAATATTTCAACAATCAACAATTCGATTTTTTTCACAGAAAATGGGTTTCTAGGGTTAAATAATTCTCAACAATCATATAGTCATTCTATAGCCCTATACTGGCACTATAGTCTACACACTGGAAATGTTACTACTGTGAGCTCGCCATAAGAGCTTCACAAATCTGAAATGTTATTACCGTGAGCTCGCCATAAGAGCTTCACCCGCTTAGGCTCAAATGCCAACGTCTGCGTGTAACTGTACCTCTGGCTGTCGGAGGGTTCCGACCAGCAATGTTCGTCATCTATGAAGCCACCGTACTTCTGATTTGGGTCATATATTGTCTACTCATACCTTATGTGCCTTTTGAAAGTCCTCCGTGAAAGTCCTATTTAAATATTGACTGTTCCTGGTTGAATTCACGATTCACAAATGCCCCTTTTTGTGCTAGGGCGAAGTTGTCACTCACACCGATCTCCAGTCGGTATTACGATGCTTCGACAGCAAAACAAACTACTCAGAACGCAATCAGTCTGACGCTTCAAAGGGTTAATACGCACAATACAATTAACCTACACTTCTGACTATTGCAGGCTGATACCTGCTACTCGACAATCTAAACTTTATCGTTTCACCTTGGGTTTTCCTTCTCAACGAATTTGGCACTGTAGCCGCCTATCAACCTTAAGCTAAATCAATCGTGGAATCCCCTCTCTGGCGATTCCAGCCGTTTCAGGGTCCTGTGATCGATGGTACCTATATGCCCGGAAACAGAATCCGCCTGCCCTGGACTTCATCAACGTGTGTGTGACCCCAAGTGTGTGTCTAATGCTCTGCTCTTCAAGGTATATATACTTTTTACCCTAAACTGTCAGGTGGACAGACGCTCATCTGTCCATATGTCAAAATGGTGGGCGATGACATATATCGAGGCAGAATCAATACAAGTCATGTCGCGCGTGACTTAACGGTGATTTCACTTGTCGAGAAAACCGATTCGTTCCTGCCACACATTGCTATCAGGTGACGACACGACAGACATTTCTATCCTTTAGAATCTCGTTTCTCAATTGCCCGTGACGATATCCTGCCACCAACCGATTACGTCTCGTAAGACTCGCGACTACTGTATAAATTAAATGAGATTAGACCTTATCTAACATACCGTTTCTCCCCTGGGTCCCTGCGCTGAAGCTGGATATACACCACTTGTGTTTTTTCCATGTCCAGCTCCACAGAGAAGTGCAATTCACGTAGGTTTTTCGCCTTGATGCGGAATATCTTTTGAACTTACAATATATATGAGGCCCCTTGCCCCTATATTTAGGCTGGCTTTGCCCTGACACAGAGTAATCTTTTGGGACGTCAGCTGGGCCTTCGACAAAGCCTAGCATGCTGGTCTCGTTCACAAGCTTGATGGCATCGGACTTTTGGACAAGCTATTGTGTCTTCTGAAATCGTATCTCTCTGACTGGTCGCAGAGGTGTTTGTATTAGGATCAGAGGCTTGTTCATGGCTGCCTGTAGCCCTCTGATGTTTTTTAAGTTACATCAATGATATAAGTAAGAATCTATAAAGTAATAAACGCCTCTTTGCAGGCGCCATTTCCTTATATCTAATTGTTGAGAACGCCCATCAAACCGCTGCCTTAATGAACCACGACTTGGCCTCTTTTGATCTGAGGGGAATATATCACGCAACCTGCGATCATCCTATAACCGTAAAATTTCATTCTGTCGCATATGACTCTATCAGTTCTCATTCGACCCAAGCTTTACTAAAGATTGGAATACCCCCCCCCCCCCCCCCCCCCGAAAAAAAAAAACGTCCGCTCGAGAAAATATGTCGTTAACTGAATTTCGGTCTCATCTGAACAGAGGCAACCTTCGACCATCTAAGTTCAACAGTGGTTCGAAATCACGATTAGCCCAAATTTACAACTGTAGATGCACTTGCAATGTTGCAACCTTAAGTCTGAACTGCGTGATAATTACATATCTTCAGCTCATGTTTGACAATGTGGCGACAAAGAAATAGCCGAGCACTTTCTCTTGCACTGTCCAATCATTGGAAATGTTCTGAGTTAAATTGTATACGATAATCGTACTCCCGTTTTACGTAGATACTTCATCGCTTCTGTATGGCTCCTAGTATTTTAATAATGGAGATAATTGTGTAATGTTTGATGTGGTCTACGATTTTATACTATCAAACAGTCGATTTATTTGATAAAGCTGAGTTGTCCACATATCGTAGTGTGTGAACTATGTTGTCGAAGGTAGAACCGCGTACATATTTCTCGTGAGAAGATATAACCCTCAACTGAACTCCAAATCATCACGTGACTATTAATTTCAAGCAGTTGGCACTTTCCTCATCGCGTCCCCAACGTCCAGTGCTGTACATACTAACCATTGCTTCAGTTTAAACACACGGCCTCTCTACGTTCCTCTTGGCAAGTATATACACCTTAACCCTTTACCCAACGTAACGGCCAAAACCGGCCAGCAATATTCTCAAAAATCGCCAATGAATTTTTATTATTTTTTCATTTTTTGTCTCAAAAACATAGGTTATGACCCCTCGTTGGAACGAGCTCGGCGAGCTCGTTCCAACGAGGGGTCATAACCTATGTTTTTGAGACAAAAAATGAAAAAAATTAGTTATTCAAGAATTATTTTTGCAAGTGTCGTCTGCTTTTCATGTTAGGTAAAGGTTTAAGTTTAGATAAGTTTTTTTTTTGTTTTTTTGTTTTTGTTTTCCATTTTCCTTTTTTCTTTTTCGTCTTTTATTCTTTTTATTTTTTTCTTTTTGTACAGGTAGGTTAATTCTTCTCATTCATTGCCATCTATATGTATTGCTTTGGGCTTCCTCGTATACTTCATAATTATTCTAGGTTGGGATGGAGAGCACGTGTCATATTGATGATTGAGCACATTTGGCCTGAAAGGGGCTACCCCAGTCTCTCATAACCCATAGGCGGCGATGTAATGACACTTCATTAACAATATACTGAAATACCTTGCTCTTTCTAACCTAATTCCTTTTTCGAGGAAGAGAAAAGATTCTTATAGGTTGTTCAGATTTCTGTCGAATCCCTCACACTTTTTCTTATACACCACTTTTTCAGTGTTTGTAATCCTGTGTGTAATATATAAACTTCATTTCTTGTAACATTTAACATATATTTAGAAATAAAAATTAAAGTATCCAAAAAAAAAAAATACAATCAATAAATAATAAATCTCGACCGACCATATTTTTATATTACATGTGAACGGAACCAAACCATTTATCTTTTAGTCGCCTCAGCGTGGTTTGGTGTGCTTGCGTGCAGTTTGGAAACATATTCTACTGAAAAACCACCATGCGATTGTCGGAGATAGCTCCCTTGCTTTAAGATCATTGAATTGAATCTGTTGTCGGTATTCTAAACGCGCTTGGGCTAATTATGAAATCACTATTATGGATTGCATCAAGTGATTTGTGGTATTGTTTCCTGATAGATCCGTAAATCACACAGCCATAATCCAATTTTCATCTCAGAAATGATTTATACAGATGGTGTAAAGTATTTTGGTCAGCACCCTACGGAAGCTCATTGGGGCTCATGTAGCGGGAGGGTCGATCATTGCGAATATTCGCAATGCATTGCAAATATTCGCAATGCATTGCGAATATTGTCATTCAGCATTACGAATATTCGCATTTAACATTGCGATTATTCGCATTCAACCCATTGGGGCCAATATGTGTAGTGGGGGTATTGCTAATATTCGCATTCACATTGCTCGATCTCCACGCAAGACATGTTGACCCCAGTGGGTTTGCGTAGCACCCCGATCATTACTACCAGTTGCCTTTAGACGGTTAAAAAAACCTGTTTTACATCTTATCCGTAGCTGTTTCATATCACGGCACTATATGTGTCGGATACAAAGTTTACAGCACACGAACGTTATCACTGCAACCAATGATATAGGGGACAACATTTTAGGCATTGAACTTCAAACGAAAATGTCAACGGTTCGATCCTCAACTGCGGTAACCGCCTTGTGCCTTTGGGCAGGGCGCTTAATCCTCAATGCCCACCCGGAGCACGTTAGCGATGTGAACTAAGGCGTACTGCGCATCAATGGTGCACCTGCCTTCAAGCACCGCTAATCCTTCTTTTGCAGAGTTAATACACCTGCGAGTCTGACAGTTGTTCGCCACTGCTCGGTGGTTCCGTCTAAGTACTCCGGCTCCCTCCGCCCGTAAATCGTACGGAAAAACGATGTGACCCTGGCTATTAAAGTGTCGTTAAACCCCAATAAAACAAACACACAATCTGCAAATAAATACACAGAACGACACACTCGTGTGTCGTTCAGTGTTTATTACAAGCATTCACGTGCATAAAAACAATTATTGGAAGGACACTCAGTAATTCATTTGACAACTATCAACAAAAACAACACATTTTATCGCCAACCAAACTTGCGAGGGGAACCCGTGTTACTATTTCGCCACCTGAGCTCCAATGTGTTCTATGTGCCTACGGGTACATAGAACACATTGGAGTTCAGGGGACGATTTTAAGCTATCGCTAGCGATTCAAATTTTAATTGCGTTTCACGATTTGTGGAAAATTCCATTGAAATTTCGCTTCTATTTAAAAGTAGTTCGTCAACGATTTCCGTTCCGCACATATGTGGGGAACAGATTTCATTTTCCGCACGGTTTAGTGTTGCTGTAGATGGGGATTACAAAGAACAGTCGTTTAATAATGTTATCGTAGTATCATATTGCTTTCATTCAATAACAATCCACTATTGCATACTGTGTATAATCTGTATCTTCCCCTTTGATGGACTGTTTTTTCGGGATAACAGTTTCCTTGTACTGACAATTTGTACTTAATCTGTTTATTGAACGTGAGCAATCTGAAAATATAATAATGGTTTGAAAAAATCATGTTTGATGTTTTCTGTAAAAAGTGCTTTGATCTGGAACATTGTTATTCATGGCTGATTTATGTTTATGCTAATCACGTAACACGCATTACAGGACACTCTCCCCAAAAAAGCGAAATTACTAGAAAATACAACAAACCGCTTAACAAAAGGAGAAATTTACGCTCTGAATGTTATGGGAAAAATACGCTTCAATCCTCACTTCGTAAAATTTTCAGTTGTTATTTTACTAAATGAAAAAAAATACGACTACTTTGGGATATCTTCATTCTCTAATTAAGTGTATTGTTTGAAACGGATTTTGCGAAGTCGTTTTTATATATATAAAACACTCGCAATATTTGAAAGAGTATGTGATAGAATTTGAGTGCCCTTGATTATAACTAATTAACGGTTGTTCTCTGTAACCCTCTTCGAAAAACTTACCATTGAAATTGAATTGACGAAAGATGCATTTGTTCACATTTATAACGTTTCTAAAGGTGTGAATGAACCATTATCATGATCAGAAATAATATTTAAGCCAGAATAGGTCACTACAAGTTATCTCCGCCAATATGTATGGTATATGGAGATTTAGTACCTGGATGTCGGTTTTTAAACACCGAGACGCATGCGAGGTGTTTAAATGAGACATCCAGGTATTAAATCTCCATATATCATACATGTTGGCGGAGATAACGTTTTTGTCCTGTTTGGAACACAATACAAACATAGTGGAAATAAATTTGTGGACACATTTCTCACGCTCCGCAATCACTTGGACCACATTCGAAAAGACAACAGATAGAGTTACATCCCTTGGGTCGTTAAGGAAAGGAGTAAATAATATTTTATTGACATATCGTCCCCCGGGTTCCAATGTGGTCTATGTGCCTAGGCACACAGAACACATTGAAACTCAGGAGACGATATTTGCTCTTATTTTATTTTTCTCAAGTTGTTTCCTTTAATTACTCGACTATTTGTTTTATAACGGCAAAATATGATCGAATTTTTGAGTGAATGCGAAAAGCTTTAATTTAAACCATATACCCCCGAGGTTTCGTGTGCCCATATACCCTAGATGTTGCATGATCTTGGATGTTGCACGCTCCCATATATCTTGGATGTTGGGTGCATCCTTCGCCATGGCTATTTGTCCAAGGCATTCTGACCAATCAAACTGACAAAAGTCAGAATTTATCGGGATATAGGGGCAATAAATTATAAATATTGAATGGTTTGGCGTTGACTATGCCAAAGCAGAAGTCCTCGAGAAAGAATAGTCCACGCGTCAGAGGCGAGTAGACTATCTTTTTCCCGAGGATCACCACTCTGGCATAGTAATCGACATGTCGTGCAATGCATATTCTCCCAAAAAACAAAGTGTGCATGCTAAAAAATAACACTAAAAAAATATATATATCATTTTCATTTATGGACATTTTATTCAATCACTGATGAATCAATTTGTGATCAACACGAGAAATTTCATTACGCTACGACGAATACTCTTGGTGCCATGGAGAGTCAAAGACACTAAGGGTCCAACACAAAAGTCACACACTCAATATCTGGCATGACCTCCGTCTGCATCGACTACTGCTGTGCATCTACGCCTCATGGAAGCGAACAAGTTAGCATGGAAGTGTTGTGGGATGTTGTTCCATATTCTGATAAGCTGTCTTTGGAGTTCCACAAGCATTGACGGTGCATGGGGAAGCCGGCGTAGCTGACGTTTCATTTCGTCCCATACGTGCTCACTGGGTGAGATATCGGGCGAATTTGCGGGACAGGGAAGAACATCCACTTGTTGTTGCTGCAGATACTGTTGAACAACACGAGCTGCGTGGGGTCGGGCGTTGTCCTGCTGTAGAATGACGCCGGGGTCGTGACGTTGCAGAAATGGGACAACAACAGGTGTAAGCACTTCATCACGATATCTGGCTGCATTGAGATTGCCATCAATAATGACCAGCTCAGTTCTGTTATGGGCAGTGATGCCACCCCACACTGTGATAGACCCTCCCCCATAACGGTTTCGCTCCACGACACATGGATCTGCGTAGCGTTCGTTTCGACGTCTGTACACTCTCTGGCGGCCATCTGATGATGAAAGATGGAAACGACATTCATCTGTGAATAAAACACGTCGCCACCAGTGTAAAGGATGCCTGAGATGTCTACACCACTGCAGTCGAGCACGACGATGACGTAACGTCAAAATCGGACGAATTGCAGGTCTTCGAGGACGTAAGCCGTATTCTCTCAGCCGGTTGATTACTGCTTGAGAATGTATCCGTCTCAGGTTAGGGATGTTCCTGGCTGTCGTCGTTGCCGTTTGTTGCCAGTGTAACAGGAATGGAAGTCCGCAGGAAAATTAGTCCCTCTGGACTATTATTCCGCGAAATTATAGTCCTAGGTCTAACATTTCTAGGAATAGTAGTCCGGCGGACTACTATTCCTAGAAATGTTAGACCTAGGCCTATAATTTCGCGGAATAATAGTCCAGAGGGACTAACGTTCCTACGGACTTCCATTCCTTTTACACCGGTTCCGGAGATGGACGACACGGATATACCGATCTTGTGCAGGGGTGGTAACTCGGGGTCTCTTGGGGCGGGGTCGGTCTCGAACGTCATCATGTTGTGCATGTCGATGGACTAGCCTGTCTACAGTGTTACGGTGGCAGTTCAAATGCTGGGCAACCTCTCTGTGTGTTCTGCCAGCTCTAATCATACCCAGGTCAGGGAGACGTTGATTCATTGTCAATCTTGGCATGCTAATGTGGAGTCGTTTTAACAGCAGTGTAAGTTTGAATGTGAACGATAGGAAGGCCTTACTTTAGTGTTTAAATACCCAAGGATTCACACTGCTGCATGAATTTTCAGACTCTCCACGTGCAAAACATGCCTTTTCACAAACGTGCAGCACGTCAATTAACGTTAATGCAATTTTAACGGGGAAAGCTGTTTTTGTGTTCAATATAACTTATTCATGAACAGGTTAACACTCTTTACACCTACGAAATTATTTTTTTGGAGTTTGATCAACTTCTGCAATGCACACTTTCTTTTTTGGGCGAGTATATATTAGTACACTGTCTGTTATCAAGGACTTGCCCGAGACAGGCATTTTCATTTGTGAACTTGATAATAACGAAATAAAATTTCTGGAAAAAATTATGTTCCATCAGTCGAATGTCAGAGAATATTCCGCGCCTATTTTTAGAAATCAAATTTGCCATCAACTGCTTCTAACTCTGCTTGTACAGATTTCAAAAGTTGGAGAAGCAGACAGTAGCTCGCCGCTGCTCGGTGGTTCTCTCTAGGTTCACTGGTTTTCTCTTCCCGTAAAACAATTCTCTGACACGAAGCGACCCTTACTTCTGTAAGGATCGTTAAACCCAATAAAGGGTCTGTAAGTTAAAATTGTTACTAAACTTACTTTAAAAACTGAAGAGGTGTAGAATGGGATGATCGCGTTTTAGTTGTGTGGGGTAGGTTTGGAAGCCTACTTATATCGATAGGTCACCGCGGAAAACCAACTGCGAATAAAACAGTGTGATAAAAAGCTACCATGCTGCATAACAACTTTTTTGTAAAAAAATGCTCATAAAAAAGAATTCCTACCTGATAACACGTCTGCGTAAAAGAAGAAAGTCAGCATATATTAGAGCCCTGCGAATCGCATATTTTCGATTCGAATCGAATCTCGAATCGAACCACTTTTAAAATTCGAAATCAAATCGAACCTCTCGAATCGAATCAGTGGCATCTTGAAGATGTCCGATGAAGGTTGGGATGCTATAAATGACGCTCAATCGAGACTTGATTTGCTGGAATTTTTTATCATATTACCATCAGGGATGAAGAGTATTTTAGTAGTTTTATGATTAAGGTGTGCAGTTCAGACTATTTTGTTGAAAACTTGATTTGATGTTTTAAGGGCGAATTGAATACTTATTGATTGAAATATCTATAACATCCGCACGAAAGAATAGCTGTATATGTTGTGAGAAGGGCGACATTACATTCCATCAACGATAGACCGCGCGCAAACTCCACGAAAAAGTTGATGAACAAATAACCCACAACAGCGCCAGAATACATTAGACTGGTTGCCCGAAAGATTTGGTGTTGCCATTATCTTGCACACCATTCTTGATTCGCTGTCAACAGTAGGTACGGTACCTACGAAGTGGAGCCATATTTTGAAATCGGAGATAGTGAAGTGTATATATAGTATTCGTGGTTGAAAACACTTTGCCCTTGATACGGCGCACTTTAAGGTAATTGTTTTGTTGTACGAATACGTTACTCTTAATTCAGTTATTGAACGCGTCAATCCTGCGAACGTAATTACTGTTCCAGAAGTTCACTGATTGCAGGCTGTCGAAAAGAACATTGAAGCAAATTATTGTTTTCTGCATAATCTGCCCATATGCACGAGAACTATAAACACGCTTGATGTAATACGTTTCTACGCACATACAGTTTAATAAACTCTGGGTGACATAGTTTTTGACTTACTTAATGTTTACTTCAAAGATTAACCATTTTCCTTTATAAACTGAAAAAAGTGATATGGATTTTCTTGATTGTGTTGGTCATCTGTTGAAGATTAGTTAAAATGTGAAATAAGCATTGTGTTTTTATGTATATCTACTCTTTCGGGCATTAGTTGTATGTTTGCTACATATTTTCACCATTTATTTATCTTATCAGATTAATTTGTTATATATTTTCTCTATTTATTTATCTGCTTTTTACATCTATGTTTCATGTGTATTATTATGTATTATTATATTGTGTATTCAAAATACCCCATTTCCATTATTTATATGTCTGTTATATAATTTCAATATTTATTTATATGTTTTTATTTGTTATATTTTCTTTATTTATTTATCTGCCATGTTTCATATTTATCCATCAGTATATTTTGTTATTTGGCAAAAAACATCAAAACTTATTTCATTTGTTGTTTTTTTTTTCTTTAATACCTTTCCTTGAATACTTTTTCTGGCAATCATATACAATGACGAAAACTGGTGACTGAATGAAAATTAATTCAGAACATACCAATAACACCATTAATAGGTGTGCAAGGACAGTGTTTATATAGTGATTTAGACTGTATGACTTGTGGCATGTGTAATTAAAGAGCATATGTTGCAGTTTGTTCCATAAAAGCTAGCTAGTATGAAACACACCCCTTGATAACGATATATCACTTGCAAATGTTATGCTAGTTTAACTAACTACTTAACATGCTTCCTCCCGGACACAGCGACAGAACCAAAATAATGAAGTCTTATGCACATTCGCCATTTGTTTAGTCAGCAGTAAGCTCTTTTTCTGGGTTGCGGGGGGGGGGGGAGGAATGGTTATTAAAAAGCCAGGTTTATATGATAACTAAAATGAAAACTATCCGCTACTGAGCGAGAGAGAGAGAGAGAGAGAGAGGGGGGGGGGGGTGGGAGGAGAGAGAGAGAATGCCCATATAGTTTTTCTCCTATGAATATGTTTACTCCCTTCTTCCGGACATGTGCTTGTATTATTTTCATGTTTTTTTTGTATCAAATTAGGCAACTTCACTCCATGTAATTGGAAAAAAAGTTGAGAAATAAAATGTAATGTAAAAAAATGTAACTTATGGGATGGTACCTTGCGTAACATCATTGTAAGGACTAAATTAGAGCCCATCGATTAATAACATCAATTATTGCCAGTCAGTTTAACCGGTCAATGTGGTGTATTTTTATCATGTTTGAAACACAGCAAGGTTCAGTAAATGAAAACAATTTTTCGGCGGCATATTACAAGACAAAAACGTTTCAGTAGGAAATGTCTGTGCTAGTGCGAATTTTTAACCTTAAAACACACACACACACACTTGTTTTGTTTCGCCGTCGTTGTGGGGACTTGTTAGTTCTATATTTGTTTTTGTTCTAGGTGACAAACAATGACAAACAAGTCCCAAAAAATCGGGAAGACAAACCCTAACCCATTGTTTTCATTGTGAGAACATAGCGAAAACTAAGGAAATCCTTATGGGAACGCAAACACAATTGTCTAGGTTCTCACCCCCCCCCCCCCCCCCACACACACACACATACACACACACACGCTCACTCATTGCCTGCATGCCTGCATGCCTGTTGTCTGTCTGTCTGTCTAAACAGACTAGTCGCGTTGAACACAATAATTTACAAGATGTACGGTCGTAAAAATGAATACTACCTGAAGAGCGGTTCAATTTGATATTCGCTTGGATCAGAAATGTTTTGAACATCACAAATGCACTGGCCACATTAATTGCTCGAGATATATGTGCATTCCATAGTTAGATCTGTTTATTATGCGAATTGTTTACAAGTTTAGCACGTCTGTACGATGCCTAGGGGTAGAATGTTATCTGCCATTTCGATAGCTCGTGTCCTCGGGCAATAGCACGCAGGTATATGGGCCAGAAGGGTGGCTAGAAATTTGGTTGTATTACTCTTGTCCACAAAAAGGATAAAATTGATTAGGATCAAGTTCGTACGTAGGTCAGGCACTCTTTACAAATCAGGAAAAATGTGCTTTTTTGGATACCGAATTGTCGTGCACGTGACGGGTGGTACCACACACGCTTCAATGAATTTGAGCAAAAGCATCAATCATTTGTCAATCAGTGAATTAGCTAGAACGTGGTATGCTGCTCTTTACTGTCATTTCATGTTTTTATTTACACCGAAATGTTGGATATTGTTTAAAACTTCTTTTACGTAATATATTTGCTTGTATAAAATTGAGCCCTTTTGAAGATGGGTATATGTTTGCTATCAAAATGGTTGTTTCACTTACTCTGATGGCAGACATAGATGCATAACATATCGTACCTTGAGTGCAACAAAGGGTAATGTGCAATACTAAAGCATTGCATATGGCGCCCTACTGCACTCCAGGGACGATATATATGTAAATTCTAACTCATCTATCAGGTTATTGGCACCCAACATAAAATATATTAAATATACCTTCAAGAAATAAAAAAAATAAGTTGAAGTGTGTGGAACCCCTTGGACAAATGAGGCTGATTGCCAAGACTAAGGAACTCCTCTGAACGCCACTGGTATTAATATTATCACTAGGGGCTGCACGCTGAAAATATTGATTGTTCTGCCTCACACATTCACTAAGCTGCCATCTTATTTTACGAAATTATGGCGTATCGAGTCCCTGGGTCGGAAAAGCGGCCTATCGGGTTCAAATGGTTAATGTAAGCATACAATCCCAAACAATTACTTTCTTAACCCTTTACCCAACGTAACGGCCAAAACCGGCCAGCGCTATTCTCAAAAATCGCATATTAATTTTCAAAATATTTTCATTTTTTGTCTCAAAAACATAGGTTATGACCCCACGTTGGAACGAGCTCGTCGAGCTCGTTCCAACGAGGGGTCATAACCTATGTTTTTGAGACAAAAAATGAAAAAAATTAGTTATTCAAGAATTTTTTTTGCAAGTGTCGTCTGCTTTTCATGTTAGGTAAAGGGTTAAACCGACGTGCTAATCCAGAATTGAGTTGCTAACTAGTGCTGATAATACTCAATACGACCTCATTTAGAAAGTCAAAAGGGAAAAAAATCGAATTTGCAACATTTAAGTTCTTTGATTTTTCCTGTACTAAACTACTAATAAATAACGGCGAATCTGTATTGCACTCCGTATTTTGTTTTGTATTTTGGATTGCACATTTAGAGCCTACAGACACCTCACACGTCTCTCACAGTGTCACGCTCTCAAGCAGCAAGTCACATTTGGTGAAGAAATCGACGTCGTAGTGACGGACTGGAACCAGCCTAGCATTTAAATAGTCCACAGCCTATCTTTTAGATTCAGTCGTCAAAATATTTAATTTGGTAGGAAAAGCGAACCGAACGAATGATTCTAAACAAATACCATAAACATTAATTTTCTTTGAATGAAGACGCGCATATTTTTGACAGATTTGACAGAGTTTGTTAATGACTATACCAATACCATCCCATATGTTTGTTTATTAAACAATTTTAAACGGAGACTTGCCACAGCAGCAGTTCTGTGTTTTTACCGCGAAGATCCACCAATTGTTTTATAATAGTTTGGTATTTGCAGTTGAATTAAATACTTATCGATTGGAATTATTTATATTTATACCATGATTACCTTTTCTAATATACATGTATATGAAAAGCCTATGACATAAATTTTAGCTTTATACACCAACCGTGGTGAACAAACCAGCACTAGGATTTCAATAGTTAAAATTTACACCTTCAATGGAACTACATCAAAGATGACCTTTGGTGACGTCGACCTGAATGCGAACATGTCTAAATTTATCGCACGTCGCCTCTTGAAGAGTGAAATGAAAGTGGCAATTATTTATTACGTTTTTAAATAAGGTTACCCCATAAAACACCAACAATTAACACACATGCATTGTCTCATGTTAATAAAGCATCCATAACTCGAAACAGTTATGTTATTATGTTATTAAAATGAAAAAGGCCCTGTTTGTTTTCCTGTTTCGTTTCGATGATAAAATCGACAGCGGAAGTACCGCCCACCGATGCTCATGTAAACAAAAACAAATTCGCACGTATGTACGGCTGCTGCTCAATAAAATCGAGAAAAAATAATAGCGACTCTTAATAACCAGACGATCATGGTATAAGTACAATATACCTAAAGTAGCTTGGTGTACCAAATGTTCACCACTCGTGGTGAACATTTGGTACACTAAGCTACTATGGGTATATTCTGTATATATCTATATAGAGGACTAGAATATTTGTGCACCTTTTAACAGGACATCTCATTATATCAAGGGTAATCTGCCCACAACCTCACGAAAAGTAAGAAACTAATAGTCTATAACAGCACCGAATTCCCGACAGACTTAGTCCGGTGGCACGAGAGACTGTCACACCGCTTGAGTATCACAATGTGCAAATTAGAGCTGAAACGGTTAACCGATTAATCGATTAATCAATGATCAGCATCTTGATCGATCCAAAAAGTAATCGATTAACCGTTACTTTTGAACTACTGTATTATATGGGTTAACAAAGGAACAAATTTGCTCCAAAACATGCAAACATTGTCACACTGACTCAATTATATGAGACAGAGTAAAGCAAGCAAGTTACTTGCTGACATACTTGTTTACTTGCATAGTCACCATACTGTATCAGTGGCTGGAAATGGTCATTCTTAACCCTTTACCCATTGCGGGAGGCAGACGATACTTGCAAAATAAATTCAGGAATTACTAAATATTTTCAATTTTTGTTTCAAAAACATAGCTTATGATCCCTCATTGGAACGAGCTCATTTCAATGAGGGGTCATAAGCTATGTTTTTGAGAGAAAAATTGAAACCATAATAAATTTGAATGAAGATTTTTGTATGTAGGACTAGTCGGTTTTGTTTGTTACGCTGGATAAAGGGTTCATGCTGTAAATCATCAACGGAATGGCAATTATTCAGATATCTATTTGGACAAGTGATTAATCGGTTAACCAAGGTTAATCCACGTGATTAGTCGATCAAGAAAACCCCTTAACCGTTTCAGCTCTAGTCCAAATGCCCCTTCGCCCACATCTTGGACGTTGAAACATTAGCCATACAATTGCCTGAGAAACGTCATATGCTACTCTGTAAACGACAACCCATTGAAGATACATCATAAAACCCTCATAGCCTTTTAATTGTCGTTTTTGATAAAGGCATTAACTCTTAACCCGATGAGTATTTTCAAAATATGTTTCATAAAATCTAGTCATGGCTGCTATGAAGCAGCCATGACTAGATTTGATGAAAAATGTATCTAAATGTAACTCAAGAAATCATTGGTCTAAAAGTCAATTGAATTTACAGGGAGGAAAATTGGTTAAATGTGCCCAAAATAAATGTATTTCAGTGGCAACAGATGTTGTGTCATGGACAGGAATATCCACCAGCAGCATGCAAGGAGTTCATATAGAGTTGAAATCCGCTGAACCTGGTCTGTTATCACGCGAATCAGGATCTCGAAAGACAAGTAAATAATCACAGAAGTGGATAGGCTTGCTACTTCAAACGAAATATATTTTGACATTCCGAATGAGTTTTTTTTATTGATACTGTGTAGTAGAGGTGTAGGATTCTTGTCGGACTACCTGAAATGTTTATTATGGTTTCATCCATTAGTTATAATCAATCGTTCACTGAGACAGACAACCGCAAACATCATACTGCCAATTTGCCCTATTGTTAAAATCTGGTAATGGAAGTTTTCAACGAGAAAATGGTACAGATAAAGACCCATTAGCGCCGTCTAAATGCAACTAAATGGCAAGTTAACAGCCAGAACTGTCATCTCGACAGTTGGGTTCTGTTCATGTAAATGAAACCATTAACTTGTCAATCGTGTATGCTGCTCATTATTCAGTGGACAATTATCTTTATCGACGCACGTATCATGTATATTACTAGCTAATATATATCCATCAACTCTCTGGTATTTGTTATTCTTCCAGCAAAGGGGCAAATTATACCAATAATGTCTATAATATCCAGGCATTCCACCATGGGAAGATTAATATTCATGTCAGAAGAAAATATAATACCCGCAGAAACAAACTCCATATTGACTGGTGTCTGAATGACAAAGTTTATCGAGGCATCTAAATCCGTTATCAAGTACTGGCATGCGTTTCCATTATGTTCCTATTCTCCCTCTACAAAATAAATAAATATCTATTTCTTTATTTTCTTATGATTCTCATTGGAACCAGTCTGCCCAGATCATACAAAAGGGGAATCATAGGACATGTTTTGGAAGCAAACGTTGTGAACATAAACAAACATTGGATGTCGATGTCCTCTTTGCATGTTGGTGCGTGGATTTGACAGTAGTTTAACCCGTTGGACCTTGATATATATTCCTTATCAGTTCAGAGCAATCAACCGGAAGAGTCTATATTCGTTAATTGGGAGTGAGGGTGACCAATCGATATTTTCAACGTGCAGCCACAGGGGCTGCACGTTGAAAATCTTGATTGCTCTATCACACAAATTCACCAAGCAACTATCTACTTTATGAATTCAGATCGTATCTCGATCATGGACGGAAAGCAGCGTTCTGGGTTCAAATGGTTAAATCATACAACTTTACCTTCAGTTTTTTCTGAAGAACTCCAAGACAAACCATGTCACATTCTTGGTTTCAACAATCTGAATAGGGTATACATTTCCCAACTTTATTTGGCTGGCCAACTTGAGCCTATTCGGTTTTTTTTAAAAGTGTAGTGATCGCAAAAAGTGATTTCTCTCTCGATCACGTCGCGATATGATCGTCGCAGATTTGATCTAGGCGCCATTGAAGCGTGCCTAACTTGTATGTATCAGTGAAGAAGCCAGAGCAAGAATAAAAAAAATAATAAACATACCAGAAGTATGTAGAAGTAAAATGAGTGAGACTTGTAAGATACTTGTTTATGAATTTGTTCAATAGATTACGTCAGGGGTGCATAAACACTGCAGGCTTTACTAAACACGACTATCAGACGACACAGGAAACTAAACATTTTTATTTTTCCACAAAACATAGTTACAGTGCAGTCGCCGTGGACTGGTCGTAATTCACGCGTGGGCAGTGACCAGGTAATAAAATGTTTCCTCAGCAAAAGTTTAATTAATGAAGTATCGGGTTGTTCCCAGTGCTTCATTAATTATATTTTGGATGATTATTCCTGTAATTGGTGTTCGGAATCTAATGTTACAGCGTCTGAAGTAATATTGCCTACCCGTGGAATGTGACCAGTCCACAACGGCCGTACTGTAGTAACCCATCATTGGAACGAGTGCAAGCGGCCTCGAGTGTCTTCCAATGAAATATTATAAGCTATGTTTTGAGGGCAAAAATGTAAGATGGAATTATAACCTAAACTCGATACAACTACAAAATAGGTTCGCTCATTTGAAGTTGATGCTTTACAGAAAAACAGAGCTACCGGACCAATAATTCGCTCCAAACCCAAATCGTCTAAAAACAACAGGCGCTAGTGTCACAACTGCGACTATTCTCATTTCTCCTGGAAGTTGCCTGTGATATCTCGTGGAAAGTCAATTGCCACACTTCAAGTGAAAAATAACTGTTGAATATCTCAAATAGCAAATTCCGACTGCAAAACCCAAGTGAGGACTAAAATATGATATTTTCGTCAAAGGTGAATTCGCATGAATTAGAATGCATAGCAGTGTCGTGGTACAGGTATAATGGTATTGACTAAACGTTTGAGAGATGGGTTATTTGAATGAATGAATGAATGAATGAATGAATGAATGAATGAATGAATGAATGAATGAATGAATGAATGAATGAATGAATGAATGAATGAATGAATGTTTTATTTGCAGTATAATACATAATTGTACAACATGAAATAGAAGACAGTAAGCATGATACTGCAGGGTAATGGCATAGCCATGAGGCTGTGCAGAAACTCTGTTACGGCATGGAATCGGAGCAACTCAGTTTCATTCCTGCTGCCGATATGCCCCCTTCTGTTACCACCTTTTTAAGAAAAGTGGTAACAGAAGGGGGTATACCGGCAGCATGAGTGAAAATTTACGGCAGATTGGCCCTTTGTTTTTATTTTGCTGATAAATTCAGTTCACAAAGCTACTAGAAGCACCCTCTTTTGGTGTTATATAGGACAATATGTACGTCTTTAAAATGCTCAGAAAGTTTAATGATCATCTGACAATTATTTAATCGGGTGCATGATGGCGTGGTGTACTAAGTCGTACGGTACGTCGATGGTGCACTTGTCTTCAACCGCTGCTAACCCAGCTTGTGTGGAGTTAGTACGTTGGAGAGTCTGACTGATGATTTGTATTAGCTGGTAAACGTATGTGTGGACTTCACTGCCCACGCATGGCTTACAACCGGTCCACATCGGCCTTACTGTATTCTAGTATTGCGACCATCGAAAAATGTATCTATTATTTTGAGTATAAATTTTTCATTGTGCTTTGAGCAATGCAATGCGTTTTGGCGGAGAGAGAAGCTCAACTTGAATCAGAATGTCCCTACTGTTACCGGTCAAATTTTCTGTCCTGTCATAAATAACTCAGTTGGGGTCTCTGAACGTTCAGGTGATTCTGAAGTAATCGTCACGCTATTTAACATACTTCCATTAACGTTCAGTGGAAGGTGTGAATTTCCTCATCCTGAGGAGAACACCATATCACCAAATCAGGACATTGCATATGTTTCAAGGATATTAGCACAATTCCCTAATTCCGTGTCATGATGGGACAAATTGCACTTGATGGGATGACATGGGTAGATTTGTCAGGCGGACGTGAGTTTAATCGGTAGAGTGATTGCACTTGATGGGATGACATGGGTAGATTTGTCAGGCGGACGTGAGTTTAATCGGTAGAGTGCTGGGAGCCCACATTTGTGTTTTACTCTGAAGTGCAGGTAACATATTTGTTAAGCCTTCAAATTCGATGGATGTGCTTCATGTTATCTTTGAGGTGAAACTATTTAGTGTGTATAGAGGATTTGCCTTGTTCCAATTTATGGGAGAGTGCCTGTAAGCTGTCAGTTAAACATAAATCTCGAGAAACAACAGACAGAAAAAGTGTGCAGTAACAGGAAGAACACCCAAAATGGATACAAAAGCCGCGGTACTGATTTGGTGGATCTATGAGAGATTAAGGTGGCAATTATTTTTTTACTGTTCCATCACATATCCGCACAAAAGAACCTCGCAATCGAAAATTATTTTGATATTTTTGAATACCCAAATATCAACTTATAACGAAGAAGCCCAAATATCCCATTTTCACATTTCTGCAATGAAATTGTGTAATCATTAGAAAATGACTGGAAAAAAGAGGGGAGCACGTGCCCTATGCTCCCCCCCCCCCCCCCCCCCCCCCCCCCCCCCCCGTCCCCGTACATATAAGCACTGGACGTCTCGTCGCCCCTTACTGCCGTCTCAAATCTCTTATCACATACTTTGGACTCCATTTTGGAAACATTGTATATTTTATTTTGAATTTGGTTACCTACACATATACATCGTCTTTGCAATTCACCTTCAAAAACTAATTTTCTCTGATCAGCTCTAATTTTAAACACTTTTTACAACTTCGTATGTTTAGACATCAGAACATTTTTCAATATCCGGTCATCCTGTAGATTTACATCACTAAGCTGTCTCAAAATTGAGCAAAATCAATAACTTTTTTATATATAGATGGATAACTTGTTGGTTCCCCGGGGAGATGTTCTTATTGTCTTTTATTGTTCGCGTGCGAATACTAATAAACTATTACTGCGTAACGGAGAAATATATGTAAATTTAAAGTAGTCAAAAATTAGTTTTATATATTTGACTCCACTTGCTTCTAAAACCTATTCGTAGTACTATTACTACCGTGAAGATTATTGCCACCGCTTCGGCTAATACTGCGACTTCTGGTGATGCCACTGCCACTACTACTATCACCCAAATGCTTTACGTGCATTACTATTATTATTATTATTATTATTATTATTACTATTATTATTATTAGTATTAGTATTAGTATTAAAATTATTATTATTACTGCCACTACTACTACTACCAGGGAGCGCGGCGGGTCACTGCTTACGGCATTGAACTTCAAACCGAAAGGTCCATGGTTCGATACCCGCCAGGGGTAATTGCGCTGTGTCCATGTGCAAGGCACTTCATCCCGATTGCCACGTTGGGCACGGTGGCGCTATGTACTAAGGCGTACTGCAAGTCGATGGTGCACTTGTCTTTAACCAACGCTAACCCTGTCTGTGCGGAGTTAGTACGTAGGGGGCGCGGTGGCTCAGTGGGTAGACGTGCAGGCTGCAAACCGAGAGGTCCTCGGTTCGAATCCCACCTGCGGCAACCGCGTTGTGTCCTTGGGCAAGACACTTCACCCCCATTGCCCATGTGGGGGCACGATGACGCCGTGTACTAAGGCGTAATGCACGCCGATGGTACGCATGTCTTCAACCAATCTAACCCTGCCTGTGCTACAGTGCGGAGTTACGATGTTGGGGAGCTGGCAGCTGCTCGTCGTTGCTCGGTGGTTCTCTCCGGGTACTCCGGCTTCCTCCACCCGTAAAACTGTCACGGTCATGATTAGCTATTGTGCATAAATATGTGACCTTAAACATCAATAAATAAATAAATAAATAAATAGTTAGTACGTAGGAGAGCCTGACAGTTGTTCGCCGTAGTTAGGTGTTTCTCTCCGGGTACTCCGGCTTCCTCCACCCGTAAAACTTGTTAGCTTCTATCAATAAATAAATAAATAAATAAATAAATAAATAGATAAATAAATAAATACTGCTACTACTACTACTACTTCTGCTGCTATTTTCGCTATCCACTAATTCTGCAACTGTTCTATGTCTGCAACTATTACTGATGTTGCTAATGTAGCTCCCATAGACTCATAGAAACATTCGGAAGAACTATAATACATTAATTCATATAAATTACATTAAACACCTTACAATTTTATATTGGTATTACTGTCCCCGTTTTGTCTTGAACAACTCCCACTGTAACTCTTCAAGTCTTTCTCTGTTACTACAAAAGTAATTTCTAATAGTTGTCATCCTCGTTATTTAGCTTTTCCTTCCACCAGTCCCCTTCCATTATCAAAACTGTCACTTCTACAATATTACTCTACACCCGCCACCCACCCCCCCCCCCCTCCCCGCCCCCCAGCCGTAAGATTTTAAATTTTGTAGATTGGTGAAAAATATACCTTTCAGCGCTGACACAGTAAATCGTATCGTTTTAGGCCTAACCCTCGTTACTGAAATGGGAGTGTCTGTAGAATTTGTAGGGATGCTCAGTAATAATGTAATCATACAGTCCTATAGGGCTGTAGGATGAAAATATTGCTGGTTCGTTTCCAATTTCCTATCCATTTGTTGCCTTCCCTTGGACGGCCAAGTTGTTTCTTCGCGCATAAGAAATGGATAATGGGTTGTAAGCGTTAAGGCGATAAAAACAGAAACCTTTTATCTTGTTTAAATGTTCTATATTGTTTGCTTATATGTTTATTGGTGTAACAACACTTTCAACCACCAGAGTAATATTGTATCGGATAGTTTTACGGGTGGCGCTACTGTACTTCGATGGAGAACTCACCGCAACCCGCTGCAAAGCCTGCTTCTGTTCCTGGTCAGTAAGTTGGAGAGTCTGACAGTTGCCCGCCGCTGCTTGGTGGTTCGATCCGGGTTCTCCGTCTTCCTTCAACCAGAAACCTGTGCGAGACGATATGACCCCACCAGTTGAAAGCGTTGTTAAGCCTCGGAAAATAAAAATGACAAACGGGTGAAGAAAGCCAGAGAACCCGGAAAGAAACACCGAGTAAAGACGAGGGGCTGTTGGACTCTCCAATCTTATAACTTGGTACATGCAGGGTTAGCTGCCGTTGAAGGCACATCCCACGCAGATCCTCAGAAACGACTATCTACGCAATTATGGAATCAGTACCAGAAGCCAATGCTATACATTTTTGACAATTGTGTTTTCTAGAATTGTATTTTCTACCTATTAATATAACTGACTAAAATGAATCATTTGCATTCTAAAAAGATATGGCAATTTGCCAACTAGCAAAGTGTCACATCTTTGAAAATGATAATGGTTCGTTTCAGCCAACTTTAAGATCTTAAATAGGAAATACAATTCTGGAAAGCACAATTGTAAAAGGTCTACGGTATTGGTCTCAGGTCAGAATAGATCGATTAATTGTAAAAAAACTGCTGTCAATGTCGAGTTTTTTCTTACATAAAAATACATTATTGTGCTTAGAGAGGCGGTGTCTTTCTCTGTCAGATCGTGATGTGGACTCAACACATCTACTCCAATGGATGCAGATTTTACAAATAACCTATTGGTAACTGAGACTGAATAAAAAAAACGAAAATGAAAGTTCAATCCGAGATGCAATGTTTTGTTTTTGCATTTTCTTTTCGACGGGTGAGAGTCAGCAGAGTGGTGGGCAGAAACAGACCTCAGTGAAGCTTTGATTTCATGTTGACAGCGTGGACCTGGTTCTGGGAACGATATGAAATCGGCTTATTTTTTAATCATATAACTCCTGTTTTTTCGCTCGAGGGACGAAAGGAAAGAAATGCATTCAATTGGTGGATTCATGCCTCCGAAATGAAAGAATAGTAATCTGTTGTGTTTTCGGTTCATCGGGCTTATAAGTTACATGGTTACAACAGTGGCAATACTATAAAACTTCTACAATTGTATTTTCTAGAGTTATGACTCTAAAAGGGTTAAACAGAACCATTATCATTTTCAAAGATGTGGCAATTTGCAGTGGCATTTTAGTCAGTTACATTAATAGGTAGAAAACACAATTTCTGAAAATACAGTTGTAAATGTTTTATAGTATTGGCTCCCGTACTCGTAAAGGCGAGCACGGGAATCCCGCGCGTCAATTTACAAGGGACGTGTGATCGTGTATTGGACATTATATCCCCCACATACACTCCTCGGCCCCCACCACCAACACAAAAGTTCGAAGAGAAGAGCACCTAGCGCATTCCTCCTTCTTAAGACCTTTGGCGAAAGGTTGTTGTGCTAATGAAACCTTGCACGGTATTTCTTACTTTTCCTCTCATCACCTTTAGTCATTTCTGACACAGCATCAAAGATGAAAAGCGCAATACATATATTTTATAACAGATTTTGTCAGTGAAGGAGTACGCGAGCTTCCAACTGTCAATAAAATTTTATAAATCAGTTTACTGAACATCCGTGAACTCCGACAGCACAAAAAAACCAAGTCTCTGTGAATGCTCATTTCCTTTCTTCGGTATATTTTAAATAGTGTTCGCTAATTTGATTGTCACTTCGTATTATGTTACTGATTCCCCCACAACAGCGATTCAAAGAAAATTGTCTGTGGCATTTATTTCAAATTTTGTCTTCGGGAATTAATTATTTATCAATTCAAATGTAATCGGTTAAATGCAAAATAACGATAGATGTCAAAAGAAATCTCCGATGAAGTGAATAAATATCTATATTTTTGTCTGATAACACTTCGCTTCTATAGCTTAAGCGGTATCAAATGTTAATGGAATCTTCTTTTTTTGCCTCCTTCACGTAAAACAAGACGGGGGCGCTCCTAGGGTATACAGTGAAGAGCAAATGATCACTTTTAGTCAACAACAAAATAAGATGAAAATGAACTGGTAGAGACGACAGCCCATTATTTGCGAATTCTGAAAACAACATTGGAAATACACGGCTTCTTGTTGCAACGTGAACACTATGGTGATTCACGCCTGTAAAATACAGTTAAAAACAAGGTAAATGGACTGGCAACCAGTTCCCGGTAGGTCTAACGATTGTTAACCGCTAAATGTTGATAGGGAATACAAATGGATAAGTGTTCATATTGAGTGGAGCATACAGTACAGGTCAAAATAAGTTGTAGCACAACCACAATAATCCAAGTCTTCTGCTGCTTCTGCACATATAAAATTAGAATCTGACATCATTTTCTGGAAAGCTCTCATAGAGAGCTTTCCAGAAAATGATGTCAGACTCTTGTCTGATCAGTGTATGAAGAGGACAATACATAGTTTATAGTGGTTATAATACAACTTGTATCAACTTTTACTGTACTTCTATCAGCACAAACGCATTCAAAGCTTTAGTTCTTGATATTGCAAAACGGCAAAGCACTTCAAAAATGGCTTCTTGCTAAAAATCAATTCTCAAGTTAGTTTTATAAATATTTTTAACTTGCAGCCCTATAACTGTAGGCTGAATATATTATTTACTCTAAACTTCATGATTTAAAAGATTGTTGGACTGGCTGAATTAATTGCTGTACTTCCACAATTTTCAATAACCACCGAGTAAAAAAATATATATGGTATTTCCACATTGTTTTGGTGCTAGGAAGTCAGCAGTTCAAAAGTTCCGAGAAAATATCGAAAGTTAAACTATTTTATAAGCGTAAGGCCAGAACTTAATCATGGTGGTCGGTTTGAAAATGCCCATTCAAGCTGTCTGAAACAATATGGCAAAACATCGCAGTGTAAATTGAAGAAAACGTAGTAAACATAATTTCCAGATACACTATTGTGGACAATAAGCGGAGGTATAGAGTATTTGATTTTAGAAGAAAGAGATGGAAACCAAAAACTTATGGCAGGAAATAAAAGTGCAGTTTTCAGTGTGCATCATCCCATCTACGCAATAAAAGCAGTCAAGAAATGAGTGTTTAATGTATGTTTGGAAATACAGTATTTACAATTGAGCTTTTGTTTTTCAATTTTTAAAATAAGATGTGTCTTTAAATTTGGAAATTAACAATGTTCTATGAACTTACCATGAAGCTGCATTTGTTTGAAATGCTCCGTCGTACCTTAAATAAAAGTAGTTTTATACCATAGTTACCTATTCTACAATATATGAAAAGCCTATGACATAAATTTTAGCTTTATACACCAACCGTGGTGAACACGCCAGAAATGGGATTTCAGTAGTTACAATTTACACCTACAGTGGAACTACATTCAAGGTGACCTTTGGTGACGTCGACCTGAATGCAGCTTGTCTAAATTTATCGCACGTCGCCACAGGAAGAGTGAAATGAAAGTGACAATTATTTATTACGTTTTTAAATGAGTTTACCCCACAAGACACCAAAACTTAACAAACATGCATTGTCTCATGTTAATAAAGCATCCATAACTCGAAATATGTTATTATGCTATTAAAATGAAAAGGCCCCGTTTCATTTTCCATTTCGTTTCGGCGATAAAATTGTCAGCGGAATTACCGCCCACCGATGCTCGTGTAAACAAAAACAGATTCGCACGTATGTACGTCTGGTGCTCAGTAAAATCGAGAAAAAATAATAGCGACTCTTAATAATCTGACGATCATGGTATAAATAAAATATGCCCATAGTAGCGTGGTGTACCAAAAGGCTCGCGGTTAACACCACCTCACCACTCGTGGTGAACATTTGATACACCAAGGTACTATGGGTATATTCTATATGTATATTCGCTTCGAATGCCGACTCTTACGAGTCTTTAACTCATCTCTCATTGGTGAAGCAATAGACTCGGCCTACACAGACATATATTATGAGTAGGTCTTGCTAAAGAAGCAAAGCCACTGAATCGTCGCTCTCTCCTGAGAATGATTCAATAAACGGTGTTCCATGCAACTTGATAGCAAGCAGTCAAATTTCAAATTGAATAAAAACAGAAAACGATTGCCCTAAAAGCGACTTTTTGAACAGTTACCCCTGCTTGTAGTGTGACGGAAAAACAAACAGTACAACCAAACAAAACACAGGGGACCAAAGTATGGAAACAGTGACTCGATGAGACTCATTTTAGAAAGCTATGCATTAAATTTGAAAATGTTTCGACGACCTTGTTTTCATACAGTGTGATCAAGTTAGATAATTTGGACAAAACAAATACAGTAACTGTGTGAAAAATGACTTTCCCCGTTCAACCGAAGTAAAATATTTTAGGTGGAACGGTGTGGGTGAAACTCAGGCATCATTTATTGTACAGTTCCCTTGATAATGTGATGAGAAATTAGACGATTTTTGAAAAAAGGGTAATAACCCCGACTGAAACGACCCGAAAAGGCTGATTTTTGAAAATATTTGATGTACTGTAATTTGAATTCGTTAAACTATTCTCCAGGATTCGTTACTAATTATCCAGACAGTGTCATGACAAGCCCTGGGTACTGATTCTGGGAAGTGTGGCAAAAAGAACGGGTAATACCATGTCTTTGGTTTTGCAAATCGTAGGCGCGCAGTAATCTGCGCCTCGGTGATCAGTTTGGCATGCTCACTGATGCCACGAGTTCTCATTTTTTTAAAGTGTGGTTCAGTCCAGGTGGAGCCAATACTACAACACTTTTACAATTGTATTTTCAAGAATGTATTTTCTACCTGTTAATATAACAGACTAAAATGAATCATTAGCATTTCAAAAGATATTGCAATTTGCCAACTGGCAAATTGCCACATCTTTGAAAATGCTTATGGTTCATTTTAACCCATTTAAAGTCATAACTAGAAAATATAATTCTAGAAAATACAATTATTGAAGTTTCATAGTATTGGCCCCAACTGAAATAGAAAGAAGTTTAAAATGCGCGATAGCAGTAAAAATGGTGTGTTTTTTTCAGGATTGATGACATATTACTCCACCTTGATTGTAGAGCTTATGCAAAAATTTCGACGAAACTGCGATCCGATCGAGAGTTAATGTTCGCTTTTATGATCACGGCACTGCAGTTTATAGAGACTAAAAGTGAACCTATCATTTCGGTGGCGTTGCGTTATCTTATTAGCAGCACTGTTATTGCTGAGGACTTGTGAAGCTTTTGATCTTGTGAAAATGGTCTCAAACAAGTTTCGTAAATTTGCTTTGCGCAGCGTGTTTCATGTGTTGGTCTCTATTGCCATTTTCCTATTACTCGAGAACACACGTCTCACAGTGCTTCGCAAAAATGCATTTTCCGAGGCATATCTTTAAAAAATTACCCAACGCACACGATATCAACATGTCTTATTTTAATTAAAAACATTTACAAATTTGTCACGAAATTTCAAGAAATTCAATCACGTGAACGTCACTAAACGTATCACATGTCACAAATTTGAAGCCCCAGTAATAACAATGTAAGAAACAAACCCCTCTAGCTTATCTTGGAACTAAATTGACACACGGTCACGCAAGCTCTCATGCCGCCAGTCTAATTTTGTTAGGAATTCGACGCTGTTATGGGCTTTTCGTTTACCAACTGTTCGTGTTGTTTGCGCGCAGACACCGTTGATGTTATGTGATGTAATGTGATGTAATTGTTTTCACAATGATGCACATATTTTATTCTCTGTTCCATTCGTGCATATTCCAATCAATGACATCAACAGTTAAACAATATGTGGAACTACGCGGCGTAATCATTAAACTATAGCTATGAGGAACCTTCTTCCATACTTATATAGTAAACAAACATGAATATTTGTATTCGACTATTCGGTCAAATCAAATGTTGCTTAAGAAACAGTTCTTATGTGATTTAATCATTTGAACCCTGGTGGTATATCCCATGTCAGTTCAGCGGCAGCAGTTGTGAGAGTCCATATTCATTATTTGGGGGTAGTCCAATTAATCTATTGATTTGTCTACCCCATACATTCACTCAGCAGCCATCCTACTTGATTATATTATGACATCCCCATACCGAAAAGGCTGTCTCTCGTTTGGAAGTTTGTGGTATTTTAGATTGAATCGCTCGGAACATTTCAAATGGTCGGAAAAGCGAATCAATGAAACATTCCAGACGAGGGATTCCAAACCTAGGTGATGGACTCTTTAATTCGTTTTGGTTCCAGGCCACAACAGGGTCGAATTCGACTGGTGCCTTGAGAGCTTGTTGCGATTCCACTCGATATATTATCACCAAAAGGCGTATGGAGTTTGAAGAGGATTCGTTGATTTGATCTCTTTACAGTGTGGTAACAAGTCCAAAGTCTAGATTTTTGGCAATTGGAAGAAACGAGAAAAGACAAATAACCCTAGCAGACACGACCCTCTGTTGGGGCTGATTTGTTTTGGGCACCTCATCGAGAAATTGTAGACAAAACACAATGTAGGCAATTCGAAACTGAATCGCTGAACGGTATTCCTTGTTGTGTGATAAGGACGCTGTGCAGTGTGATAAGGCGGTCGTTTCGGAAGTGGCCTTGTGGAAAAATAAAAGGAACGCATTCCTATATCCCAACTTCACTGAGAGGAAGGCGATACTAGCATACTGATATTTCGATAATTACAAGATTATACGATTTATTATCGATATTTCAGATTCCAAGGTGCATCGAAAATGCCAACAAGGCGACTCTTCTCTGAAAATATTTTTGTTCTCAAATCTAACAAATATTCATTGTTGAAAAATGAGTACGATGGTTTATAACTAAATTATTAAGATAAGACACCGAGGTAAAGTTTTTGATAAAAGTTCCTTTGTACCAATACTAATTACACTTGTATACTGCATACCCTTTTTTATACGACACAGTGCAAACATGTTTTGGACACATTTTATCACGCCATAAGTGGTAGGTAGAATCGATATAGCTGATACGGTTGTGAATTTAGACATAAAAATACCCCTTTTACTTTTATAAAGTGAACACGGCAACACAACAGATTTAACTTTTGTGGCATTTAAGAATTCTAGATAGGTATATGTATCATTAACCGGATCAATTTACATAGCTTTGTTTCAATGGATTTCAACATACCTGTAATGCATTCTATTGAATATTCTTATTCCGGAAAATTCCACTCAAGTGTCACTTTACTCTGTGGTACACTATAGACATGATAAACCTATACGCCTGTCCATTATCGATTCGAAATATATGAACAAAATGCTCAAAGCCATGTTCATGTTTCTTGATGACTGAACTAGACATAACACTTCACCTGAAGCGCTGTGGCTAAGTGGTGCGACATTGGATTTCAAATCGAATGGCTCCTGATTCATTCCCCGCCAGGAGTAACTGCGTTGTGTCCATGGGCAAGGCACATACATACAATCCCGATTACCTATGCCAGAGCACGGTGGCTCTGTGTACTAAGTAAGGTGTACTTCGCGTCGATGATGAACTTGTCTTCGATCAATGCTAACCCTTCTCGTTCGGAATTAGTACGTTGGAGAGTCTGACAGTTGTTCGCCACTGCTCGGTGGTTCATCCGTCCGTAAAACTGTCCGACACAAGGTGACAATTTTCTGTCGAAAGTGTCGTCAAACTCCAATAAAAAAAACTTGAGCAAACACGAATAGACGAAGGCATTTGGAAAAGAAATTATTTTAATAACAACACTGCTGATAAGACGTCAGTGGAACGAGCGCAAAGAATGAGTGAGCGGCCGACGCTATGTTTTGTAGCCATAAAATGAAGCGAATAATCTATTATAAAATGGGGACTTGTACGCTCCGTCCTTTCAGTTGAGCTAGATTTTTTTTTCCGTCACGTGAGCGGGGTACCCTGTCCTGGAACGGGTCGACCCGCTAGTAAGATATAAATGACCTATTTTGGTCGTAACGGCAGGTGACATGTTAGTTTTCTCACCGTAGTAGGTTATCGAGAGAAGTAGTCAGTAATGTTCCGATCATGCCATCTAGACAGGCTACGCTTTCGAACACCCATATGGAGCGTCGCCACTGGTTGTTTTGATTTCTCTATTCGCCATTTTGCACACAACAGCCCTTATACGCGGTCACCAATTCGACACAGCAGTGCGGGTATTTGTAGTAAATCTTTCGACCTATATTACTGATAATTATCCGTCTATTAGCCTTTGATCATGCAATTCTGACGCGATGTTATATTGGTCATACCAGACTTATACATTAGTTGGTTTTTGGAGGGTGATATACGATTAGAATGTGTTCCCAGTCAGCGTCTTTCGATTGACTCATACTCTTAAATTGTATTGGTTTTAATGACATAACTCTGCGATATTGTAATGTGCCGTCTTCTGGGAGAATTGTTTTACAGCATCCATGCTCACCAGATTATTTCGTTTCTCAAAGAAATCAGCCTTAAGTTTTCGTCGTTTTTATTCTCTTAAGCCTTTACCAAAACGTAATGGCCGAACCGGCCTGCGCTATTCAATAAAATTACCATTCACTTTTCATTTTTATTTTCATTTTTTATCTCAAAAACATAGCGCCTGACCCCCCCCCCCCCCCCCCCCCCCTTATTGGAACGAGTTCGCTGAGCTCGTTCCATTGAGGGGTAATAAGCTATGATTTTGACGCACAAAAAAATGAAAAAAATAGTAATTCAAGAGTGTCGTCTTGCTTTCGTGATTGGTGAAGAGTTAATTACATCACATATTCAAAAGGCATCCCCCTGATCGTGTTGGTTTACAGAGTATTCCTTCAGCTTTTGGTATCATAATTCCCAGTTGTCAACGCTATTTATTTCACTTTCGCGAAAATGTACACCTTCATGTTTTTAATCAAATAATGTACTTCATGATGGAATTATTTTACACCATACAACAGTTTAACTCCGTGATGTATCCTTAGTTGCTGATGTTGCGTTAAGCTCCAATAAATAAAAAGATAAATTTTCAGAAAAAAAAGTCCTGGTGTGGAAATACTATTTGTCAGTGTGCTGTGTCCTCGGGAATTCGTTATCAATACAGTGACATTCGCAATCGGCGGCGTCCGTGATAATTTCCGAATTTTATTAATAACAGTGCATGTACTTGGTTCACACAATAGTGTAGAAATAGTCCCGAAATATATTTTCAATGTGGCGCGGTGGCTCAGTAAGCAGAGGTGCAGGCAGCAAGCCGAGAGGTCCTGGGTTCGAATCCTACCTGCGGCTACTGCGTTGTGTCCTTTGGGCAAGACACTTCACCCCTATTGCCCATGTGGGGACACGGTGGCGTTGTGTACTAAGGCGTACTGCACGTCGATGGTGCCATGTCTTCAACCAATGCTAACCCAGTTTGTGTAGAGTTAGTATGTTGGAGAGCTGACAGTTGCTCGTCGCAGCCCGGTGGCTCTCTCCGGGTACTCCAGCTTCCTCCACCCGTGAAACTGTTGTTGACAAGATTAGCCATTGTGCAGAAATATGTGACCTTAAACACCAATGTTTTTTTTCTCCTACAGTTTAACATAACAGTGGATGAATGGGACTATTTTAAGACACACATATTCAGTGGAAATCCTTCATATTATATTTTAAGTGAAATTATTTTATCTGTATGGATTTTTCTTGTTATAATTTATGGGATAGGCACTCTCTCATAAATTATAACATAGCAAAGGAATGTGAACAAATTTTGGTGATCAAAAATAACCCAGCGCTCTCCCAGGTAAACATATGCTATTACCCTTGCCATCAACCGCAACCATTTACTTAGGTTCAACGTTCACACGTCTTATAATTAAACTTTTTTTCGGTTGATGCGTTTTCAGATAAAACGATTGGCTCACACGATTCTGTTTTTTCTTTTCATAACTCAATGAACCGAAAAAACACAATTAGGTCCGCCCCCAGCCACGCCCCTAAAATACCAGTCTTCGGAGTTGCAACATGGTGTCAAATCAGTAGATGTTAGAACACCGGCACGTTCTAAATGTGAAAAAGAAAAATAAATTTATATTACTAATTTATCACCATGAAATTATTTATAAAATATTTAAATGACCGTGGTGGGTCAATTTTTCTTTTTCTTCACAGCTGTATTTATTTGACATTTAAATTTTTACGCACACTGGGTGGTCGTCTGCGTTCATCGTTTTACCCAAATCGATTGTAAACAATGGCTGGTCATGACGAATACGGCAATTTTGACACTGAATTCAACTAATTTCATGTCATCTGGCTTTATATCTAACTCCACTTTTACAAACTGTGTTTTTCAGTTCTCGAGAAACGGTCAAAACCAAAATACAATGTAATACTGATGGCCTACTTCCACCTACCACGGAACGTAACTTTTACGTGAAGTGAACAGTTGAATGAAATTTGAGGGAGGCGTGGCTTATGACGTTTTCTTTGCATTACGTAATTCATTGGTCAATAAAAAATTTAATGGCATAAGTGCATTTGACTTGGAAAGTGTGTCAATTGCTACCTGCATTTCAATAATATGCGCCCTCTTTTATGCCAGAAAAATAATATGTCTACCAGTTTTAGTTTTTAAGTGTTTGTTCGCAGAAGTAGAGGATTTACACAGCCCATTTACACAGTTTGGACTTTGTTTGTTGGGGTTCATAACTCAAGAAATAGACAAAAGTAGCCCATTCACACAGTTTGGACTTTGTTTGTTGGGGTTCATAACTCAAGAAATAGACAAAAAGAAACAATCATTCCTTAACAAAAACTTAAGCTGTGCATGCAGTGAGCTTATCCCGACATGTTAGGTTTGTTTCCCATAGATGGAAAGGATTCAGAATTGTAGTAAGCAGTGGTTTCCAGTACTCACTTAATGAATGGTATGACATTTGAGACTCAACACTAGCGTTGTCGGTCTTATTGTCTTATACGGTATTCTTCAGCAATAATAAAACATTTTCACACTTCTTTCAAAAACTGTAACCCATAACCATTGATTTCAATTCTTCTTGCTAGCACGTTTAAATGGGGATTCTAAACTATGCTGTGGGGGCAATGGATAAAAGAACTGTTTTTGAGCTGATACACCACGTAATTGTTTAAAAAAAACAACAGTTTTCCAAACTATTTGCGAATTAGATACTGCCACCCAAAGCAACCTTTACATACGGCAGACCCATATGGATTACATCCGGTTCCAGATACACCGGTCCTTTGCATCCATCCCTGATTTATTCCGTCATGAAAATGGCTTTCGATAAAGTTATCTCCGCTGAAATTATTAGAAAGAGCGAAGAATGTCGAGTTAAGAAGCAAGTATACACACTAAAAACTAAAGTGTTAAAACTGACACTTTCAAGGTGTTAAACCCATTCTAACTTTTAGGGTTTGATTTTAACACTCAAAGTGCAATGCTTTAAGCACTTAGACATTACAAACGTCAGACATCTGAAATTTGAATGGATGGCACTTCCCATGTGTCTAGCATTGGTGGTTCTTCCAGAATCGTCCATAATTTGATTTGCGCTTGGTGGGTACATAATTAAAAGGACACAACGCAGATGACGCGGATCAGGCTCGAGAGTTCGAGCCTGATCCGCGTCATCTGCGTTGTTTCCTTTTAAGTGTCGCGACATTACACTTGTCAAGTGGTATTATTGTCAACACCTGTCAAGTTCTGGGATATCTACACTTGAACAAAGTGCTAGTTCAGCACTTAGTAAGTGTTAAATACAGCACTTCAAGTGCAGTTTTTAACACTTTAGTTTTTAGCGTGTATGTTGAGAAAACACATATGACATCAGTGAAAACTGAAACCAAGTTTTCCTTTGTTATGTTTAATAAATGAAAACCACAGAGAGGTCTATTGCTTTCGTTTATTAAAAGTTACAAAAGAAAACTAATTTGATCATAGATAATCTAAGAATATCTATCATTATCACACCTACAAACACTAAGTAAGTGTCCATTTTTGCTCTTTGTTTTGCGGATGCGCTTTTACTGCAGTTTGAAAGTATTTATTCTTCCCGTAGTTTGAAAGTATTTATTCTTCCCGTGTTTTGCGGATGCGGTTTTACTGCAGTTTGAAAGTATTTATTCTTCCCGTGAAAAAAATAGCAAACCTCCCCTTCTACACTTTTATTTTAGTGGAAAAGATGGTATTTGCATTATATGCCAGGTAGGATCTAGACCAGGCCCAGTGATGGTGGTGCATGTGAGAACAAACACTGTCAGGGAGAGGAGGTCCGTCCAGCTGGTGGAGACATACAGGGATTTGGTAACTAAATTGCAAGGTAGGAATACGGTTGGTAGTGTCTGGGTTTCTCCATGTGATGAGTTTTGGAAATTGAGAGAAATAACGGCCACTGTGGAGGAAGAGAATCTTGATATAATAATCAGACCGGGTAAGAGAATTGGTCAGATCAAGTGGTGTGGGTGGATTGGATTGAAGCTGGACGATTAGAAGGCCAGAGAATGTGAGGGGCGTACATATGTACATCAAGGAGGAGTTAGCCACCACATGCTTAACAAAGTAAATACGACAAACCAAGTGCGAAATAGTATGGGCGAAATTCAAGTTGAAAAACAGAAGCATTGCAGCGAGGTTGTATATTTGGCGACTAAGGGAAGCAAGCCTCAGTGGAACGACGGAATATCTACGACACTAAAATCCAATGTTACAGAACTGGACAACAGGGGTCCTCATATTGCACTGATAGGGGATTTTAATGGACAACGTTGAGATGGTGTGGAGGGTATAGTGGGTGATGACAAGAACAATAATGTTAATGGAATTTACAAACGAAGTGGGTCTGAATCTGTTGAATAGGGATGCAAGTGTAAGGGTAAATGGACCTGGGAACGCAACAACAGAAAGACAATAATTGACCATGTACTCACCGACCAAGAGCTGTGGATGGAGGTCATAGACATGGAAATAGATGATGAAGGAATGAATGAGTTGGACAGTGATCATAACCCGATAACAGTGAGGGTGAAGGTCACAAGAATAAAAAAAAACTCAAGCGACCTTCAGGGACATCTGCACAATGGCAATATAAGCATGCTGGGGGCACTTTGGGGAGAATTTCAAAGCCAGAAAATGTGTCAACTGGGGACAACGTTCAGGAGTTAAATGACTCAATATTGAAAAGTGTAACAGATGCTGGGAGGGAAAGCATTGGGAAGATTAGAGTGTGGACAAAGAGATTGGGATATGTGGTAAACAATGAGCCCAGAGACGCAATAAACGACAGGAAGAAAAAAAATGTGCTGCTTTTATAAGAAGTAGAAAACAAGGGGTGGAACATACAGCCACTAGAAACGCCAAAGAAATATACGAAGGGGTAAGGAAAAGAGTTAATTTAATGAAAGGTAAAAGTAGGAAACAGGGGAATAGTTATCCAATTAAGACAAAAAGGAAAACAGAGGGGTTTGGACGATCTGAAGATCTAGAAGGGGAGGGGGTTGAAGTGGGGGAGTAGCCTTATCAGGGGAAGGATGCTCGGGGATTGCGATAGAAACTGGCAAGCTGGAATTGTGACCAAAAGCTCTTTCTTTTAAACGGATTGCAGAAAACAAAATGCTCCAGCTTTTGAGGAGTACCTATATTACTCTTCTGGGTGTGCGGGTCTTTCTTGTTCAAAGTGCGATCGAAGTCACTGAAACTGAATGGGAGAATCGGGGAAGGCGAGGGTAGAGTGTGCCAAATATTTAATTTAGGAGTAACGGTGACCCTGGAGCATTTCATTTTAGAATGCACCAAAATATTTGCAAGAACAAGACTCCTTAGAAGACTATTGGAGAAATGAGATGAACACCTGAAGGATAGCTGGATGGGGCATGACGTAAGAAGAAGGGTACATTTTATAGTTGGGGTACGTGCAAACTGCAAGCGAGCGGAGAAGCGAAGCAAAGCAAAGTGGACTGGGCGATTTCGGAAAAAAAGATTGATGCTTTGCTTTCCTTAAGTACTGTTCACACCACGAGCAAAGCGAGGCCATGTGTAGCGATGAAATCAAAATTTTAGATTTGGTCGCTCGAACACTAGCGAATTATCATAGCAACGCGATATACTCTGTGAAGTTTGTGGTTGGAATGCTAGTTTTGAAAACGCACAGGAACTAGGCTACTAATAAAAGCAATTGATATCAGTAGATTGACTGCTGCTGTGGGATTCAACGGACAGAAAACATACAACTGCTTCATTCTGGAACGTTTGCTCGTCGTTTCGCAGCTGTGGCATTAAATAATGATACCCCCCCCCCCCCCCCCCCAGTTCTTACGTCAAGCATTTATTTCATGTACCCACACATTTCTCGTAAATCTCTTCCAAAAATTGTCAATCATAATCTAGCTGTTGTAAACTGCTATCGATTCTCTGCGGATGCAGTGGTAGTAGTAGATGTGCCAGACGGACCTGGTTGATCCATGCCCCGGAGGTACGCGATACCTCAGAGGTATGGAGCTTTATTGAATTTAAACAAAAATCAATAATTTTAATTGCTATGACATTGTACCCCCACCCCCCCCCCCCCTTTCTTAAATTTAAACTTAATTGCTATGACGCAATACTCCCTCCCCTATCACCTCTTTTAAATTTAATTTTAATTGCTACAACGTCATACCCCTATCCCTCTTATGTTTGATAAGTGTTGAACAGTGCTATCACGCAGTAATCTCACCCCCCCCCCCCCTTTAAATTTAATTGCTATGACGTAGAACCCATGACAATTGAATGACGTATGATCAGTTAAATAAAATTTAAATGGCGTATCATTTATAAATACCAACAATTGAAAAAGCTGTTCGTCTTCAATAATTTTCGTTAATGAATCAATCAAATGGATAATTAGTTTTTATTGTAATCCAATAAAAATCGGTTGTTATTAATCGGGTATATTAATAATATTCCGGAATGTGGTCCAATAAAAGACCTATTTTATCAACAAAAAGCAGATGCGGAAGTTGTTCTCGCGTATTATCTTGTTTTTATATCGGCATTTACCACAGAAAGTTCGTGAGTTTTGTACAAAATAAGTGTTTAGCTCAAAGTGACACTATTGCCATAGCAGCTGATAGTGACCCATAGGGACATGCTTGAAAAATGGCGTGAGAGAATGACAGTATAATTTGGACATGCGCTGAAGTATTGTGCAATAAATCAGATTTGGGTTCGAATTGTGCTGTAATGTGATGCAAAGATCGTCTGAACATAATTTATTTCGATCCGTGCTGTACCCACGATATAGACTAAACGCAGGCAGTGAGAACGGGCTGAGGGGGCTTATATAGGCGGGGTGTCAACTGAAGCGTTGCATATGGGAATTAATTTCGATTTTTTGCTCATAACCTCATAGTGGGCAAATGTGGGTCTGAGAAAATTTATGTATACCATTAACTGGTAGAGTTCTAAATTTTATTTGGCCAACAAAATTTGTTCACATGTTCACATGTCTTTGCCTTGTTACAATTTATAGGAGAGTGGCTGTGCACTCTCCTATAAATTGTAACATGGCAAATCTTAACAGACTAAATAATATCACTTCAAAGACAATATGAAGCACAGCCAATAAATCTGAAGCCTTTAAATTGCAGTACCTGCACTTCAGAATAGAGCCCAAATATGGGCTTCCAGCACTTTACCAGTTAAGTATCAAACACAAGTTTTTACTCAATTGAACACGGAATTAAAACAAATTTATGTAGGTTTCTACAAGCCAAAAAACTGTAAACCAGATGCTTCTACATAAATAAATCTAATATGTATGTCCGATTTGGAGTGATAACATACTAATTATGATGATTATGCGATGAAAGTTAACAGACTTTCTGCAGAAAAGACGCTACTTCATTACACCCAGACTTCAAGTGAATATTGACGAACTTGCGATGTTTTATAGTTAAATGTACACAATTTACTCATTTTTTGGTTTACAGTTTACAGTTTATTTTTGAACTTATTCTCATGTAATATGGGGTAAAGTAATAATAAATATACAAAACATGTAAAAAATAAGAAGCATGCTGGAGGTGGTGTGTCCACACAAGATAATATCATTATCAGCTTTAGTCGATCGCTCCCTCGGACATCGGCCCTCCCTCCTTCCCTCCCTCCCTCCCTCCCTCCCTCCCTTATTCCTCTCCATCTCCTTCCCTTCCCCCTCCCATTCCACCTCTCTATACTATTTCCATCCTTTAGGATCAATGCCCAAGTGCATTTTAGCAGAACACAATTTATACATACTCATGATGTACCCATGATTTGAGATATAAACATTTATATTGTTGAAATCAGTGCTCTCGAGAACGTACCACATGTAGCATTCACCCGATTTGCTTCTCTCCTTGCAGAGTGCACTTTCAAAAATTGGTTATAGGCTAAATAAACCTTTACCTCGAAAATACATAAAAACAGGGCACTGTTGTCTGCAAGGGGAGAACACCAGGAATGGTAGACGTTTCTATAGTAAGTGGAGAATGCACTATCACTAAATCACCCGCAGATCGGAGATTCCACCCACGCAACAATTGCAAATGTGTTGCAAAGCATAACAAGCACAGACAAAGTCTCAACCAATGGACCCCCGGGTTAAACCCGGAGGTCCATTGGCTGAAACATTGCCTGCGTTTTTTGTTCATATGTATAAAATTTGAAAGTTATACTTCGGGTGCCAACTCCACTCCGCGGGCGACACAGCCACAGTCCACCCTCCACGCACTGCAAATATATGTTGCTCGTATAGAGATAGTTCCTTTATCATCATCTTGATGCAAACTGGGCAACTACATGCAGGTAGGTAATTAGCCATGAGAAGGGTTTATGATTTTTTGAATTTCCTTTATATATTTGGCCAGATCCATAGTGGTTTTAGTGTTTTCACATGTAAAGAGTGTGTGAAGTTTGAGCATATTTGGGTATTTTTCGAAGTAGGGTTTTAAGTATTTTTGGCGTAGAGTTTTGAGTTGATTACAAACAAGAATATAATGGAATTCGTCGCCTATATCTGAATTACACAAATTACATTTCCTTTGTGACAGATCTTGGGATATCCAGCTACCAGTTTCTATTGGAAGTCGGTGATTTTTAACCATAAATTTTAGTAGTGTTGTTGCCAAATGTTGTTTGAGGGTCTTTAGGTAAATTTCAAAACAGAATTATGTTTTTATAACATTATAAAACTGATATTTGTTTGAGATGCCGAATGTTTCTCTCCATTCTTGGATATAAATATCACTGAGCCTGTGTTTAGTGAGCTCATTAAATAGTTTATTGTTTGGAATGAATTGGTTAATCCAAAAATTTGACATTCTTAAACTGTCTAAGGTGGACGAAATATACTTTAGCCATTGATTGATGTATAGTCCTTGGGTGTGGTTCCAGTATAATACCATATATAATGAGGATGAAATTTTGTTGCCCTCTCCCATCACAAGTTTAGCCCAAAAATTTAGGCACCTCAATTTTATTTTGACAACACTCGGTATAAGACCTAATTCACCATACACGAAGCATTTGGGCGTTGACTTGACTTCTTTGATTGTAGGATAAACTTCAAGAACCACAACTCTAGTTTTTCTTCTCCTAAGATTTTTTCACTTCCCCAAATTTCGCAGCCATAAAGCAAAACCGGGACAACGGATTTCTCATATATTTCTAGCACAATGTCTAGTGGCAACTGGTTTCATCTCATTTTGTTTATTAAAGAAAACATTGCTTTTTTAACAACATTACATCTATTACTTTTTTTTAATTGTGAATTTTCCTGATCTTGAGATGGTTACACCTAAGTATTTATAACTTTTAACTAGTTCCATAGGGGACTGGTCGAAAGTGAACTTATCGTTTCGGCAAACCCGCCCCTCCAACTTAATTATTTTACATTTGTCAATATTCACCTTAAGTTTCCAATTCCGGTAGTAATCTGAGGAGTTCAACATTTTTTGCAAGTCTGTTCTCGAATTTGAAAGTATTGCAGTGTCATCAGCGTACAAAACAATTAGTAATTGTAGATATATCTGGGGGTCGTTTTCATATATCTACGTCTGCTCAAACCGCACACCTTCACAACCGTTACTATACAAAAACGATTCCAGATCATTTCGAAACAGGGAAAACAAAATGGGTGATAAATTTTCCCCTTGCCTGACACCGGTGTAACTAGGGAAAAATTGGGACATTTCACGCCCTGAAATGACGGTGGATTTAATATTGCTGTACATGTTTTTGATAATTTTTAGTATTTTTCTATCTATATGTGTCAACGTGATCTTGGACCAGAGTGCTGAACGCCAAACGATGTCAAATGCTTTGGAGAAATCCATAAAGGCACAGTATAGGATCTTTTTATTTGCTCTCAGCAATTCCCTTATGGTATTTAAGGAGAATGCATGGTCGATAGTAGAATGCCCTTTCCTAAAGCCAGCTTGCGTTTCATTGAGTAAGTTTTTTCTTCCAAGAAAATGGAAATTCTTTCACTCATTATACTAGTAAATAGTTTTGATATATTACTCAGTAAAGTTATTTTACGGTAATTCTCTGGGTTTTAGGGGTTTCCTTTTCCCTTAAATTTCGGTTTGATTTTGCCAATGGTCCACGAACTTGGTAGTATACCTGATTCAAAAATGATATTAAATAGTAGAAAATAGATTTGCTTAAATTAGGGGTAGGTTGACTTAATATATTCATTTATTATGCCATCGATTCCTGAGGATTTTTCATTTTTTAATTTTTTACTGCCTTTTCTATCTCATCCACAGTTATTACATCATTTAATACACTTGTGTCTAATATAGGAGTCGGGCACCGTGAGTCATCTCTGAATGAACAATCCTCTATATGTGTAGCGTCGATGTACTCTGCGCTATCCACATGTTTGAAATATTCATAGAATTCGTCTATTGATAGCATATTATTTACTTTATCAGTGCAGCTTAGACGTCTAGTGGTTTTCCAAAATTCTTTTATATTAAACTGTTTAAAATTTCTTAATTTCGACCTCAATTATTTGTTATACTGAAATTTACTGGCTTTTAGTTTCTGCTTATAATTATTTCTAAGAAATTGAAGAGCCTGTTTATTTTCTATACAGGGGTGTTTCTTGTATTCTTTACGCGCCCTTCTTAATTTAGTTCTAGCGGCAATATCCATGATATCCATGTTTTTTTAAAACTGAAGTTTTGGGGGCTTTAATTGTATTTTTACAGCTTTTTTGCCTTTTACTTCAAAAGTTTTTGTGGCTGTTTTCAAGTAAATGGAGCACAAGTCTTGACTTACTTGCTCAATATCAGCTTGTGTGAGGTTGCCATGTCCCTCAAGATATTTTAGTTTATTTTCCAGGTTTGCCACATCCTGGCTCATTATATTTTCTTGAAACAGATTTAATTTCTGAGGATCCAATTTCCCTGTACCATTTGCTGAATAGCTGGATGCACTACTGTGCATCGAGCAGGAATCGTCATGTCGGGTGGTGGGTAAAGTACCGTTATTAGCTTGTGTTGATACAGCATTATTGTTTGCGCAACATCATCGCAAACGTTATCGCAATGTTTGACTCTTGAGTAATCAACTGTGAAAACAATCGGACAATGGATGTCCGAGAACAATTCATTAAATTCCTCAACTGCAAAGTCGGTCAAGCACTTCATGAAATCTGTGTTACATATGAGGTAATCAATTATACTTTCTCCTTTGCATGTTGTAGCTCCCACTCCCCCTATCCCTCCCAAATCTACCGTTTATCACAAAAAGGTCATTATTTTTACATACACCGGCCAATTTATTCCCAAAATTATTGGCCGTGCTGTCGTTCGTCTCTCTGTGAACTGTTATGTCACAGCCGGTTGTATGCCTTAGCTCATTGATTTCATTACGAACAGAGTTGGTCAGTGAGAAGGTGTAATTTACTCAAAGTGTGACAAGTCTACTCGTCACCTGTACCTCGGGATCATATCTTGTTGAAACTGGATAATATGTTGGGGCAGCTATTGTTTGGGTTTCTAAAAACAACCATCAAATTGCGATATCAGGGCTACCATAAATATGCCCAAGTTTCGAAATAAAATACAGACTTTTTATACATATGCACAATTCCTAGTCCCCCTCCAGCTCGAGGCCCTGAACCCACTTCCCCACCGCACACTCGACCCAAATAACATTACTGATACTCGCTTCCGACTCCCTTCGATTCATAAATTATTCGGGTCGCAATGGATTTCAAATTCCACGTTGTCCCTGCCTTCGGCACGCTGAAACATTTCAAGTTGCTCTAGGAGGTTATTCTTCCTAAGTCTGCACCTATCTCGCATTTTGTGGGTGGGTAATATCCCCATCCCATGGGAGCATTTGTCCGGCTAATCGGGTAACAGCGTTTATACCACTTTTACAGTGGCAGGGGTAGGTAAAGAACTACTGATTTTCTCCACAAAACTTGTACGACAGAAGAGGACAAGGTCTGTTATGATAAATTTTTGGATAAAGGTCAAAACGTTTACGATAGAATGGTAGCTCTCATGTTTCTGTGAGATGTTTTGGATAAAGGTGTTTTTTATCAAAACTTTTATGATGGAATGAGCACGTCTCGCGTATTTTCTAATAGGCTTTTTGATCAAACATTGTAAACTTTATTTTTTCCGTTTCATTTAATATGTGAATGCGCAGAGACTGCCAAAAAGGTATTGTCACAAACATGAAATTCTCTTCATATTTACTTTCAGTCTTGATCGGAAACACTGAATGAAATTTGACGGATGCACGTGACGGTTTCCTGCCCTCTGATTGGCTGACCTGTACCGTGACAATCACAAAGCGGCGTGGCCTTCTGGCTCGTTAACACAAAATCATGAATGTTTTCAATGATACATTTTCATCGATAAACAACTGAATGTTATCACCTTAATATTATCAACTTTCCTTTTTTACTTAGGTTTAACAATTAAAAGCAACTATTGTTATCACCTCTGGTAAAAATGTGGCTGGACATTATTTTCACTTGATTTTGTCAATTTCTTTTAGAAAAACGCAGTGGAATTTATTTAAGGGCCCATATAAGTAATGGAATTTTGTTTATTTTGAAAATTCTCACCTCTCATATTCCTTAAATTCAAATTAAATATACAAAAATTATACATCAAAATGAAGGTTGGGATGTACAGAACACGAAACACATATGTAATCAACCCATAGAGTTGACAACAGGCACCACTGGTTTTTAAACATTTCAGGCAACGCAATCTGTAATGCATATATATGCCTTCATGCCCTCTGCTAAAGTGTTTTAGCAACCGTGAAACGAAAACAAACCGACAAGAAAGTCGGACCCACTTTTTTTCTGCAGGTGACATTGAATACCCAGTCGCACTAAAATAAGACCGCAGGTGGAAAAACAACGAGACAGGTCTTACTAAAATAATACCGCTGGTAGAAAATGAGACCGCACGTGACCGCAGGCAAAGTGCAAGGGTTAGAGTCCCCAAATGAACACTATCTGGGTATATGGGGTATACTATAATATATGGGGTAATATATATCCGAAGTTTGGTACCGATATTTTTAATTTTAACTCTAACTACTTTTTTTAAAACCATTTTTACGTTGATACGTGTATCCACCCTCGATTATATTAGATAACGATGTCTGCGTGAATATTTCCCCCCAGTCGCGAAATGTCTGTAGCCTACATTTAAGTATTCTGCTTTGTTTATCTTGTATGTAGGGGGGTGGGGTACTTTTTCGCAAGTTCTTTCGAATGGATATATTAATCCCCAAAGTGTAGTCACCGTTCCCCTCTTCCAATATGCTTGAAATACTTTTAAAAGAAGTTTCGAGAATCCCAACTGACAATACTTGGCGATGGGTCGGGGCAGTTCCTATCAAAATCACCTGCGTTTTGTACGAAGTCGAGTTTCGTACCGGGACGATCCGTCCAAAAAACTGATCTTTTTGGGTGGGTAGGTGTGTGGGTGGGTGGGTGGGGTGGGAGGGGTGCCTTTTCAAATGTTTTCGATGTTTTTAAACTAATTCCTTGTGAATCACCAGTCACAATGCTTAGAGATGTGGTATTCACCTCTTCCTTTTAGCGAGAGAGATTCAACTTTGTTCACAGAATGTTTCTTATTTTGTGTTCTGATACGGAGAGGTTGCATGATTTATGCACAGAATAAGTGTGTTTAATGGGCATTTTCTCGCGCGCTTGTGCTTTCACAAAACGTTTTCTCGTATAACCTGAATTCATAAATTAGATATTTGCTCAGTGAATTTGTGTTGTAAGACAATCAGGATGTTCAACGTGCAGCCCAAGGCTGTAGGTTGAAAATATCGATTGCTCTTCCCCCAAATAACGAATACATTTATAGACTCATTCAATTGATAACACTGAACTGGCGTGAAAGATGCCATCAGGGTTCAATGAGTTAAATGAGATGTTTATTTGCTGAGTAGAATTGAAATGCTTACTTGCAATAAAGTTTATCTATTATTTTTTTTTTTAAAACGTATTCTATGTAGTATGGAGTATTGTGGTCACAAATGTGAACAGAACATTTCAACCGGATCGCTATTTGATCGCGAATCGATCAAAATTACCTCCCCGTTTTCACCCCCGAAAAGACTGAAGAATCTCACATATCGGAAGAGAAATGCGAGAACATTGATTCTGAGATGCTATTTTCGTTTGTTGTTTCCAGATTCGATCTTGCGCATTATTTAATTTAATCTCGAACCAATGACTGACAATTTTTGTCATTGGAAGAGATTTATAGAAAAGATAGCTACCCTTAATTTTCTAAAGTTGCCAGTAAATATAACACAAAAAGTAGGGGAAGTTCATATAACAAAATGAAATTTCGAAATACTAGCGAGGTTGTAGCATCGATGTGCGTGTCACAAATTCCGCCATTGTCCTGCAGAGTAGTATAAAAATGCAGAAGTTCGCCTTTTAAAATAAAAAAGTAGCACTTTCGCCATCTTTTAATGTTCTGTGATCCCGTTTCTGTTCATTATATTAACTGTTTGCGCATCGTGACATATAATACAGACACTATCCTTACCACTAATATAAAAGTCTAGGAGTAAGATTTGCTTTTTTCCTGGGAAGAATAAAAACCGGCAATTTATTGTAACGTTATTGTAAACAAAGTGGACAGTTACTTAGTTGATTCCAATTAGCTGCTATAAAAGCCAAGTTTCCCTTTTGTAACTTTTAATAAACGAAAACAACAGACAGCTTATGGAGTTGTCTGCTGTTTTCGTCTATTAAAAGTAACAAAATGACACTTCGCTTTATTTTCGATTGATGTCATGGGTGTTTTTACAACAATTAGTTGCTCCTTAATGTGACCTTTCTGCCCGTCCAATACTTTCAGGGGAGATGATTTTATCGAAAGTCGATCTTCATGACGAAACAAGTCAGGTGTGCGTGGTTTGTAAGGGTGTTGTCACCCGATCGCGATCTAACAAAAACACTAAATTTGTAACAACAGTGCTTACTAAATGTCAAGTCTACTACATGTGTATATGCATTTTTTAAACATATTTTATAGAACCACAGGTACCAAAAAACAATATGGACGCGCATCACAAAGATATGTGATTTGTCCTCCTCAGTTCATAGAAAGCACCACGTCGTGGTATGTATATCCCTGTCTGGGGTATTGTTTACTATTCAACAACAGAAACGCAAAACGGGTTTTCTGTAATGAGGTACGTTTCCGCGTTATGGGCTACTGGGACTGAGAACGAAATCAATTCATAACCAAAGTTTTAATGGATGAATGAAGAACAAATAGAGACGTTTCAAACGGTAACGTCACGAGTCGACGTCATCCAAACTCAATATCTAGAGTGACCGCCATTTGAGTCCAAAACTGCTTGGCACCTTCTGTTCATTGAAGCAATCAGATTCCTGATGGAAGCTTGGGGTATGGTTGGCCACTCTTCCTGCAACGCTTGCGCCAACTGCGGTAACGTCTGAGATTGTGGTTGACGTTGTCGCACACGTCGATCCAGTTGATCCCATAAATGTTCTATCGGGTTCGAATCTGGCGATCTGGAGGGCCAGGGCAGGACTTCGAGGTGTTATCCTGTAGATAAGCTGTCGTGGGCCTTGCTGTGCGCGGTCGGGTGTTATCATGAGGACACTGGTGTTGGCATTTTGCATAATGGGGAAGAGATGAGGATGCAAAATTTCATCTCTGCGCCGTTAAGTTACCCTCAACATGGACGAGGTCCGTTCTACCAGTGTGTGAGACGGCTGCCCACATCATAACGCGACCAGCACCAAATCTGTCCACCTCCCGAACGCAGCTACGCGCGAAATGTTCTCCACGATGTCTGTCGTCTCTGATGAGGCCATGCCAGTAGTAGGAGATGTGGAGATCGTCCCCATTGGCCGGATCTCATGTGACGTCATAGTCACGTGACCTGGTGGTGCCATGTTGTGTTGTCATGGTATCCCGCGTGAGCAGCCATCATGTGACGTCATCTCCATAGTGATGCGTGGTGTTAGTGCGCATGCGCTACGCGTGTTGTTAGGGTGATACGTGTTTCCGTCGTTCATTTTGTATACTGGAGGCCGCCATCTTGGTTTTTATGGTAGCACGTGGTTGCTATGTGACCCAAAGGTTTTTTATAGGACGGGGGTATGCTCGGAGGGTATGTTCCTTTGTACAAGCTTAATTTCCCGCAGAATTACCACAAACAACCCGATAATCCCTCTAAATCACCGAAATTGACTTTATTTACTACGGATTCCCCATTTTATCGGCTTAGCACGTAGTGCTATAGTACTGAGGAGCACAGGGGGTGAGCTCGATTGAATAGGAGTAATTTTCTGGCTTGGATTTTCCCCAGAATCCTCGTTTAATCCATAGAATTACCACAAACAGCCCGACAAGTAGTACTATTTCAGAATCCTTTTGAGGACCACCATACTTTGGCTCATAATAGTAGTGCTATAGTACCGAGGGGGGCCCGTGGGTACGTTCTTTTGGACTAGAGTAATGTTCAGATTTTCTCCCAGAATCCTTTTATTTGGATCCCTATTCCATGACGTTTTTTTTTCCCCAATAAAAGGTACGTTCCTTTATTCATTACCCAGAATCCTCTGTTTTTTTCTAACCATTATTTAAATTACAAGTAGGGCTCATATGTGTACATGGAAGCCAGAAAGCTAACCTCAAGTCCCACAATATACTCATGTGAGGATCTACCCATATGTTAAGCTAAGAGAATCCCCTTTTTGTCGTAGGAGATCTAATTTTGAGGATATCTTTTATAATTTATAATTTGAGGATACCTTTGGTATTGTACTACTCATTGATAACAACACAATTTTTACAATTTAATTTCTTTTATTCAACAACAATACGCTTTAGAGGTCGCTGTGATTGTTCTTTCCCGCAAATGACGTAACCGGATGTATCGGTCCTGAGCGGGGTGGTCACTCGGGGTCTCCCGGATCTTGGAAGGTCCTGCGTTGTCCTCTTGATTTGGTAGCGGTTCCACAGGCGTGTGATGGTGCTCGGTGAAGCATTGAACACTCTCGCTACATTCGAAACTGATTCGTCTGTTTCCAAGCGACCAATGGGATTATTTCTCTGCGCTTCGGTCAAATGCGACATTTTTCATGAGCAATATCCCTTTAACGCTGTGCGATTTCCGATCGATTTCCACGTCAATTTATACCCCCACACGCTCTGCTCGCCTGCTCGGAGCGTGCAACTTCATGATCAGGTATTCACTCAGTGGAAACTTTGTTTGGTTTATTTCCAATATTTGTAGGGTGACAGTGGCAGAAATAATGCCCCAGTGTCCAAAATGTTACATAATATTTAGACCACCACGATATGTTGTTAACCATAATTACAGCCAAGCTTTGTCACGATATTCTGCAAAATGTGCCATGTTACCGTGGCTGTACCTGTTTTGTGTTTCTTTTTTTTTAACAGTATATTTCAAGTATCTGTCAATTTTCGCTAGAGGAATAGTTTCCAACCAGGGCTGTGGAAGTTGAGTGCCCATTACCGGTGGCCAATAACCGAAATCCATTAAACCTGATAATGCTGAGAGAAGAAAATTATATGCTTCACTTTCTATACCCTCAAAAAGGACGTTGTGATATTCACGCAGTACCTTTATTACAGGTACATTAAAATTTAAACCCTTGTATTTAACGGAATCGCCGCCATGACATAAATGTTTATGTATTCAACTGGTCATGTACAAGCCGGAACTTTTTTCCCAGCACCGCCTATACTAGTCGTTATAAATTATCGGTCGTCTGTCTCATAGTGTGAAAATGAAAACGTCCAGAGCAAAATAAAGTCGGTTCACAAAAAAATTAGTTAAAATGAGATAATTTTAAAAAACAATCATTTCCAATCACAAGATTAACCCAGTCCAGTGGCCCTTTCGTCTGCGGATCCCGTTATATCTTAACTGATCAACTTTATTTCGTTAAATCTTCGGTCTTTTAAAAAGGTTTCTCCCAGCTGTTTTGCAAATCTTCCCAAATTTGTACTTATATTTTTACTAACAGTAATAGCCACCAAATGGTTAGGCGTGAACTCCAGCCGAAGAGAAACAGCGATGCGAATTTTAACAAACGCGCCCAATAGAAAAGAAAACGAATGTAATTTAGACTGGTTCCCAAAAGGTTGTTTTGATTTTTTATCGATCCATTTGATCAATACAGCTTCAAACAAAAAAACGGACTCTTCCCCTTTTGGTTTAAACATCGGAATGAAAATTTGTTTATTTAAATGAATTTTAATGCATGGGATGTATACTATCCAGCTCGTTATGTAAAACACCAACCGCTTCTAACTCACATCGCGTTCTGTCTATTTCTAGTATATATTAATAGAGGATGTCTTTCCCCAATGAAACGAAACAAAATAATTATTGATAGACTTTTGTATTTGTAACTATTAACTGTTTGAAAAAGAAAGAGGACACCTTTGCTTCAAAATTTCATTAAATAGCGTGCCTGATAAGTAAATGTATGATGTCAACCAATCAATATTTTCAATGTGCAGCCCAAAGGCTGCACTTTGAAAATATTAATTGGCATACCCCCGAATAAAGAATATGGACAATTGCTGCCATAGAACTGACATTGGAGATACAAAAGGTTTAATCTAACTCTTTCTACACTATTGTATGTGTTGGGCATTTCAAATTAAAGGACCGCACATGTTTTACGATAGGTTAGATATCAAGAAGTTCTTGTTATGCAATTGTAGCAGATGTTTGTTGCTATTTTACGAAATGTAAACGATGGCTGATGTGAAGAAACATTTGCTTCCGGTAAAGGTTTGTGGTGAATATATTACCACGGCAACACACGCGGTCCGGTGTTTCAAAGCAGATAGTAGTTCCCACTTTTGTTTTCAAACAAATTCAATGCACACTTTTTTCAGCCAATGGATATCCTGGTTCTACGCGGAGGTCCATAGGCTGCAATTGTGTTTGTGCTTTTTAGATTAGTTTAGATTTGTTTCGCAGAACGTACATTTACAGAGAAGAAGATAATGTAATGTAAGAAAAAAACATACAAAACATATTGATCATACTGCTGGAAGAGGGCATAGATAGATTAGCAGTCAACCTGTCGTCCCACAAGGAAGATAGATTATAACACTGTGCCCAGATCAAGCTGAAAAATGAGATCAAACATACGATGCACAATAATTCAAGGGAAGAAAAAGAGTTTTCAACTTTGGACCAGTTGTTATTGTTTCTCAAGGAAAACAAGAGTTATTATCTGGGGGAATATTCCACTACCTTGGTTTATCGGGGAATATCCACTCCAAATCACCGTTACTGGTGTTTTTTAAATAAGTTGTACATCACGGACCTATATATTAAACTCGAGGGTTTAGGTTTCCGCCGGATCAACTGCGTTTCGATTACCCACTTTCCCATTACTTTGCGACTAACACGATAAACTTTATCAAATAAGTGAACTAAATATGTCGATTATCAAAAAAGTAAATCGCCTGAAGTTCTCAATTTATTACTCTTAGTCGAGCTCATTGCAGACGCCAGGACTCCCCGAGAACGACATATCTTGTTGGGAACAGTTCAACAAATTGTAACAATTAGGCCATGTATAAAATACATTTGTTTTTTGAAAAATAAATGTTTCAAATCAATGAGATGGTAGGGAGTGGGGGCTTTCGTTTTTATTTGTTTCTTTGTTCACTGGTTTGTATGACGAAAGGCCATACATGGGCACCATTCTTAACTGCAGAAACCACAACAAAAAGGTTTCATATCCTACAGGTGAAGTTTACATTATCTTTGAGGTGAATTGTTTTCACGTGTTTTTTATTTGCCATGCAACAATTTACGGGAGAGTGCCAAGGTAGACACTCTCCCATAGATTGTAACGAGGTAAAGACATGTAAAGAAATTCGAACAACAAAGCACGCTACCAGTTAATAACTGAAAATGAAATACATTTCCGTTCAGATATATTGATGCACCTTTCTCGAAACAAATACCGGCCTCACGATATTTGCTTTACTACCTGCAGAGCATAGCAACCTGGGTGTGTACAAAACGAATGTAAAAAACACAGAACTAGTATTTGTAACCATGCTTTGTTGCCAGCGTGAGTAAATAAATATACATCGAACAAAAAAGGTAATTTTTTTAAGTCTCATATTTTCATACTGACTTTGAGCCACTAAAGACGTTCAACGAGGGAATTCAATTTCAATGAGGTATTGCCTGAAAACCCAAACCGTTTTTTTTTTTTGGCTCTGACACTGAGTGCTTCGCTTCACATTTCCAGTACCTCGAACAGTGACACAAAATCACTCGAAATCAAATTCGAGACCATTATATAAATCTCTTTCCTATAATGTTGTCTTTTTCCAATAATAACGACAAACATTTTCTACCCTCGAAAGCTCTAATAGATGGCCCTTATTATGATGTCTGGTCTGCTAATTCCGAACTATACAAAAACAAATGTCGCCTCTTATTGGCATTACCATGACTCGTAACATACATTCAGTTAAAAAACAGTTCCCACAATTTCTTGCTTCATAAAATGTTCTTTCTAGAAAACTGAGATTTGCCATTTTCATTTCTTTGTCGGTTTGGAGATATAAAACAATAACTGCAATGGCTGATATCTAAAGACACACACGACATTTTTTATCAGATGACGACTGCGTTGCGATCCGGCCAAAATTATGTTTTCGCTTTTTACCCCACAGCACTTCAATCCGAGATACAATTTTTGTCTTGCTTTTAGATCTTGAGTTTAGAACATTTTATTTATGACATCTTACGCACTGGTCTATATGTGCCATCTGATCGAAAAGAAAACACTCATTCTGGTGAATGACCTACCCAACAAAATACATGTTGTTGCAAGAGGCCAGTCGTTTCGACGTTAATTAGCTGTGGAGAAAATGTGTGTTACTGGATTCGTCCACACAAGAGTATTGTGGTACAGTGTCGCTAGGGTTACACATACTATATCCAACAGTTACTATGGAAACAGCGTTACAACATCACGTTCAACAAGAAAACCATGAACCCCATGTTGAACACCCTCACAGCTCAATTATAACCTTGTGTTCAGAGGCTACAACTGTATTTTATGTTTTATTAGCTTGATTTTATTCTCTGAGGTTCCAGTATTTAATACTGTTGTATGAAGTTTTCCGGGGCATTACGTACAATGTCAATTGTCTATTTACGACTGGGAAGTAATAAATCCGCGTTGTTATTTATCCATCACGTAACAGACCCTTCATATAACTGTAGAAATATGTGTTATACATCACCCATTAAACAGGTTTTCAAATAAACAGACTTTAAAAACGATGCTGCTTGTCATGTTACCAATCGGTATGGTTTAATTACCTAATGTCCTGTGTGAAGTGCATACCAATAAATTACCACCAGTCTCCGGGTGCTGATGTTACTCGATAATAAGTTCGGTTGCAGTTTAACACTTTGGAAACTGATGGTATATTCCACTCTAGTTCAGAGCTATCAGGTGGTAGAGTCTATATTCGTTACTTGGGGTAAACACAATCATGATTTTCAACGTGCAGCCTCCGGGCTGCACGTTGAGAATCACGATTGGTTTTACCACACAAATTCACCGAGCAACTGTCTACTTTATAAATTTAGGTCGTATCACGATCCTGGCCAAAGAAAAGCTGATTTTCGAGTTGAAAGGGTTAACACTATGCGACTATCAACAATGTGTTTCAAATGAAACGACCACAAGGGTAGGAAACTTTATTTAATGCTCTTTTCAACTCACGTTTGAAATTAATCTTACAAATAGGGCCGAAATTGTCCAATGTTTTCATTCAATTCGACAAGAGTCGTACTGATGTGGAAATTTTTTAATCGTCTTGATGTTCTCAAAGTCATAGAAAATGTCTCCTCTTGATATATTCTTCTATCATCAGGTGTCCTGCACAAGAGATCTTGCGATAGAAGAGTTGAATGAGGTTCCGCTTCAGAAACTAGTTTGATTCCGTTCAAGAATATTTTACTCTTTGGATTAAGGTGACCAAGGAGACGTGTTGTCGTTGAATATACAGGCAATTGTGCGTCTGTAATATGTTGTAGTATTTACAATTGAAAGCGCGGTTAGATTCGATTCGAGAATTTATTCGATTTGAAATTATCTGCTGATTCGATTCGGTATTCCATTCGAAACAAAACATTAGATCTACAAGGCCTTAAGTTCTTCATTGGGGGAGTTAACTAATGGACACAAAAAGTGCACCCGTATTGCTTTGACTTGCCAGTTATTTGCAACTTTCGAGTCATCGGAAGATAAAAGGTAAGCTTGTGGGGATAGCTTATCTTTGGCAGTGGCGCAGAAACATTTTTAGAACGGAATAATTATTTTTTTCACTTCAAGGAATATGAAATAATCCAAGAATATAATAATTATGATCTTTCCAATGGAATGAGTCTCGTGGGATTCTTCAAAAGAATGTGCTTCAGAAAGAAAGAAAATGTCGGAAAACTGTGGGTGATAAAATAAGTTATTTCTGGCAGTTTATTTGGCAACCCCTAATACTCGGTTTTAATTTTTGGATAAGAAAAGAAAAGGACCCCCCCCCCCCCCTCCCCAACAAAAAAACGCATCCTGAATCGTAATCTATTTTTTGTTGTTCTTTCTTGCTGTATTACTAATATGTGGAAAGCATAAATTAATGACACCCAAATATTGCATTCCTGTGACATTTTTAGGGTATCTGACTGTTATATTAAACATATCCACATACATATCCATCATATACGCAGGTGAACGTCACACTTATAGTAGGGAAGTCCGAAAGAATAGTTCCTTCATTGTCATATTTTTAAGCTGTGTACTTTGGTAGCCTATTGTATTTGTTTCTTCAATTTTATCTTCCTATGTCATAGACAAAATTCGATAACTGACTTTATCTACAGTGCGGCCGCCGTGGGCAGTTCACGGGAGGGGGGGGGATATTTCGACGGACGCTATAACATTAGATTTCAAACGCAATTTATGGGAATAAACAACAACAAAATAATTAATGAAGCACCGGGTTGTACAACCCGGTGCTTCATTAATTCAAAATTTCGCTGATAATGATTTTTATTACCTAAAAACGCATGCGTGGATATCATTGCACACGCGTGCATTACGACCAGTTCACGGCGACTGTAATGTTGTTGTTTCAAATAGAACAAGATGGTGCTGTGGTTTTGGAAATTAACTGGATTATATCACAAGTTCTCAGACTTGAGTTCATCAGACAAGACCGCCATGTTCATATATTTTACATGTGAATACTTTCATACTGTTTTGAAACGTACGAGGCTGACCAAACATTAGGGGTGTGTGGTGAATTTAGAACCTAAGGGTGGGAGCATGGTCATACATGGACATCCACACACTGATATATGTCAATGGTACCTTGGCGGAAGGAAAGTAATACAATACACAAAGTTAGGACTAACGGACCTCTAAAGTCGAAAAAGATGCACATTTGTGTGTCCAAATTTAACAAACTCCCTACCATTTGGATAATTTATTAGAAACAGAGGTAATTCATTACGAAATGGGAGTGGTTCCAGATCGCATTTTATGAATAAAGAATGCATGTACCCCTTATAGCCAATCTTCAATACGATAGCAATTAAGAGAGCTTGAATGATAAATACATGTTCAAGTTTCTATCATTTGCATGGGATCTCCTGATGTTCTGATGGTGGTCTTGTTATGGTGTAAAATGCGTTGTTAAGATACAGCTGGCTTAACCTCTCTCTCTGCCTCTCTGTCTCTGTCACTCGCTCTCTATATCCACATTTCAACTATTTGGTGAAAAATTAAGGTGAGACGTGCTCAACCCCCACCCCCCCCCACCCCTCCGGTTTCCACATCTCCGTTTAGCAATCCCCCGCTTAAACACATATGCAACTTACATAGTCCATACACTTCACTCAATGAAGTTAAGAAATTAGATTTACTTTATTTAGCGAGTATGTCGTAATACGTAGCAACATAAATAATCAATTCTCAAGTCGATTCAACTGACTTTCTCTCTTGCCCGAGATTGTGATGTACATTTTAGTATTTTCTCAATATTGAACCTACCTTACCCACATCCACTGTTATATCTCGCAATATGTTTTATAGCGAATCATAATCAAATTTCTTGAATCAATTTGGAAGTAGATCGATTAATTAAATAACAAACCTAACCTCGAAGGAATGATGAAAATGCACTATTCATAAAGATAAAACTTGTTTCTTGAATATATCAAGAAATTAAAACTTTGTGCTCAGTTGTTAACAACAGAATGATGTTTTACTGGACAATGGTATTTGACTCTTTGTTACAGATATTATTAGCTGAGTTCGGATAGGCAGTGTTGGTTGGAATTAACCGTATTGAATCCAATCAATAATACGTATGTTACGTGGCATCCGGCAGCCTTTGAATGGCAAACTTTTCCCATCCTTGCTCAGTTTAGAAGTCTATGTGAATATTGTTCTCAAATTCGCAACATGCACAGCGAAAGTCTTTTCGGTTCTTCATTTGTTCATCGGCAAAAGTGGAAAGTTAAATTGGTCGCTTAACGTTATTACATTATATATTGTTAGACAGAGGAGAGCCGATGACCTTGCGCATTCATCGTTAAATGTAATTATGTCTTTGTATTTAAATCCATTTTTTTCCTGTAAATTGAGCCAGTGATTCTGACCTGTTTCAGATCAGCTGGCTATTTTTTTTTTCGATTTCAGAATTGTATCAATATAATTATTTGTAAAGTGTTTCTAACTTTAACAGTATATTTAATTTTTATGCTCAAACTGTGTTTCCCTTACTTACTTTAATTATACCTTGGTGTTTGTCCACAATGCAAGATTATTGTTTCTCCCTGTAAACATATCTTTGGGGATTTTTGGCTATTCTGCCCTTCGCCAACAATTTTAGTCGTTCGTCGATGAAAAATAATTGATTCACTGACAATAATCTCTCACGGAAGTTATATATATCATCTGTTGTCTGTTGTTCGACGTCTTGCGCCCGTCGTCCGTTACCCTTTGCATTCCAAGCCTTTTCGGAAACATTGAACCGTATCCAAAATGGTAATATGTTTGTGTCTCTGTGAGGAGAGTATTCCTCAAGTTCTTTCGAATGAAGATGTTAACCCCAATAGTTTAGGACCCTACCCAATAAGCTCGAAAAAGCTCTAAATATAATTTCTCCTCAACCTTCAGTCAGTTTGTTTTAGATGAAGTGTTCAACTCAATTTAGTGAACAGGATTCAAGTTTCCTCACAAAATGTTTCTTGTTTGTATTCTGACACGGAGAGATTATTTGATATGTGCACAGAATAAAATATGTTTAGGGCCTCCTTTTTGCGCGCTTGTACTTGAACAAATAGTGTTGTTTTTCGGTATGCTTTATAAAGATATGTTAAAGTGAATTAAATAATTAAAATAACAAAAAGACACTCACCAACATAAATTATGGCCATTAGTGCTCATCTTTAAATAATGATTAAGTGACACAAACCGGTTGACAGTTTGATTTGTGTTTAAAGATATATGGGCTTATAACTCCACCATTGTTTGTTCTCAATCAATGAGTCATGATACATCTAAAGTTATGAACGGATGTCGTTGGATAATAAATAATATGAAATGATAAATGGAAACCCAGAATATCTGTGTTTTTGATTTGCTTGAAACCTTCCCAGCTTAGAGTTCATAAATATCAAAAGTGTTCATAAAAGGCTGTGAAAGATGCCTACGGAAACACAATTTCAACAGGGGGTTACAAACCACCTGATAAAAAGTCTTGAATTGGACAAATTACAACAAATATATATTTTTGCTTGTACAAAAGGCTTAACCCTTTCACCAACGCAGACGATATCAAAATTTATTATTTTAAATAGCATTTTTTGAAATTTTTCAAAAAATTTAAACAAAACCATATCATGTGACCCCTCGTTGGAACGAGCTCGAGGGGTCACATGATATGGTTTTGTTGAAATATTTTGAAAAATAAGATTTTTTCAACTGCTGAATTTGCATATTACGCGGGCGGATGCGGCCGATTCGTTGGGTAAAGGGTTAATAAGATAATGCTATCTATTATAACCCAGGGAGCGCTGTGGGTCAGTGGTTAGAGCACTGAACTTTCAAGTGAAAGGTCGGCATTTCGACCCTGTCCAGAGGTAACTGCATTATGTACTTGGGCAATATACTTGAGCCCGATTGCGCACTTGAGGTGTGGTAACGCTCTGTGCTTGGACGTTCTGCAGGTCGATGGCACACTTTCCTTCAAACACTGCTAACTTGCTTGTGTGGAAGTAATACGTTGTGGAGTCTGTAATTTGTTCTCCAATTCTCTCTGGCTTCATCCACTAGCAACACTCTTGTTGTTGAAAGTGTCATTGAGCCCCAATAAAACAAACAACACAGTTATAACCCAACAGTACAAATTGTAGTCACAAGCTGACTGAAAATGTGTGGCTGATAATTTTGATGTCCTTCTCACATGATACCCACGTCAAATCAGCGGCCTGCCAAAGTGTTAATATTACATGCATTTTGTGACGCTATTATTATAATGTGTCGTCTAGAATAAACAGGTACTAAGGTCGGTAATCAGATTTAAACCACGAGTAGGATAAGGGTTTTGACCACGAGGCTCTGTCGACTGCACGTGAATGTTTGATTGACAGCTGGACACATCGTCAAAGTTGATTGAATTTACCTTGCTTTTTCAGTCAAATGATTATTAACAATTCTTAAATTTTATTTCAAATAATTAATTGTAGGTATCTTAAACTTATTAAGTCATTGCACGTAGTCGATAGTACCGCAAAACGTCGTATGTTTGAATGAAACATTGCGAAGTGTGAATGTATCGAAGCCGGCAAATTGGGTCATGTTAAAGGTCAAGTTTGATTTAGTTCAACAAATGGTGTAATTCTTTGTAATGGAATTCCCATTCAAATGTTTTAAGCGCAGTAGAAGTTTTACACCGGTAGTGGGATTACAAGCTAAAATTTAACATAAGGGCGTTCCACGGGTAGTATCATAAGTGTGCACAGTATAAAACATGGTTGCCACGCATAATTGGGGCATTTAGATGTTTGTTAATCCTGCACAATTTTTGGATGGATTTTTGCGTTTCAATTATCGATTAATTACTTGTAAATTTTCTATTTTGTGTAAGTCTCTGTTGTTCCAAACACAAATAGGGTTTTCGTCCATTTTGTTACTTGAACATCACAAAATAGAGCAGGTTATACTCATTGTGTGAATCGGCAAAACATCGCTGGTAGTTTGTATCAGAATAGAACTACGCTCTGTTGTAGTAAACCTCCCACAGAAAGGTGCTTAGATTTATTTCCTGTCATTCTGCAAACTTATATCTCAATACAATATGGATCGTTGGTGCTTACATTTATTTATTTATTTATTTATTTATTTATTTATTTATTGGGGTTTAACGACACTTTCGACAGCCAGGGCCACCTCGTGTCGGACCACCTCGTGTTTTAGGGAGTATCCGGAGAGAACTACCGAGCAACGACGAGCAACGGTCAGACTCGCCAACGTACTAACTCCACACAAGCAGGGTTAGCATTGGTTGAAGACAAGTGCACCATCGACGTGCAGTACGCGTTAGTACACAACGCCACCTACTGATCTACCTTGCTCCCTTTGTGCTTACATAAAGGACATTATTACGCAAGCCCGATGGATTAACCAATGAACTTTCATAACTAGTGATCGAGGACAGAGGAATACACGGACAAAAATGGCCAACAGTGACCCAATAATATGCGGACATTAGCAGTATATTAATTGCCACTGTCAGCAATTTTGTTTTTATCACAAACATCAAGGTCTGAATTCAGATGATTGGCAGCGTTTGGGTTGAAAGCACCTGAAAGCAAGCATGATTGTAGAATCGGTCAAAAATATCAGAGATTATAAACTACTCGTCTGCTTTTGTAAAGAAATGAATATCAGTGAGAGAAATATTACACTCGGCTAAAGCCTCGCCTAATATTGTTCTCACTTCTTTTCATGCGATACTGTATCTGCCAACTAAATGTCCCGTAACGCATAATGCACGAGGCACAGGGTATTTCCCGTTAGATACTAGTAGAGGGTCAAGGGTAAGGGTGACGTACTAAGAAACTGGCTGGCCGTATATACTGGGCCGTCTATATTATGTGACTTAAAAAACGCACTTTCAGTTTATATTTATGTTTTAATACGAACAATTTGAAATAATTCTATCAAGTTTGGGAGAATTAAAACTGAAAATGTAAACGCTTTCGTCGGTTACTTATCATTTGGATTAAATTTTGGAAGAAAACTGAACGGATGTTTCAGTAAAAAGTTAAGGTAATATTCGATGAAGTTATTTTGACAGAGCGTTTTGAGAAATAATACGCAGCTATTGTTCTTTTAACCCTTTGAGACTTTAATTATTCTGACGTTCAAACGTCACTGGGAATTCAGTTTCTTCAACGTTTTTCAAAATGCGACGTCAAACGTCGGAAAGTACAAGATATTTTTCACATTGGTGATTATCTGGTTGAGGGCTAGATTATTTTTGGAGATCTGAATTTGTTATTCAAAACTTGTTTTATTACAAATTATTGGAGAGTGCCCAGAAGCACTCTCCAATAATTTGTAATAAAACAAATTTATATAAACAAAATATTATTTGTGTTTCACTGAATATGAAATATAACCAAGGAAAGTGTTGGCTTTTGCTCTAGTATCCTCATTTTTTGAAAGCCCTTATAGTGGCTTCTTGCACCCAACCAGTTGAGAAGTCTTGACAGCAGGATTATATTAGTATTTTAAGCTGCGATAACATTTGGCTCGGCAGTTGTCGCTGAGCACCATTCGGGAGAAAATAGGAATTGAGGTTAAAACTTTAAAAAATCGAAAAATAATAACAAAACTAATGACCACAAAGTATCAACGCGCTGTTTGAGTTCGTACGTCATTAGACGTTCAAAAGTATCAAAGGGTTAATGCCTAGTTACTGTTCAAATAAAGCAAACTTAATGTTTTAGATAAGAGCGAATGTGGAACAACAAAATTGAGAGTCGGCAGCGGGTTTCAAGTTGACAGTAAGACATGACTTATTGGTGAAGAGGTGAATGGATGAACCATTTGAACGATTTTGGTGGTAATGATTTACAGCTTGTGAAACGTGTTAGGTGTTCATTTATGTTTTTGTATTTCTTTTCAGATTCTGGCTGTAATATAGTACTGTTAAATGCATCTCTTTGAACGAATTTGAAAGAAGCAGTGAAGATGGCGACGACTGCCGTCTTTGATAACGTTACACCGACAGCTCTTGGTAATGGAAGCGAGTTCAACTGTTCGGTTACAGAAATCCAGGTGTTTTTGGAATTCGAAAAAGTCGTTCGAATAGTGGTACCGACTATATTTGGATTCATTTGTCTCGTAGGATTTATTGGAAATGTTTTAGTGATTATAGTGGTCGTATCGAATAAAAAGATGCGAAGTACTACGAATATTTTAATTGTGAGTTTAGCGCTAGCCGACCTATTTTTCATAGTGTTTTGCGTACCATTCACGGCTGCAGGTTATGCTATGACAGTGTGGCCATTTGGAAATATATGGTGTAAAATAGTACAGTATCTGAGCTATGTGTTCGCGTATGCTAGCGTATACACTCTAGTACTTATGTCTCTTGATCGTTATCTTGCGGTTGTACATCCAATCAACAGCATTTCGTATAGAACAGAAAAGAACGCTTACATTACTGTGGTCACGATATGGATGATAATTATTTTAGGAAATGTGCCATTACTTTTGCATTTCGATTTGTACAGTTATGACTACTACTGCGAAAGGCGTTCGGCGTGCGTTAATATTGCTGCACAGAATAATGTGGTGTTAGGAAAGGTGTTATATGGCTTGTTTTTCACTATCGGATATGTAATACCATTAGCACTTGTGTGCGTATTGTATGGCTTAATGCTAAAGCGTCTGCTATATGGCGTTGTTCCAGGGAGAGCAAGTCAGTCAGCTGAGACCATAAGATCAAAACGACGAGTCACGCGAATGGTGGTAATTGTTGTCACAATATTCGGGTTGTGTTGGTTGCCTATTCAAGTTATTCTTGTAATGCAAAGGTTTGGCACATACACACACAGCATACCCAATTTAGGCTTACAAATGGCCGCAAATTGTTTATCGTACATGAACAGTTGCGTTAATCCAATTTTATACGCATTCCTTTCAGATAATTTTCGAAGGGGATTCAAAAAACTGCTCGGGTGCAAAAGTAGAGGAAGCGACTTTACAAAATCTGATTATGAAAGAACGCAAGTAAGAGTGGATGAATGCAGGGCGACTACAGCCACGATGACGACGACAACATCCATAAACAATTCCACACCTACTTTGAACAATACGAAACAAATTCGGAGGAAAAACGGACATCCAAAACGATTGAAAAAGACAAAACGGAACAATTTAAACTGATTATAGGACTGATTTTGTTCACTCATGCTGTCCACCAAATTTCGCTCAAGTCCATCGGCTACACATATGTTGGGCACCCAAAGCACATTGTGTTAATAGGATGAAACTCTGATCAAATGTTTATGTTTACAATGTGAAGTTAATTATGTTGTCGCGTAGAAGTGGCATTATTTCATTGAATCCGATGTTACTGTTCAACTGGCGTAACCACGAACGTGACCATCTCTACGTAACAACCCTGGCGCAAGTCATGCTAGACCACTCCAATGTTGGAGCGGTCATGCAATCTATCTCAATTGTAGGGCATTTCTTGCTTTATGTGTTTGCCTGCTCGCTATGTCAAATCTCTTGTCGCATGTAAACAGTATTGTTTTTTGGACAATAATGCTCTGAAATATTACATGGTAAAACAACTGACAGCCATATTGATACGGATTATCTTTACTTCAGCAGAAAAAAAATATTACTTAGTTACGAATCATGTCGCAAGGTTGGATTTTGAAACCGCACATTGGCTGGAGTATGGTTAATGAGATGTGAATTTCTTGGATTCTTGTGGAATTTCTCGTAATTCTAACTCATCAATTAAAACAATCAAAATAATGGAATTAGATGATAAACTCAGATTTAGTGTGAATGCAGCACTCATCTCTATTCCACTGGATTGGTGGAACGCGCGGAAATAAGGTCGCAACCCAATCAGCAACCCCATCCCTCCAAAATGGTTTCTGGTAAATCAAAGCAATACCACCTCCCATCGATGATGTTTCTTGACGTGAACGATGTTACGTTGTGACTGTAGTCACAGCGTAACAGGTTTCACTTCATGAGACGTCATAGTGTTTGCTTGTCAATAATAACTATAATGTGTTACAAATATTCAATTGGTATTACCGCAAAAATGTGCAAATCATCAACATATTCATTTTGCGCAGACACTGAAGCATATTTTTCAAAAGGCGATCTATGATTACGAAGTTTTGGGAAATTGAAAACCTTCGAGATTTATTCTTTTAGCATTGTTGATTTATAACACCATCCATCCCTCCCAAGATGGCGCCCGCTCAGACATTTTTCTATATGTTACTAGTAAATGTTTCAAAAATCCAGTAGTATACAGTGCCACAGTTAGTCCATGCGTGAGATAAAAAATAACATATTTTTAACGCGTGGTGAAAACACGTCAAAACGAGAGAAATGAGTTTATAATCACCAACAGTGTAGATCAGTTTTTTGTATTATGTTTTAGACACACTGTCGGCTTTCTGGTGTCGGTTAAACAGGTGTACATGCTTCATGTGAACTGTTGAGGCCGAAGGGTTCACAGTGTCATTTGCGTTGTTTGATAATGCAATAATTCCATACTGACGGTTATTCGTCAGAATGTAGACACTAAAATTAAATATGCTATTAGTATTAAACCACGCGGAAGAGTGATAAGAGAGAATACTTCAGGTTAAATAAAGCAGAGAAGAATTGTCAGAAAGAAGTTGTTTCACACATATAACGTAGATAATACGCAAATGTCTGTGGAACAGTTTCTGAATCGGCGCAGAGAGTGTCCCCATTTCCAATGTACAAACATGCACAAACAAAACGAAATCCTGAATAAGTGACCTACAATTCAATGCAATGTTGCCTGAAAATGAAAAATGAGCTATTGCGGTCATCATTGCACTTTTAGAAGTATCTAAATCATTTTCGAACGTTCTCATGGAGACTTCATTGGCATGTGATATAATTTTGATGCCTCCTTTGTTGTTCACGAAGGGCTACACCGGATAGGACCTTTACGGCAAATCACGATGGTTGATGTGCGCCTTGCCATCCTTCCACAGTAGCATGGTGAGTGGGAGAGTTCTGACGGCGTGACTATCTATAATGATGTATTTTGGTACTGCGCGTGCGTCTACCTCTGACTTGTTTCTTTAATGATCGAAAACTGCTTTGAGGATAGGGGGAAAACTCTTAGCGCCGATGACTTATTCAGTTTCTTCGGAAAATGTTCATATATGTTAAGCATTTCCGTACCTGATTTATGTCTACTCTTCACTTTTTTATTAGTTTTTATTGCATGTTACCTTATAAATGATAGCGGGGAATCTCAAAGAAATATGTTCGATACCTATTTCGATATATACGAATATATCTCCCCGAAAGTCACATGCATCATGCAATTATTCATTTATTGGGAAAGCGCGGTGCCTCAGTATGTAGAGATGCAGGCTGCAAGCCGAGAGGTCCTCGGTTCGAATCCCACCTGCGGCAACCGCGTTGGGTTCTTGGGCAAGACACTTCATCCCATTGCCCACTTGGGGGCACGGTGGCATTGTGTACTAAGGCGTAATGAACGTCGATGATGCTCTTGCCTTCAACCAATGCTAACCCTGCTTGTGAGGTGTTAGTATGTTGGTGAGGAGTCTGACAGTTGCTCGCCGTTGCTCGATGGTTCTCACCGGGTAATCCGGCTTCCTCCACTTGAAAAAATGTCCGACACGAGGTGACCCTGGCTATCGAAAGCGTCGTAAAACCCCAATAAATAAATAAATTAATTTATTGACGTTTAGTGCGACATCGGCAACTAAAGCGATATCGAGGCCATACATCATGCAATAAACTTAGATCGATATCACTGCACGTCTTCGGCGTTAGGTAGATTAACCCTTTGAACACTGGTGGTATCGCCCATGTCAATTCAAATGCAGCAATTAGTCCATATGCATTATTTGGGGGTAGACCAAGCCTTAGGGGCTGTACTTTGAAAATATTGATTGGTCTACCCTACCTTTAACTTAGCAGGCATCCTACTTAATGAAAGTATGACGTATCATGTTCCTTGGCCGGTAAAAGGGCCTCTCGGGTACGAAGGGTTAATTGTCGTATAAACACGTTTTAATCGCAATTAAGGCATCGCAAAGCACAGATAGCGCGGTAGCTCAGTGGTTACGGTATTGGACGTCAAACCGAAAGGCCCACGATCCAATCCCCGCCAGGGATAACAGCGTTTTGTCCTTGGTCAATGCACTTAACACGTATTGACCACGTGGGGAAACAGTGGCACTGTGTGCTAAGGCGTACTGCATGTCGATGGTACATTTGTCTTCAACCAATGCTAACCCTGCTTGTGCAGAGTTAGTACGTTGGGAGCTCTGAAATTTTCTCGCCGATGCTATCCACATGAGGTGACCCTGGTTGTCGAAAGTGCCGTTAAATCACTTTAAATAAATAAATCGCAACGCGTATAATTAAAAGTAATACCTACTGTTGTTGAGTGGGTACGGGAATTATATCATTCGAGACTGCAAAGAAATATATCTTTTCACTCGCAGCTGCTAATCGCAGATTTTGTTCAGTTTATTGTGAATTTGTCTTTCATCTTTTTTCTGAACCAATCCTGTCTAAGTATACGTGATCGCGAAATATGGCTTTTTCTCGACTAGATACCGATCTAGACTCGACACACTTCCACAAGTGGGTCAAGATTTCATAAATCAAATACTTGGAAATCAGGACAGAATCAAGAAAAAAATGAATCTAAAGAAATATAATTTACTGCGACAAATAAATTCAATTCTGTGTGAAAATGGGGTAAGCATCAGAACTAAATTACATAGAAAGAGAAGTTATGGACACTTATTTTCGTACAGGATTCAGAAAAAAATTTCCAAGAAACCGTAAATAACTTCTGTGAACTCTGCCAACTTTTTGAGAGGAGAAATACATGTACGAATTTCAGAAATACATTGGGGTTATAAAATGCGATTCCAAGCAATTATGAAAACTGCACTTATTGAGGCTTGTGTGACCCCAATAAAATGGACCCACTAATTTACTTCAACGGTGTGTCGACTCGTTTGGTGTTGGTCCCAGCTGCGTTTGTCATATTGTTTAACTTAGCAGGGATCCTACTTAATGAAGACCTGAAAAGGGCCATAAAGGGAAGAAAAGCTAAATGTGCTGCATACAGGAGAAGTAGAGAACTTAATAGGGCGGAAAGCAACGAGGCCACAGTAGCAGAAAGAAGAACTGAAAAGAACTGAAAAGGGCCATAAAGGTAAGAAAAGCTAAATGTGCTGCATACAAGAGAAGTAGAAAACTAAAGGGGCGGAAAGCAACGAGGCCACAGTAGCAAAGGAAGAATACCACCAAGCACGAAATAAAGTAAATACGATTAAAGACGATAATCGGAGAGTACGAAATAGCAGTCTTATTAGGACGATAAGAACGACAGGGGGGTCGAGTTCGAAGGTATTTTGGAGATTGGTGAATAAACGTAACAAAGGAAGTAACCCACGGAGTATTAAAGTAGATGGCAAAGTTACAGACGAGCAAGATCAAGTCGCATCAGAACTAGTCAAGCACTGGGAAAAAGTAAACGATAAGCGATGGGGCATGGGGAGCCCACCTGGGTGTTCGAATCAGGTCGAGAAAAACCTATCGAACTTCATGTGCAGCGAAATTAAGACGGAGGAGGTGCGAAAGGTGATAACAAAATTAAGGGATGGAAAAGCGGGAGGAGTGGATTAAATTCCTAACGAGTTTATCAAAAAAGGGGGAGAGGAATTCGTGGAAAGCCTAACTGCCCTATTCAATCTAGCCATACAAAATCAAGAGGTCACAAAGGAGTGGAGAGAAAGCAAAGTGACATTTATTCACAAAAAGAGGGAAAAAGACGTTTTGGATAACTGTCGAGGGATCTCTGTCAGTAGCAACATTGGAAAAGTCTTTTGTAAAGTCCTGTATGGGAGATTGGAGGAGGTGATCGAAGAGAAGGGTTTTTTGGGAGAAATCCAGAATGGCTCCAGGAAGGGAAGAAGAGTTACTGACTATCTTTTCACGCTATCCCAAATGATAGAATCCGCGAAAGCAAAAAAGAAAAAGATGTTTATGGCCTTTTTGGATGTCAAAAAGCCATACGATAGAGTATGGAGGGAGGATATGTGGCGCAAGCTGGAGGCTCTGGGCTGAGGAGGCGAGTTTGTTGGAATTATGAAAGCATTATATAAAAATGTACAGAGTGAACTTAGCCTGGGAAACATTACAACAAAATGTGTGCCTATGGAGATAGGCCTAAAACAGGGGTGTATCCTTTCGCCAATCCTGTTTGCATTGTACATCAAAGGTTTAGGAGATGAACTCCTGCGTAGCGACGAGGAGGTAGCAGTTGGGGACTTGGAGATCCCAGGGCTATTTTTCGCAGACGATATTGTTCTAGTGTCAGAAAGCGAAGAGGGGCTAACGAAAATGCTGGGAATTGTTGGGAAATATGGGAGCAAATGGAGACTCGAACTTAATGAAAGCAAGAGCAAAGTTATACAAGTGGGCCGCAAAGTGGACCCCACTCGAAGGTGGAGAGTGGGTGAGTTCTGCATTCCGGAAGGGAGCAGCAAACTTCTCAGTGTAGGAGAGACAGGTGATTACGAGTATTTGGTGGTAAATATAAACATCACAGGAAGAGGCATCTACCGAAACCACACAAATAAATTGATTCTGAAGGGGAAGCGAATCCTTAACCAAATGAAACTTATAGGGAGAAACAGTTTCAATAAGGTTTTCGTGGGGAAAACCATTTGGGAAATGGTGGGGCTGCCAAGTATAACATACGGTACGGAAGTGGTACCCCTAAATCAGACAGCCGTAAAGAGCTTGAAAATCCTGCAGAACGATGCAGGCCGATGGATAACGGGGTCGAGTAATGCCGCAGCGGTAGATGCAATCAGGTGTGAGCTAGAGTGGATTGGGATCAAGGACAGGATAAGCCTGTTGAAACTCGGTTATCTTAATTATTATTGGTAAATCTCCCCGACAGCCGATGGTGTAAAGTAATGTTCCTAAGAATTTTCAACTCAAATATCAAAACGGGGTGGATGGTCCAAGTGAGAAGCTAGTAGAGAACTACTCATTGGATATCTCGGACCTGGTCTTTGGGGCAAACCAGGGTCAAAAATCGTCAGAGAAGGGGTCATGGAGGATTGTAACCGTAATTGCGAGAGGGGGTCAAATCATTTGGTGGACTGCGTGATAAAGAGAAGCCAGGTATTAAAGACTACCTTGATGGCACCTTTGGGGGGTCACTGTTGTTCAAGCTGAGGGCGCGATCCCTGGAGCTGAGGGGAAACATGGGAAAGACGGTTAAATGGAGCGCCATATGTGTATAACTTTGGCATGGTGGAGACCCTGGAACACTTTCTTCTAGAATGCCAAAGCACCAGTCTAAAAGAATGATATTCACTGGGAGTATAATGGGGAAGTGGGATGGGAGAATGAAGGACATGTGGTTAGGGGGAGACTTAAAGGAGAGGGTTAATATGCTAATCGGGGAGACTGGGAAGAATGGGGCAAGGGATGTCATCAAACAGTTCGTCTCCGAGTGTTGGGAGGAGAGGAGAAGCGTGGGAATAGGGAGGCAGTTGGGTGTACAGGGGTAACCAAGGCATTCTCGTCCGAGAACCGAGACAAATCAGCGGCTGGCCAAAGTCTTATTATTGTTATTATTATATCATGCTTGAGATATGAGTGTGATCAACTTTCAAATGTTTGGCTCCAGTCCGATGTTTTCAGAATAAATATACATGCATGAAATTCGGCAATGTATTAAGGGGGTCATAAAATGTGATTTCCAACAATTCTGAAAAATGCGCTCAATGACACCCAGGGAGTCTTAATGATCATGACCCAAATTTTTAACCTTCATTGCGTTTCAACTCATTTAGTGTTGGTCCATACATGCATCATACATCATACCATGCTTGCTATATGAGCACGATCTTCTTTCAATATTTTTGACTTCCGCCATTTTTTGAGTGTTAAGTATATGTATGAACTTCAGCAATGTTTTCAGTGGTCATAAAATGCAATTTCTAGCAATTCTGAAAAACGCACTGAATAATATCCGACTGGCCTCACTCAGTAACCTCTTCCATTGAGTTTCGACTCATTTGTTCTGGGAACCAGATCCATAGGTCTTACCATGCTTGAGATATGAGCGTGACTTACTTTCAAAATCGTTGTCCCCACACACTTTTTTGAATGTACAAATGCACGAATGAACTTCCAGAACGCATAGGAGGTCATAAACTGATATTTCCAGCAATTCTGAAAAGTTCACTCAATGACCCCTGGGGGACCTCAGTAACCTTGGCCCATATTTGGGCCGTCCATTGAGGTGTCGGCTCATTGGTGTTGGTCCCAGGTTCATAGGTTTCACCAAGCCTGAGATATGGGCGTGACACACTTTCAGAACACCTCTATGGACACCACAATGCCCCAGGAATCTGAAAAAACATACGTGGCCGAGTAGTTGTGACTGTCTATCAGTATGCCAGAAATCAATAAGATAGGATAACTCGTTTTTGAGTTATCGTGCGGACAAGGAAGTGCGTTGAACACAGATGGCGGGAGAGTAAGAAGACGAAAGAAAAAAATAAAAAAGAAAGAAACCGTGTAATAACAGTAGTCTGTGTGTTTCATATAGACCAAATAGCACATGCGTTCCAATGTGCTCGCATGTCGTTCACGATAGGCGAGAATATACGGTTTTGTGTGGGGGAAAAGCTGACAGAGAATTTCGACAAGAATGAAACATAAGAAATGTCCATTAATATTAATATTATTAGAAATGTTCTTGATTAATATGAGAATGTATCTGATCGCATGTCCTTTTGAAACAGAAAGTTTTCAATCTTCCACGTCAATAGATGTCCGTGTAGACGTTTATGCCTTAAACTCCCTCCTGGCCTCTTTTCAGTCCGTGGCATCCGTTCTATATACTGACGTGACATTTCCAATTCATTTATCCATGTCGCATTAATACTCTGAACACTGCGTAAATACCGACATTTCAGGCGGAAATTGTTTCCCTTACTGCAAGTAAGAATTTATCCAACTCATTTGTGTTTCAAATATTTCAATGAGCACAAACAAGATTGAATTCGTCAAATTTCTGGTAGTATGAAGGGACATAGTTCCATCTTCACATTTGGTATTTCGACTCCAGTATGCAGACAGCTAATTAATTCCTCATTCATTAACTCTTTGAACCCTATCGGCCGTTTTTCCGACCAGCAACAAGATACGTCATAACGTCATTAAATGGGACAGCTGTTCAGTAAATGTGTGGGGTAGACCAATCAGTATCTTCAACGTACAGCCCAGAGGCTGCACGTTGAAAATATTGATTGATCTACCCCAAATAATGAATGTGGACTCTTCTAATTGCTGCCATTGAACTGGCATGGACGATACCACTAGAGTTCAAAGGGTTTAACTGGTAAGGAAGGTACTATTTGTCTGACATCGGGAATAGGGGGTCCATATGACCAGTTAATAAACAACATTCATCGACCTTTATTCACTAGTATCTAAGAAGAACAAAATGTCAAAGTTTGATGCAAGACGCCTTTTTTTCCATGGAAAATAATGAGAATGGTGAAGTACATACACGTCCTCCTAACAATTCAAGACTAAACGGGGCATTCCCTGTAGGCTACATAGTGACGTGGTGGAAGTGAATCTTCCGTATCGTCAATGAGATCGGGGTTACTTTATTTTCTCCGGGATGCACAAAAAAAGAGAGAACACAGCACTGGATTCACTACACATTAAATGAACCGTGTCAGTAAACTGTAATGGGATTTGCCATTTTTTAAAACAGGGGTTTAAGATAATGGTGTAAATGGAAACATTTGAACCCTGAATTTCTGAATTGTCTTGTCCTATCCTCTAGAAAATTATTTACGGTTAAAAATAATTTTAATTTGATTTTGAAATGATCCTCAATAATGAATTATTAGAGCTATAGTTCGCATATCGTGTAGAAATAGTAATTGCATGTAATCCCAACAGAGCATGCCGTCAATTATTTATCGGTACTAAAAAGGAAGATCTAAAATCATGGGGTTTCAGGTGGTTAGTGCCACGGCGATATGGTTATGATCGACACCCTTAGAATATACTGATCGGAAGTAACAGGCGCCCCATCTCGTACGTAGCATGCCGGAACTCAAAATAGGTACTAGGGCCGGCAATCAGATTTAATCCGCGAGTAAGATAAGGGTTTTAACCTGTCGGCTTGCCGAGTGGTTAAAACCCTTATTCTACGGGTGGTTTAAATCTGTTTATCGGCCCTAGTACCTATTCGTTTTATGTATACCATGCTCTCAATAAATAATCGACTTTGTCACTGAAAATGGAGAAAAAACAACACTTTCTATCGCAAACACCGGGTTTGTTGTGAAGGCTTGATTGCCAACTAGATACACCGTCAAAGTTGATTGAATTTACCTTGCTTTTTCAGTCAAATTATTATTAGCAATTCTTAAATTTTATTTTAAATATTTAATTATAGGTATTTTAAATTTAATAAGTCATTGCACGTAGTAGATAGTGCTGCAAAACGTCTTATGTGTGAATGAAACATCGCGAAATGTGAATGTATCGAAGTCGGCAAATTTCATCATGCCAAAGGTCAGGTTGGATGAATTTCCGACTCTTGGTGTAATTTTTTTTAACAGCAGTAGAAGCTTTACACCGGTAGTGGGGTTAACAGGTAAAATTTAACATGCAGGCTTTTCGCAGGTTGTAACATAGGCGAGCATGGTATAAAATTAATTAATCATACCTTTGTCCCAGTAAAATGGGCAAAGGAAGCACACCGACGAGAAAATAATGTCTTTTTTGTCTCAGATTATCCTGAAGCTTTCACCAATGCCTTCTCTACCACAAATGCGGTTGTAAGACCTTTGCGGTGTTTTTCCGGCATTTCTCATTTCTCACTTGGCGATGATTTCTATAGTTGTCAGAGGAATCAGCTTGTTAAACGGCTATGGAAAAAGTAATAATAACAGTTCCTACCATTTGTTTGTCGCCTGTTGATACGTTGCTCTAGACTGTGTCGTACGTGACAAGCAACTAGTCTATCGAGTGCATAAAAGTGCCATGTGCAATGCTTTGGCATTGCAGAAGGCGCCTAGTTGCATCTAAGGGACGACTTGATAATCGTCTGAAACGAAACTATCGAGATTTCCTTGAGCATAGCGCTTACTATTGCACTGAAAAACAGTAGGAAAAACAAAATACAGGTTGGAGCGTATGTTTCTTATTTACGCCGTTATTATCAGGTCTCTATCCGTTTGATTTGCATGAAAAAACAATCCAATCTTTTACACTGCATAGACACGTCATAGACTCCAGAATATCGCAATCTCAATCGAAAGGGGTTGAACATCCCAATACTGTTGCAGAATGCCTTCGGTGCTCAGATTCTATCCACCTCCTCCTCCTGCCATTAGTCATTAAACCTACGGATCCAACTAAAATATTTTATTCTGAAGATTTACTTCTCCTTTTGTAGACATTAGTCTATCATAGAGCGCTTTTCAGGAATCAATGTCAGAAGCAGGGGAATTCACTGAGAGAGCTTTGCGAGAACTGATATTAGAGGTATCGCAGATCTGAATATTTTCCCATAGTTCAGGCGAAAAAATATGATTCCTTTTTAGCATTCAAATATCTTTGTCAAGTATAGGACTTCATACTATTTTTTCTGACCTGAAAACAAGGGGCTATGCAGCAAATAAGAGAGGCAAACTGACAGGAAGGGAAGTATCGGTTACGTGCACATATTTTTCAGGGAACGCCAAACAAAAACACATCAACAATCAATTTTATTTTTTAGGTCCCAAAAGTCAACAAATCACCCTCTTTAATAATCTCGAATATTCAACAATAACGCAAGATGTCAGTAGAATGCTTCAAAGGCTTATTTTCCCAAAGCCGTTTATTTTTGGAGATTGCATCATTAATAATAATAACACTTCGGCCGGCCGCTGATTTGTCGCGGTTCTCGTATGAGAAGGCCTTGGTTACCCATGTTCTACCAACTGCCTCCCTATTCCCGCGCTTCTTCTCTCCTCCCAACACTCGGAAACGAACTGCTTGATGACATCCCTTGCCCCATTCTTCCTAATCTCTTCGATTAGTATATTAACCCTCTCCTATGAGTCGCCCCCTAACCACATGTCCTTCATTCTCCCATCCCACTTTCCCATTATACTCCCCGTGAATCTTGTTCTTTTAGACTGGTATTTTGGGCATTCTGTAAGAAAGTGTTCCAGGGTCTCCACCACGCCCAAGTTACACATCTGGCACTCCTTTTCACTGTTTTTCCCAATTTTTCCCCCCAGCTCCAGGGACCGCGACCTCAGCTTGAACAACAGTGACCCCCCAAAGGTGCCATCAAGGTACTCTTCAAAACCAGGCTTCTCTTTATCACTCAGGCCACTCAAAGATCTCTTTGATTTGACCCCCTCTCGCCAATTACGGTTACAATCCTCCATGACCCTTTCTCTGACGATCTTTTTGCCCTGGTTTGCCCCGAGATCTCCAATGAGTAGTTTTCTACTAGCTCCCTCACTTGGAACATCCACCCGGTCTTGATATTTCAGTTGAAAGTTCTCAGGAACATTACTTTACACCATCGGCTATCGGGGAGATTTACCAAATAATTAAGATAACCGAGTTTCAATAGGTCTATCCTGTCCTTGATCCTCATCCACCCAAGCTCACCCCTGATCGCTTCTAGCGCTGCGGCATTACTCGAGCCTGTTACCCATCGGGCTGCATCGTTCTGCAGGATTTCCAAGCTCTTAACAGCTGTGTGGTTTAGGGGTACAACTTCCGTACCGTATGTTTTACTTGGCCAGACCCACCATTTCCCAAATAGTTTTCCCCACGAAAACCTTATTGAAACTGTTTCTCCCTATAAGTTTCATTTGGTTAAGGATTCGCTTCCCCTTCAGAATCAATTTATTTGTGTGGTTTCGGTAGATGCCTCTTCCTGTGATGTTTATATTTACCCCCGGGAACTCATAGTCACTAGTCTCTCCTACACTAAGAAGTCTACTGCTACCGTCCGGAATGCAGAACGCCCCCACTCTCCACCTTCGAGTGGGGTCCACTTTGCGGTCCACGGGTATAACTTTGCTCTTGCTTTCATTAAGTTCGAGTCTCCATTTGCTCCCATATTTCCCAACAATTCCCAGCATCTTCGCTAGCCCCTCTTCGCTTTCTGACACTAGCACCACATCGTCTGCAAAACATAGCCCTGGGATCTTCAAGTCACCAATTGCAACACCCTCGTCGCTACGCAGGAGTTCATCTGCTAAACCTTTGATGTACAATGCAAAAAGAATTGGCGAAAGGATACATCCCTGTTTTAGGCCTGTCTCCATAGGCACACGTTTTGTTGTAATGTTTCCCAGGCTAAGTTCACTCTGTAAATCTTTATATAATGCTTTCATAATCCCAACAAACTCGCCCCCAAGCCCAGAGCCTCCAGCTTGCGCCACATACCCTCCCTCCATACTCTATCATATGCCTTTTTAACTTCCAAAAAGGCCATGAACATCTTTTTCTTTTTTGCTTTCGCGGATTCTATCATTTGGGATAGCGTGAAAAGATGGTCAGTGACTCTCCTTCCCTTCCAAAAGCCATTCTGGATTTCTCCCAAAAATCCCTTCTCTTCGATCACCTCCTCCAATCGTCCATACAGGACTTTAGAATAGATTTTTCCAATATTGCTGCTGACAGAGATCCCTCGATAGTTATCCAAGACGTCTTTTCCCCTTTTTTGTGAATAAATGTCACTTTACTTTCCCTCATCTCCTTTGGGACATCTTGTTTTTCTATGGCTAAATTGAATAGGGCAGTTAGGCTTTCCAAGAGTTCCTCTCCTCCTTTTTTGATAAACTCGTTAGGAATTTCGTCCACCCCTCCCGCTTTTCCATTCCTTAATTTCGAGATCACCCTTTGCACCTCCTCAGTTTTGATTTCACTGCACACGAAGTTTGATTGATTTTCCTCGACCTGGTTCGGACACTCTGGTGGGTCTCCCCTGCCCCATCGCTTATCGTTTACCTTTTCCCAGTGCTTGACTAGTTCTAATGCGATTTGATCTCGCTCTTCTGTTACTCTGCCATCTACTTTAATGCTCTGTGGGTTATTCCCTTTGTTAGGTTTGTTCACGCATTTCCAAAATACGCTCGAACTCGACCCCCCTGTCATTCTTATCGTCCTAATAAGACTGCTATTTCGCACTCTCCGGTTGTCGTCTTTAATCTTGTTTACTTTATTTCATGCTTGTTGGTATTCTTCCTTTGCTACCATGGCCTCATTGCTTTCCACCCCCTTAAGTTTTCTACTTCTGTATGCAGCACATTTAGCTTTTCTAACCTTTATGGCCCTTTTCAGTTCTTCGTTCACTCTGTACCCAAGTTCCCGTGTTGACACCTTAATCTTTCCTACACTTTCCTTCCCTGCCTCCACTAGACTCGCAACTATGGCGTCGGCCATCTTCTGGACACTGCCCCCCTTGTGTACGGCTGCAAGCTTTGGTTTCAGTTTTTCTTCGAACTTCGCCCAGTCGGCATTTTTGAGTTCCCAAACCTCCTTGAAGCTTCCTTTGCTTTTCTCTAGGTTTTTGGCCCTCATCGTCACTGTAATTCCCGACATTCCCGTGGAACATTTCAAGGCGGGGAACTTTAATACAGAAATTTAGTTCAGTGATACTTAAAGGTTAAAATAAAAAAGGAAACAGTTCTTGTCACCGTCGTTTTGTCGTAAGTGCACGAGATCGAGGCAGATTTAGAATTTCAAAAAAATAGGCGGATACTCGGCTTTTATTTCCACACTTTGAAACTATTGCTAACTTAGTTTGGTTGTGACACAATGTGGAATTAATTAAACACCATATTAGGTCGCTAACAATCTGTGCGGCGAATATATCTTATCAACCGCCCATTCTGTACACTAATCTGATAAATGTGTGGAATAATAAATGAAAGAATTTTTGCATGTTTGTTTGTTTATTTATTGGATTTAACGATATTTTAAACGGCCAGGGTCACCTCCCGTCTGACAGTTTCATGGGTAGAGGAATCTGGAGTACCCGGAGAGACGCGTGGAGTAATTGTGAGACATCCCAACTTATTAAGTCTGCACAGACAGAGTTAGCAGCGGGTGAAGGAAATTGCACACACCATGTGCAGTACTCCGTACTACACAGCGTAATCGTGTCTCAACATGAGCAAGATCGATTAAGTGTCTTGCTCACTGACACAACCTATTTGCAGTTGGTCAGGATCGAAACGTCCACCTTTCGGTTTCAAGTCAAATGTCCCTGACTCTCGTCTAGGGCTGCACGATATTTCGATAAACCGATATATACTGGTATTCAAACCAATATCGATTGAATGCCGGTGTAATTACAAAAATATCGGTTTATCGTCATTATTTTATTTACCAACTTTTTAATTTTCAAGATGTCTAGAGTTTTTTAACTGTAGCTCAGAATGAATAATATTATCGCTTTACCCAAGGAATCGTCCGCGTGTGCCCACGTAATATACAAATTCAGTAGTTCAAAAAATAATTTTAAAAAATTTCAACAGAACTATATCATGTGACCCCTCATTGGAACGAGCTCAACAAGCTCGTTCCAATGAGGGGTCACATGATATTGTTTTGTAGAATTTTTTGGTAATGGTTGATGTAAAATCATAAAGAGGGGTCACATGATATTGTTTTGTAGAAATTTTTGGAAATGGTTGATTTAAAATCATAAATTTTGATATCATCTGCGTTGTGAAAAGGTTTTTCGAACCGCATCATCAAGGCATGCTGATTCGTTCCGACTGAGATGTCTCAAGTCTCGATTGTGGTACTTATGTTCAGATATCTGAACAGCGTTCGATATACTGGTATACGGGGGTATTTTTTTGAACACCGATACCGGTATTCTGTTTGGAATATCGTGCAGCCCTACTCTCGTCCGTATATAGGTTTTGAATAACCGTTTACTGTTTATACAAAGTTTAGGTTTAAAAAAGTTAAATTAAATATCTGTTTCTCATCCCCACCCATCCACCCCCTCCTCCCCCCCCCCCCCCCCCCCGGCATGGTCATTTTGCCTATCGCATCCTCTCTTTTTATGACCAATGCAAACTTGAAAAAATAAATATGAAATGGCTTATGTCTGATATTTTAGCCAAGTTAATAAAAATGATAAATCTATCCATCGAGTGCAACAAGACTTCGCAATAATATATCATTGCAAAGCCTTCTTGCACTCAAGGGACCAAATATACCACACCCCATGCTATTCTGTAGATTATGAGTCTTAACAAGTGAAGCAAACCAAGAATATGAACTTTTGAAGGCAAAGGGAATAATTACAAAAATAAACAAGAACATTGTGATTCTAGAGAATCGCAGGGTCACCACCATGCTTGATAAAATAGTACTGAAACTACCCATATTCACGTTACTAAAACTGAAAGGGGGTTTTATCAAAGACCTAACCTTATAACGGCAACTTTGCTTACCAAGCATCTCTACACACCGGGACACAAAGAGTTTAAAGTTAACCCTCATACACCTGATCGAAAACAGTAACCAAAGAATTATCGTATGTTTTAAACGAAACCCGAACTCTATCAATCACATTGCTAAAGGGTTAAATGTCACAAACAAATTTGAACTATAAATTTGTTTAAGGGATCAACGTGCGTGGCATCTTCCTATCCTAAAATTGTGATCATATATCAGTCGCCGTATGGGATTTTTACTTGGGAAGTTGTGCAGTTTTTCTAAAAATCACAAACTATGGAATATTAACGGTCGACGGGGAAAAAGGTGATGGCGCTGCTCGATAAAGTTGTTGCATAATATGACACTCTAAATATATGGAAAATTTAAACTAGCCTGGACTCAAATTTCGCTATATTTTTCTGAAATTTGGCCATATTTTTCTCAGACTTTGGCGCGTAAAATATTTTCACTAAAATGACGGAATGTGCAGAAAAATGTTCAGATTGGAACACATAGCTGTTAGAACTTTCAGAAAAAATGTAGGCCCGTTTATGAGATCTACAGGGAGATTAAGATAACCAGAATCGATAAGGGTTAAGTCTTACGTCTCTACTTGCAAAATCAAGATTATTTAATTATTCATCAAGTAATTGCATCACCTGTTTCTACATGCTGTACTGCAAGGAAATCAGCGAGAACATCTCTGTTTCAAATTTCCGCGTGCCATAGAACCAGGAAAAGACGTTGGTTTTACTTACACTGGCATTGCGGTGGTTCGAAACCACACCGAGAGAGTTTCATTCGGCACCAACCGTCTAGCGAAATAATACTAAACTACGCACACCACTCAGCCACCGACTGACCCTAAAAAGGGAATGCTAGTTAACCAAGGATATTCTTAGGCCAGTACAGAACACATGGAATACTCAATTGTTCAATTATTCATCAAGTGATTGGTTCACTTAATCCTACAATCTGCACTGCAAGGAAATCAGCGAACACTTCTCCCTTTCAAATTTCCGCGTGCCATAGAATCAAGAAAGAACGCTGGTTTTATTTACACTGGCATGGCGAGGGAGGGGGGCGAACCAACGCCAAGAGAGTTTCGTTTTGCACCAACCGCCAAGCGAAACAATACTAAACCAAGCACAACACTCGGCCAACGACAGAACCTAAAAAGGGAATGCTAGTTAACTAAGGATATACGAGGCCAGGACAGAACACACGGGATACCCAATTTCCTTCAGTATAAAAACGATTATTGAGTTTGCAATTCTTTACAGGGAAAAACAAAAAGTGTGAAGTTAACCCTTTTGCAACTTCCCGAAAACAGCAACCAAAGTATGAAATTTTGATGTTTTTCGAACAGTTCCTACGTTTACGCGGGCAGAAGAGGCATTGGGTTCAACATCTCAAGATAACCGATCACAGAAAAAATGTTCGTCACCTAATCATCTATACGCCTGTACAAGAAATGTAATCTACGTATCCGCAATGTTGGGAAATTGAACGCAAAAATGCGTGAATATTATACAAAATTAGACGCCACTCGTGCTCAAGTTAAAACATTGGGCGAGGGTTAAATCTGATATTTAAACTTATAACAGCAAGTTTGGTGAGTAGATATTTCTGCAAAACAAAAATAAGTGTGCAAACGTCCAGAAAAAAAGTCGTCCCGTTTTTTAGATCTACAGGCCACGGCATTGAGGTGGAATGTGTTAAACCCTTTACCTAACATGAAAAGCAGACGACACTTGCAAAAAAAATTCTTGAATAACTAATTTTTTTCATTTTTTGTCTCAAAAACATAGGTTATGACCCCTCGTTGGAACGAGCTCGACGAGCTCGTTCCAACGAGGGGTCATAACCTATGTTTTTGAAACAAAAAATGAAAAAAATAGTGAAAATTAATTGGCGATTTTTGAGAATAGCGCTGGTATGTTTTGGCCGTTACGTTAGGTAAAGGGTTAAAAAGTTCTCCCTGATTAAGGTAACCAGAATAGCTATGGGTTAAGACTGACGTCTCCAATTACAAAAAGAAAAATTATTCAGTTTGCTATTTTTTACAAGGAAAAACAAACAGTTTGAAGTTAACCCTTTTGCGACTGCCTGAAAACAGTAACCAAAGAATGCAAATTTTTATATTTCGAACAGTTTCCATGTCCATGCAGGCGGTAGAGGCGTTCGGCGAAAATATCAAGATAACTTATAACAACAAAAATGTTCGTCATTTAATAATCTATACACCTGTGCAACATATTTACGTCTTCGTCGTGTCCAATGCTGAAAAAAAGTAAAAACACAAAATGTATGAATATTGTACAAAATAAGACACAACTTGTATGCAAGTTACAAAACCGGCTGAGGGTCAAGTCTGCTATTTAAACCTATCACAGAAAGATCGTTGAGTAGACATTTCTGCACATGGTAAAAGAAAAATAAGTGTGCGAACTTTCACAAACAGTCTTTCCGTGTTTAAGATCGACAGGCCGCAAATTGAGGTGGAATTTGTTAAAAAAAAATGACATTTCTCCCTTACTAAGACAACCAGAATTTGCAAGGGTTAAGTCTGAGGGTTCCCCTTACGAAACGCAAAATTGTTTAGTTTGCAATTATTCACAAGGAAAACAAAACAATTGAAGTTTACCTTCTTGCAACTGCCCGAAAATAGTTACCAAAGTATTAAAATTTTGATATTTTTAGAACAGGTACCACGTGCAAGCAGACAGAAGAGGCATTGGGTTAAAACTTTCAAGACAACTTGTAACAGCAAAACGGTTTGTCAGTTAATGATCAATACGCCTGTGCAACACATTTTCTTCTATGTCGTTCCCAATGCTGGAAAATTGAATACAAGGTGCGTTAATGTTATACAAAATAACGCACCAGTCGTATTCAAATTACAAAAACAGGGTGACGGTTAAGTCTGGTGTTTAAACTTATCATACCAGGTTTATTGAGTAGATATTTCTGCACAAAACAAAACAAAGGGTTTTAAGTTAACCCTCGTACAACTGATCGAAAACAGTAATCAAAGTTTGCAAATTTTCATATTTTTCAAACAGTATCCTTACTCTAGATATCACTGTGCTAAAGGGTAAAATACAACAACAACTTGAACCATAAAGTTGTCCTCCAATTGACATGTCATCTTCCTGTACTAAAATCTTTGGCATATATCACTCGCAGTCTCGAGAAACTTCGACCCTTTGATTTCGATGAGGGTTAAAGTTAAAAAAATGTTTTAGTGGTTTCATTATAGCATGTTAGACTCTAAATATACTAACAAAAGTTTTCTTAGCGCCAAGTATATCCAACTACCTGTTTGACGTTTTAGTTGAAATATTGCAATGAAAAGTGTATATATTTTTTATTTAATTATATCTTTAATGATTTCAGTACAGAAATTAAGATTTTATTTGTGTTTGACATTATTTTTTAGCTTTTGAATACGATAACCATGGAAAACGGATATTATTGGTAAAAGAGGAAATTTTTCAATTTGCCCAAAAATTGGCGGAGCGATCTGGTATGGGTTCAATATCGAGTATGAGACCCATAACTGTCAATTACAGCTTGGCAAAGCCTTCCCATGCTCCCAATCAGGTTCCTGGTGGTCCTTTGTGGGATGCTGCTCCATTCTTGGACCAGCATGGCACCAAGCTCCTGGACACTTCTTGGCTGGACTGGACGGGCTGAAACTGCAAGCTGCAACTCATTCCAGACATGTTCGATTGGATTGAGGTCAGGGAATCTTGCTGGCCAGTCCATACGCTCAATCCTCTCCCTCTGTCGGTATTCCTGACAGCATGGGCAACATGAGAACGGGCATTATCGTCCATCATTATGCATCTATCAGCCACTGCACGTGCATACAATCTGACGTGGACATCCAGGATCTCATCAATATACCGCTGTGCAGTCAATGTACCACGTTCAAAGACACAGAGCTCTGTACGTCCATCCCTGCTGATGCCGCCCCAGACCATGATTGACCCACCACCATAGCGGTCATGCTCAGCAATGTTGGCTGCCTGAAATCGCTCTCCTGGTCTTCTCCACACCCCAGAACGCCTATCTGTGTGGTCTAGGCAGTACCTTGACTCATCTGTTAAAAGGACAGGTCGCCAATCTTCGCTGGTCCATCCAACGTGGTCCATGGCCCATTCATATCGTGCCTGGCGGTGGTTCTGGGGCAGCGGAATGCGAATACATGGTCTTCTCGATCGGAGACCACCTTCGTGCAACCTTGCCCGGGTAGTCTGCGTATACACATTTACCCTGGATGCATACTGAAGGTCACTGCGAAGCTGGGTTGCTGTGGCAAAGCGGTTCCTACGGGCCTGAATGATCAAAAACCGGTCTTCAGCTGCAGGTGTTGCCCTGTCTCTGCCACCACCATGCCGTCTGACTGGTGTGCCATACTGCTGAAATCTTGCCAAGGCTCTGGTGATCACCATATGGTGTACACCAAGGGCTTCGCCAACCTGGCGATGGGTAACCCCTTGCTACACCATCCCTACAGCCAGCCACATTTTTGCTTCAGACAGAGGTCTTCTTACATTTGCCACATTCATCATTAAATCACAAGGGTTTGTGTTGAAATGAAGATTGAATACCCTACACATGTCATGTACATGTAGACAGTAGTACACGAAAACATCATGAAAATCAAGGGGTACATGTTTTCCATCACTGTTACGAAAAGTCTGCCTGTCAAGAGAGCTAATGTAAACACTGGGGACCATCTCAGTACATTCCTCAATCATATCCATCAAAAATGTCGCAAATATGTCACAAGCAAATTTCACAATGATGTGTCAAATATTTGGTGCTTAGCAAACTTTGAGTAGTATATATAGAAAATGTTATCTTCACAGGACCGATAGTGTTCGAGAATATTTGGTTGAAGGGTCATTTTTGCTATATTTTGGTCCGGCTGAAGGGGTTAAAACGTTTTCGCCAAAAAGGCGGTATGTGGAGGCACATCTCCAGATGTGAGCAAATAAGTGTGTAAAATTTCCGGAAAATCGTACAGCCAGTTTTCGAGATCTGGAGGCCATAAATTTAGGTGAAAAAAAAGATAAAAATAAAAAAAAAAAAAAACAATAAATTGTTTTTGAGCAATAACAATAAGCCTCACCAGTGTGGTGGTGAGCCTTAAAAATAAAATAAAAAACTGCCCACACACATGACATTTTACAAAAAATGACTTGATAAACAGACGATCTACCTTTGGGGGGGGGGGGGGGGGGGGGGGAGGTTGCTTGTGTCGTTTTAAAATTTGGGGAAGTAGAATACAGTTGGATATATATTTATCAAAAGTACGACACAGGTATGAACAAAGCTAACATTTAAATGTTTGCACGAATGGATTTGCGTTTTTGACAATACAAACAAGCCGCATGTCAAGCAAACGTTGCACAATTATTTTGTTTTTCTTGCTTGCTGCGTAGTTCATTTGGAAGCTGCACACAGTATGGTCAAACAATGACTGCTTTGTGATAACGTTCTCGGTCATTTAGATGTTGGTTGAAGTGTTTGTTTGATGAATCAAAAGATAAACGTCCGTTGTGTCGCTTCATTATTTTCATGCATATAGGCATTTCTTTTGATTATTCCCAGTGTGTTTAGACTTTGTTTTGAGAACATGTACATGTGTTTTGTTTGTGTAGTCTACAAATCTCAATTTGGATGAGTTTTATGGATGTCTCATGACAATTACTATTGATTAAGTCAATAAAATTATTTACAGTAAAAAAGTTTTTATCACATAATCACTATCAAATAGCTCAGAACGGATAGGTCATTCACGACACGTCAAATACACGCGTGATGTCAGACGGCAACGTCGGTGTTGTTGCATTGTAAGTGGCTTGGTTTCGAAAGTAGAATTGAATAAATCTTCTCCTGCATTTCATTAACTGTGCACCTCATACGAATATCAAGCTAAATTTGCCAATAACTTTTCGGGAATAACAGAAACCTTTCATTTTTTACCTCAAACATATAGCTAATGACCCCTCATTGGAACAAGCTCGACGAGCTTGTTCCAGTGGGTACAATAAGCTATGTTTTTTGGGGCAAAAACCGAAAAAGTAACAAACGTTAGTTGGCGCTTTTTGTGAACAACGCTGTCCAGTTTTAGTAGTTAAGTTAAAGGTTACTCATTTGAACCCTCGTTTCCTGGAATGATATCGCCTTTGTGTACACTTACAGTGTTATTGGTCAGTCCATTATCAATATGCAGGGAGGATAAAATAACAATTGCAGTCTGTAGCCGTCCGGCTGCAGACTACTGTTATTATTTTATCATCAATGCCCCATGTATACAGTTAAAACTAGAAGTCATGTCATGAAATGCGCACAAATAGCACGTTGATATGCGCGTTAATGTGCGCGTTATGGCCCAATTAAAGCTATCATATTATGTACATATGGCCTGTGCACAGGCAATGTTTCAGCCAATGGACCTCCGGGTAACCCGGAGGTCCATTGGCAGAAACATTGCATGTGTTTGCTATGAGTAACCAGGAGAACCTGCCGTGCTTTGGATGCCATTCGATATGGCAATTGCGCGCAATTCCAACGCGAAATTTAGCCTAGATAAGCGCACTATTGGTGACAGGACTTCTAGTTTTAACTGTATAGACCTATCATAATAAGACAAAAATGGACGAAATCTGCCTTGGACCGAAAATCGGTCTTGCGAGTTCAAGGGACTTTAATTTATACATCATGTGATGAAAAAAATCGCAAATTCGTCACGGTTTGACCAGCAATGTCTGAACCACATTCACCAAAATCGATCTGAGCATCAGTGAACGTCGGCTAAGGTCGATTTAAGTGAACTCTCTTCAGAAATTTCATATCAAATCGGAAAGTATTAGAAATCCTCTGTTTACTTTCTTCAAGGTGAACAGCAACAGAAGGAACAATCAATTCTAAATTGTTACATTACTTAGAAGTGCGTATACAGTCCAGCCAATACAACAATTATTTCTTCAACATCAATATTGGCCGCTTCTGTAATCGACCCTTCCTTTTTAGCCCTATCAATGCCGATTTCTTGAAAACTACAGTTCATTTATAACTTCCTATTTGTAGGATGAAACAGTAGTGGCCATTTAGTCTTTGTCGCCTCCTCCGGTATTTGTATGCACAATAGCTTAACCCTCTCTTCAATCACTTTCATAACAGACTTTACTGTAATTGGCCACTGGTAGTGAAATAACGCCTTGATGTCTGTGCATTTCTACTCCCACGGTTAAGCTGGATCCATGTAGCACGTCTGTCAGCAAAACCTCTGGGCTGTAAATATGGCTTCGAAGCTAATTCATAGCAATCCCCTGAGAGGTAAGGGGCGCCTTCAACCGCATTTTCTGCGTCTTTAGGGACTCCTTATAGATGGTGCAAATGCAAGACGAATAATATGAATCAGAAATATCAGCGAGGGGACTTTATTGAAATAATATATTATGAAAACATCACTTCACTAGTTATTTATTTATTTATTTATTTATTTATTTATTTATTTATTTATTTATTTATTTATTTATTGTTAACTCCACGCTAGCATTTAAGGCTATATCGTGGCGATAATGAGTTATTTATTGTAATCTTTATAAATCAAACGATCTTTAAATTAAAAAGTGAAAGAATTACAATGTAACTAGGTAAAATCAGCAGTGTGAACAGTAATAAGAAAACGATACCAGTGGTATATAAAATATGTAACTCAACCTGGTGAACAGATGCAAAGAGAAAATATTGTTTAAAAGAATAAAAAATAGTATGTACTATTACACAAGTACATTCCATCAAACGCCAACCCAACATTCCGTGCAACTCCAATGTCCATGACATCCCTTTCCTCCGAGAAGAGTTGATTTGGCATACGAGCATTTACTCCCAGGAACAATCCCTATTCAACGAAATCATTATTTATTTTTCGCAACACCCCAATTGTACCATCTCTATATTTCATTTGGGCATCGGCACACCTTTTCCGAGATGAGATGAAAAGTCGAAGGGCCCTATGTTTGTTCGTGGATATTGCTACCATTGCGCTTTAGCTCTCCCTGACACTCAGCTGTAGTGGTAGTCCACTGGAGGGTTGAGAGTGGTACTATCCCGGATCGGTACTGTCAGCGATTAGTAGCTGTCAGTAAAGGATGCACGCAAGAAGCATTATACTAAAGGACAACCCAGTACAGTAGACTGCCGTGGGCTAGTCACTGGTCTTCCACAGGTGGGCAATTTTTCCAGGGACGCTATAATATTCGATTTCAAATTTAATTTCTTAAGCACCGGGTTGTACAACACGGTGCTTCATTAATCATGATTGTGCTGATGAAAATTTTTATTACCTGGTAAACGCACGCGTGGACATCACGGCCCACGTGTGGATTGCGACCAATCCACGGCGACTGTACTGTAGATGTGGAAGATCTGTTCACTGCCGTGGTAGACGTCGATCTCATGACAGAAAGCCAATGTTATCTATACAGGACTACGGTTTTGGGCGAAGATAGAGGTTCATTAACTAAAAGTTGTCCTTATTCTTCTGCACCAACCATGAGTGTTTGTACGGTTGGAAATTCAACTCTTGAGTATTTTAGAGACACTGCGCTATCCATCTATTGTTTTGTCAATGGCAATAAAATATATAGATGCTCAGTGCACAGGCGCAATAGTTATAAACAGTTCACGATTTTTTTTCCTTTGAAGTGATGTTTCACTGGGCAGTCTCAGTTATACAAAAATGGGGGAGAGGACCCACTTCTCAAACCTGCATCTCAAACCCTCCACAAAAACAATGTCGACAATGTATTGCAATCTAAACCCTTGTGAAATGAGTAAAATAAAACGGGTGTAGTAGTGCTCCCTCAAAACACTGATTTTCAGGTACTTTGTGTAAATGAAGGAAATCACAAATAAATTACAAAGAATCCGACTAAGGTGACAGAGTTTTTACCTTGAGTTTCTTCTCTAACCTCCCGGGTGTTTCCATCGATCAGTTGTCCTGAACAATAACTCACCACCAAAACCCTTTCTTTTTTTAAGTTTGATTCGCCACTAAGGTAATAAAATTATTTTAACTTTCGCATTAAAAACGTATAATAATAGGTGGGTTCTTGGTAAAATACTGCACCCGGAGCAACGTGTTCGGCCATATAATGTCTCCAGTTTCGTCCCGGGCCGTTGTCTGGCCGAATACACTGTGGCTCGTGCATTACCTTTTGCGCACTGTACACATGCAGCACAGTCGTTTTCAACTTGTATAAGGTTAGAGTTAGATCCGGGCAGCGCAGACATTTCTTATTAGAAATATTCGTTAATTATCCTCCTTGCAATGATTGTTTGGAAAGCAATTTATTTGAAAGGTTAGAACAATGTAGAAAGTAGAGAGAAGGGTCAATTTCGACGCATTGTGATGCCCTGGGGCTACATTTCAATTGGGGCCCTGCTGTGAATGATAATGAACTGTTGTGTGTTTGCTCTATCGAATTTCATTGATTGGCGTCGGTGTAATTGGTGGCGCAGTTTAACTACATATTTAGTCTGGTGAGCTGACGGCTTGTTAAAATTTATCTTGGTTTATTGGCATTAAATTTATAATGTGTAAGTCAAATACCTACGCCTATTTACACACCGATAGCGTAAGTACCATTAAATGAGCATTTGTTAAATCATCAATCAGCGTATTGAATGGGGTGTGAGTAGATCACGATCCATAGGTTCAGAACTGTCTGGGTCCAACTACTAACTTCTCCGCAGTAAGTTAACCATATTCCTAACGCAATGGTGATATTACCCCTAAATCCTCATTTACATTTAACCATTTCATATGTCTGTGCCTCACAAACACAAGTACTATCGAACGTGTTCTACGCTTTAGCATACTACGTCACCGTTTTCTTATTTTGGTAATTGAGATTAAGAGTCCCACCAAAGGACACAACGCGGATGGCGTTTGTCATGATCTAACCTACGATTTTTCGAAAATCGATCAATGAGAGACTGGGGTCTCGGTACATCACATGCTACATTCTAGGAAGAGGACCAGTTAGATCAAGAAGTCTTCTATTTATGTATTTTATAGCGTATCCCAGAACCTTGAAAATGGAGACATTTTCGTGAAGAAGAAAGTGCACCTAGGGCCAAATAGAAAAAGCATTTGGTTCCACAGCAATTAATAGTTCAATTCAATGAGGGCGAGATAGGGAGGCTTTTTATTTTATTTTTTGTGACTGATACCTGGTAGAATGCTAAATAATTTTTGGTCAGAAAAAAATGTTCGCATGTTATTGCCTTCTTAAATTTGCGGGAGAGTGCCTCCCAGAAATGTTAACAAGGCAAATCCATACAGATTAAATAATTTCACTTCACATATTTTATGGAGCATATCCACAAGATATGAAGCCTTTAAGTTGTGGCACTTGTACTTAAAAACAAGAGGCCCCAAGGGGCCTGAGGGCGCTCACCTGACATGGTAGCCTAAATATCAACCCAGAGAATTGATTTAAACAAGTTGCATCTGCTCCTCCTAAGAAAAGCTTATACCAAATATCCAAAGATTGTGATCAGTGGATCTAAAAAAAAAAGATTTTTTAAAGAATATTCCTCATATTGAACTAAGTTATAATTCAGGCTCCCACAGGGAGCCCATATATGAACTCAGGGACTTGGCTTTAATAAACTTGAATCTCACCCCCTAAGGATGCTGCACACCAAATATCAAAACATTCCAACTGCAGGATCTGAAGAAGATTTTTAAAGAAAATTCTTCATTTTGAACTAAGTTACAATTCGAGCTCCCACAGTGAGTCCAAATATGGACCTAGGGGCATGGCTTAAACAAACCTGAATCTCACCCCCTAAGCATGCTGCATACCAAATATCAAAACATTCTGAAGAAGATTTTTAAAGAAAATTCCTCATTTTGAACTAAGTTATAATTCGGGCTACCACAGTGAGCCCAAATATGAACCCAGGGACTTGGCTTGAACAAACTTGAATCTCACCCCCAAAGCATGGTGCATACCCAATATCAAAAGATTCTGCCTGCTGGATCTTGAGAAGATTTTCAAAGAAATTTGCCTGAAATGCACTAAGTTCAAATTTTGGGCTCCTATACTGAGCCCAAATATAAACCCAGGGAGCCGATTTGAACAAACTTGAATCAGATCCACCCCACAATGTTCCATACCAAATATCAAAAGATTCTGCCTGCTGGATCTGGAGAAGAAGATTTTTTAATGTTTTTTTCCATTGCCTACAGTATTAAAAAGTGCTGACTCAGCACTTTTTCAAAGTCCCAAAACTGTACTCTGTGATAAAACCGATGGCAATTTTTTTCCCAATCCTTTCTGTTGGTCCCAAGGAAGCTTCACACCCCCTAAGCAAAAGATTCTGCCTGCTGGATCTTGAGAAGAAGATTTTCAAAGAAATTTGCCTGAAATGCACTAAGTTCAAATTTTGGGCTCCTATACTCAGCCCAAATATAATCGCAGGGAGCCGATTTGAACACACTTGAATCAGATCCACCCCACAATGTTGCATACCAAATATCAAAAGATTCTGCCTGCTGGATTTGGAGAAGAAGAGTTTTTAAGAAATTTGCCTGAAATGCACTAAGTTCGAATTCGAGCTTCTACAGTGAGCCCAAATATGAATCTAGGGAGCCAATTTGAACAAACTTGAATCAGATCCACCCCACAATGTTGCATACCAAATATCAAAAGATTCTGCCTGTTGGATCTGGAGAATAAGATTTTTTTAAGAAATTTGCCTGAAATGCACTAAGTTCGAATTCGAGCTTCTATAGTGAGCTCAAATATGAATCTAGGGAGCCGATTTGAACAAATTTGAATCAGATCCACCCCACAATGTTGCATACCAAATATCAAAAGATTCTGCCTAATGGACCTGGAGAAAAAGATTTTTAAAGAAATTTGCCTGAAATGCACTAAGTTCGAATTCGAGCTTCTATAGTGAGCCCAAATATGAATCTAGGGAGTCGATTTGAACAAACTTGAATCAGATCCACCCCACCATGTTGCATACCAAATATCAAAAGATTCTGCCTGCTGGATCTGGAGAAGAAGATTTTTTAATGTTTTTTCCCATTGCCTACAGTGTTAAAAAGTGCTGACTCAGCACTTTTTCAAAGTCCCAAAACTGTACCCTATGATAAAACTGATGGCAATTTTTTTTTAGCAATCCTTTCTGTTGGTCCTAAGGAAGCTTCACACCAAATAAAAATTCTCAGTGCCGTGCAGTTTTGGAGATATGGACGTTTTAATTTTTTTTTCTATTTTAGCTCCTGCGGTTTTTGGCATAAATTAGGTACTTATGACCCAATAAGCCCTTACATAAAATTTGGTTCAAATCGGCCCCTCGGTTCGGAAAACTTATTTGGGGTGGGGCCAAAATTCTTGCCCCTCCCATAAAGTCGCCAAATATTGCCCCTCAAACTTTTCTTGAACAAATTTGATTCTACACCTCAACAGGAAGTTGCATACCAAATATCAAGTCTCTGCTACTGCTGGTTCATCAGAAGAAGATTTTCAAAGATTTTGGTGCCCCTTGGGGGCGTGGCCCCACCCAGGAGGAGGGGCAACTTCATTTGAACAAATCCGAATTGCCATTAGGTAATAAACATTTACTCAACATTTGAAAAATATTGGGCCAGTGGTTTCTTCGGAGAAGTTGGTTTTGTAAAGTTTACGCCGGACAACGACGGACGACGGGCGACGGACGACGACGGACGGACGACGGACGGAAAGCGATTAGTAAAGCTCCCCTTGAGCTTCGCTCAGGTGAGCTAAAAAAAAACAAAAACAAAAAAATCCAAGATTTGGATTTTCAGCACTTATTTATTTATTTATATATTGGTGTTTAAGGTCACATATTTCTGCACAATGGCTAAGCATGACCACGACAATTCCGCGGGTGGAGGAAGCCGGAGTACACGGAGAGAACCACCGAGCAATGGCGAGCAACTGCCAGCTCCCCAATATCCTAACTCCACACAAGCAGGGTTAGTATTGGTTGAAAACAGGTGCACCATCGACGTGCAGTACGCCTTAGAACACAACGTCACCGTGCCCCACATGGGCAATGGGGGTGAAGTGTCTTGCCCAAGGACACAACGCGGTTGCCGCAGATGGAATTCGAACCGAGAACCTGGGGAAGACGTTTGTGCGGGTGGTACAAATAGAAGAGGGATAATGCCTGCCACTCAGAGCAGAGTATACCCGCCCCAGGTCCCGGAATACTCTCCATCATAATCCCAACACACCCACACATGTTGGCTGTGTACGGCATAGGGGCCATTGGCAGCATTGATGAAGGCGTAGGATGTGTCATAAGTAGCCGAACGCACTGCTGGAGTAAAGAGAAAAAACAAAAATCAAACTTAGAATTGTATTACATTACGGGCCTGGAAAAGTGTAATTTGTATCTAATTTTTTAAAAATTTTATTACATTATGGGTACCTAACATTTATTACACGTTATTACATTTATTACATTATGGGTTCGTATTACATTATGGGTCGTTTTTGTATTACATTATGGGTAGGTATTACATTATGGGCATTTATTACATTACGGGTCGTAACAGACGACACTGCAAGCCAATAAAATGTTCAACGAAGTGGTTCAATTTCGATTTGGAAGGTGCCTGAGAACCAAACTCTATTTTTAATCCAGTGTGATGGCATTTGACGAGTCCTACACCTGACAATTGTTCATTAATGGTTATTTTTCTTACACAGGTGAGCGATAAAACTTCTAAAGCTTTGTTATAAACATTTATTTCAACAAAAGCATTTTCTTCTATTTTTTTGAAAATGCGATTCCTAATTAAAAGTATCATGCGATGTTCTTAATGTTTAATCTACCTCTCACCTAGAATTGGTGTCATGTAGTATTGTCTGGTAAGCTGCAGTGCCCCGACCAAATGAGTCGGACGCTATATCTTACCAGACGGTACTGCAAACAAGAATAGTTCACAAGGGAGAAGTCTGTTATAGAGCATTATAATATCAAAGTGGAAACCTTCTAAACAAATCGCTTAAAAAGGGCTACTGCAATGACAACCGAAGAAGACAGCTTTTGTAACTTCCTCTGTAGAGGGATGCCACATTTTACTTGGCGGACATCCTCAACTTTTATCGTCATAGATATTGACTCTTGGGAAAGTTATCTCCCCTTTTAAACACTGGAGTCTAGCTGTAATCCAATTAACATTGAACCTCTGAAAGGTGTGAATGAAATCTTGATCGCGAGGGAATAGTTGTCGGAAGCGGAGAAATCAGCTGAGAATGAACCGACCAGCGCTGTACACGAAAATCGGCATTCAGTGTTTTGATATTTTCATTTTTTGCTTCCAAAACATAGGTTATGACCCGTCATTGGAACGAGCACGACGGGGTCATAACCTATGCTTTGGAAGCCCAAAAATTTATTTTTAGTTATATGAGGATTTTTCTTTACAGGTTGACCAGAAATTAATTAAGACGCTTAGGAGTTATCACACCTTTTCATTTGTACTCACGCGGAAACCAATCTAATAATGTGGACTGCGGTTTTAACTGTTTTTACTATAAAACAATTTTTCTTGGTTTTATCATCAACGGGGAGAAAATGGGCAAATGTCAGCTTGTATATTTTTATTTGATTAGATAGGACCATATCTATATTATATGCCGGTATGCGCACATCATTGCTAATATGAAGCAAAAAAATATATTATCCGCTAAAAGTTGACGAAAATGCAATTTTCTATCATTTTACATGGAATTATACAGGAAATAACAGTAGCATTTTAAATCAATGTGGGAAGAAATTGGTCGAATGAAATCATTCGATAATCTGACCAACTGAGAGCAAAAATTCTTTTCTTAAAGGATTGATGCGCACAGCGAATATAACTTTCATAGGTTTTATATAATTCTGAGAAATATAAAAAATCCCCATTCACAGAGTGTTAATTTTTGCCAGCCGATTCTTAGCAATCAGGGGAGAAAACCGTTTCGTTAGTCGATGTGAATGACGAGAAAAGTTGACCATGTGTGACATAATACGATAGAAAAAAAAAATAGTTAACCATTTTGTATGATTGTTTCGCGTCCATATGAACTGAGGAACCAAACAAGGTGTGGCTATGTGTCACTCATAACTTAAGATCTCGACAAGTTCCTGGTTGGCGCGGTGGGGTTGCGGTAACCGGTTCTCGTCAGATCACCGAAGTTAAGCAACGTCGAGCCCGGCTGGTCCTTGGATGGCTGACCGATTCGTACTCCCGCGTTGTGACCTTGGGCAAGGCACGTCACCCCGATTGTTCACATGGGGGCACGATAACGCCGTGTATTAAGGCGTACTGCACATCGATGGTGCGCATGTTTTCAACCAGTCTAACCCTGCCTGGGCTGCAATGCGGATTTACGATGCTGGGGAGCTGGCAGCTGCTCATCGTTGCTCGGTAGTTCTCTCCGCGTACTTCGGCTGCCTCCACCCGTAATACTGTCACCGACACGATATGACCTTGGTTGTAAAAGTGTCGTTAAACCCTAATAAATAAATAAATAAATAAATAACAAGTTCCTAATTATTGAGATGAAGATTCCGCGAAAAATTTGAGATTGAGGGTGAGCGGGAATAACTAGACAGACAGCTATTTTGTTCAACAATACACTTCAGTATAATTAAATTGTGTGAATATTCCTCAAAATGTTACATCAATTTTAATGTATACTGTTAGGTGATGACATGGCTAGAATGGCTGTCTATATTTGATCTCCAACGAAAAAATATGGTACAGCTTCAAACTCAAACAGGTTATGGCAGCTTTTTCATCTTGTGATTGTATGAGTTTGAGTTACGGGGTTTGTGGGGAATTTAGTGCGATTACGTTTTTTTCAACGTATATGACACAATCCCACGGCGCGTCCAAATAAATCGGCCATTATTGAATGGATGAGACACTATGACTTCATTACTCCAATTTACTCTTATGCTTTATAGCAGAAAAAAAAGTATATTGCTTCTGTAAGGCTTGACGGAAAAGCCAACAACCATCTAGTTACCAAAGTCAGGACAGGTGAGGCTAATCTGTGATCTTAAACACCTACATGCTAATGTGGAAATGACAAACTTGTAATTAGCAACTTTTTTCCCATAATAAATTCAACCAATCCAGTCGTGTTTGACAGAGGCCAAACATTCCTAATTGTATTATGAAAAAATACAACTTGAAATTTCAGAATTTTGACACCAGTGTGCAGAGGGCTACTAACTGGTTTATTTGTTTGTCTTTCCTGAATGTATTTCAACTGTGATATGCGTGTATGTTGTTTGCAGGGGAGAGTACGGTTGTTCCTGCAGGCGCATCCTTTTGGTTACACATTTGTGTAGAGATGTTATTATGAGTACAAATTTACACCCCAGTATATATTTGCACATGTAGAAGTCAAATTTATACCGTAGGACAAACATCTGCAGTAACCCATCTGTCTAGATGCCTGTGGTACATGCGAGGCGGTGGGAAGTCAGCGATTACTCCCGGTGTGCTCTAAGGCACAGCTGAGCCGCTTAAACGGCATTTCACTTAGTTGATATTTATTTATTGGTGTTTAAGGTCACATACTTTTGCACATAGGCTAACCGTGACCATGACAGTTTCACAGGCGGAGAAAGCCGGAATACCCGAGCATCAACGAGCAACAGTCAGCTCATCAACATTCTAACTCTGTTCAACTCTGTTCAAGCACCTCTCAAGCAGGGTTACAGCGGTGGAAGACATGTGAACCATCGACATGTAGTACACCTTAGTACACGGCGTCATCGTGCCCCCATGTAGGCAACCGAGATAAAGTGCCTTGCCCAAGGACACACAGCGGGTCGTCCCAGACGGGGATCGAACTCGAGACCTCTGGCATAGAAGTCCAACAGTCTACCACTGAGCCACTGCGATCCACACTTAGTTGATAATATTGGAGAGCCTGAGTTGAGGTTGGCGACACTGCTAAGTATCTCTGTTCATCGAATATACATAGGTTATTATGAGTACACAGAAGTGAATTGAATTGATTTAAATTATATAACAACAGCACTGGCAAAGTTATGCAGTTTGTATCGTTACATTGAAGTGTCGCGTAATCTTTGCTTCAGCTCTGGTCCAATTACGATTCGATTTCGCACGCCCTGCATCACTAGAATTACGAGACATTATTATGCACGGAGGAAAAATGTACATCCGTTTTGGTCGGTTTTCGCAATTTATTATAAGCAGACAAACAACCTTCAAATATCTAATTAGTTTTGGGCGGGAAAAGTTGCACCCCTTGCATTTCATCGCAAAACGTGTTGCATTTCGTTTCGACGACAGGGATATTTTTCCCTGTAAACCCTATGGAGATTTTATAAAAAAAAATTCAACGGTGAAAAATGGTTGAAAGGGTAGCGGTATTTTTTTATTTTTTATTTTTTTTTTTTTTCGTTTCTGTTCATGCAAAGTGAAAGGAGATTTGAAGGGGAAAATGCTGGTTTTTAGAATGGTACTGAAAAAAATGCGGAATCGAGATTATGCAATGGGTTAGCACGTGAAAAGTAACATCTGTAACTTTTCAAAAAGAAACCGTATGCTCGCTGACAGGAGAGATAATGAAAAGAGAATGCTGCAGCAAATATTATAAATCACGCGGAAAATATTTCGTGCAAAAATGCCCTCGCATTTTTTTCTGATTTTCTTTCGTGGATCTAAAAAAGAATATAAGATGAATATTTTTTAAAACGCTTGCGAAAAAGTGAGAGACGATTTAGAATCATACATAGGCGATACCGACGCGACAAGATATCGTACCCTGAGTTCCAAAGTGTTCTAATTGCCTATTGGCACATAGAACACATTGGAACTCGGGGACTATATTCCGAAATGATAGTACGAATTGATTTTAAATGAAGAGAGACAATCATTAGCGAATGGTACGGGCTTCTTCGTTGAGACAAGAAGTTAAAGACACACATACAAAAAAAACAATAAAATTCTACGACGAAATAACTGATGTGTAAACTTAGTCAAGACCAAATTCGACGATAGCGATAATTGGGATAATGTGGAAGAACACACGGTTTATGGTTTAGTAGTTCTCTTTGCGGAAGGAAGCAATACGTTCAGTACAAAGACTGAATATAAAATGTAGCCTACCACAAGGCTCAATACTAGGGCCCCTTCTTTTTAATATTGTATGTTAATAATATCAGTAAGTCGACTACGTTAAATCTCTTGTCTCTTTTCCGACAACACTACGACACACATAACGAATCATAATTTAGATGCACTGGAAGAAACGACACAAACAGAATTAGCTAAAGATGCAGAGTGGTGTTCAGCGACTATATAATCTCACAAATGATACTTTGGTTGGCGACAAAATGTATTGTTTTTGTTGAAAATCGTTTCCTGAGTTCCAATGTGTTCTACGTGCCAGTAGGCAGATAGAACACATTGGAACCCAGGGGGTGAAATAGTAACACGGGTTCCCCTCGCAAATTTGGTTGGCGATAAAATGTGTTGGTTTTGTCAAATGTCAAATGAATTGCTGAGCGCCCTTCTAATAATTTTTTTGTAGACGTGAAGGCGTGTAATCAATACGGAACGGCACGCGTGTGAATGGGTTAATCGATATGGCACTTGTGCCATCGTGGAAGGATAAAACTCGAGTCCTGCGGCCTCTCGTCTTATCCTTCCGCGCTGGCACTCGTACCATATCGATTAACCCATTCACACGCGTATGTCTGTCTGTGTGTGTATTTCACGTCAGTACAAGATCACCTATGTACGCAATGTATGGGAACGAACACCGACAGCCAAGATGCTACATATCCTGCCAAAAAACGTCTTATACCAACAAAACCACTAACAACAAAACAATATAAGATCCCCGCGGAGCCTCTACTCGGGATGAATAAAATACTTAAATTCAATGATCTTCACAAACTAAATGTCATGCTGTTTATGCATGCCAAGGCCAACAGACAAATTACCGAATAATTAGATAGTATTTATATGCTAAACATAAGCGAAACAGATACACACAGCAGACAAACTGGTCTGGTAAAAATACGTAAACCACAAACCCAATTCTCAGCAAATCTCCACCTTCATACGTTTCATAAAAGGAGGAAAGATATTTATCCCGATGGACAAAGATACCCCAGACATGTTAACAATTTTCTTAGTCCATATAAACTGTCTGTCACATGCACCAACAGAGCGTGTTATGAATGCAGGGGGTGTTGTCACACTCCGTATCTGAGGTCCAGTCTACTGCTCCTTACCTATCAGAGTTAGAGCTAAATCCATAAACTCTTTTTCTAATACAATTACCATGAATCGCGAAATTTGATTGGTTAACCAATAAAATGGCGACAGTAAAATCGCCGTAAACCTGTCGGAAATGTTTTGTTGACGAAAACTATTTCAGAAAAGTCAAGATGTATTCGTGGGCGTTCTATTTTCGTTCTATGTGGAGTCATTGACTACCGTATCCAAGGTAAATAAACGCTGTAAACGCGTTGACTTTCTGTAAAAAAATCGTTTTCTATCTTTCTTGTAATTAACTGTGATTAATATGTATGAAATTGGAAATTTTGATATTAATGCGGAAGAGGTTTGGGAGAGACTGGTGAGTAATGAAATGAAAGAAGTTGAAAAAACTGATTCCGACAGGCTTGACGATAACCGTATGGAACCAGTCAGTCACATATAAAATTTATAAATAGCAATTTTTCTTACGATGAAGAATTTATGGACGCTATGTGCGAAATAGAAAACTAAAATTCTGACAACTGGCAATAATAATTTTAATTGTTCAAGACCAAATATTTCGGACCGAACCGCCAGCGATGTTATAACATCGACTTCAAGTGCAAGCGGTCCTTTCATTTTCTAATTTGTCACCTGCGTACGTGGCACCAACATGTACAGCTGCAGCAACTCGTTTACCACTGCGAGAGGTGAACTATTCGTTCTGCAACAATTATGTCAATACCAGTAGCCACTTGTCACCACTTCCCAGAAACAGTTTGAAATGGATAACTGTTCTGTAACCATAAGTAATTATTACTGTCAACCACGTGCTTCCAATCAGAGCTCCCAAAATTTAAACATGATAAATGTTGTCAGGACAAATATATATATATTTTGTTATTGCTGAAAAAATTACTAAAACGTTTGTAACTATTTGTATTGTGGCAGCGTAAAATATATTTCGTGATTTGGTTCGGAACTCCCAACTGATGTCACGAAGACTCTATTTTTAGATTTAAATTGTTGTCTTCAATAAGGCGTTGTTTTATAGTTGGAAGATAAAAAAAAATTATCCCCCTTTTTCAGCCGAATTATATTAGAATGGTAATAACTAAGTTGTATTTTATTATTTGGGGCCGTAAACGATGGTTTTACTGTCGCAAATATCCGCAAAACTCAATTTGCGACAGTAAAACCACCGTTTACGGCACCAAACAATCAAATACAACATAGTTATCCCCTAAATAGCCGATTCCCAAAGTTAAATAGAGAGTCATTTACCAGCTTAGATGTAACGGGACGGGTTGAACCCAGTATATATACAGCACAGATGTATAAAAAAAACTCCAAGTTAAGGTCGCTCTGGACAATATCTCACAAACGTTTTACATATGTATGTTCTCAGTGCAATAACCTTAGTGTCATAAATGTATAACGTTATGATTATCGTTTGATCTGACTTGTAGAATATTGAAAGCCCATATTTTGGCTTTATTTTGAGGCGCCGATACCACAATTTAAAGGCTTTATATTCTATAGATGCACTTTATATTACCTGTGAAGTCATATTACTTCATCTGTTAGGATTCGCCTTGTTGCGGCTTATGGTGGTGGTGGTGGTGGGGGGGGGGGGTGTTATAATTCATGTGAGAGAGGGCACTCCCCAATAATTCGTAACAGGGCTACGCCATTCGAAGAAATCCAAGTATCAAAAAATACTTCATATCGTTCTGTGTTTTTTACCAGTAGACATAAATGTATCATAAAACTGTTTCAACTCAATTTTTTTTGTTTTCCTTTCTTTTCTTCTGCAAGTTTCTGGCCTTTTCAGCTTCATTTCTTTTCTATTAGTATTAGTATTTCTCTACTCATCTGTTTCCTATCCAAATCGCCCCCGCCCCCCCCCCCCCCCCCCATCCCCTTGCTGCTCATTTCCACGCTCTCTATGTTTTAGCTGTGGCCTCCAGGTAGTCGACACTAACCAATTTATTAGTGTTCAACTACTTTGTACAACTTTTTAATTATTTCATGTTAATGTTCATTAATTTTATTTTACTGTTAATTTATTTTGTCATATCTGTAGTATACTGTTTTCTGCAAATAAATTTTTTCATTCATAGTCAGATAGACACACGTGAAAGTAAAATCCGCTTTCGCTCCAGTAGAGCTAGCTAGATCCATGTACATATTTTTTTTTAAATCGTTCTTTATCGCGGGTTGCAAAAGTTCATTCCTGATAATTTTATGAAAGACGCAAAACCTCACGTGATGAGTTTGTTTCGTCAGAATCCAGGAACGAATATAAGAGTGCAAATGGTATTAATGTATAGAATGGAACGAGATCGATGAGGCAGCCGGTGAAGTCTCGGGGAGAACAACGCCCCATTTTTTTCGTTTCGCAGCACAACCGTGACGCAATGTTCCTCAATGTCCGATATTTTCGATAACATGAAAACAATGCTAGAATCTCTTGATAATTATCAAAACGAACGTACAATTGGACATTTCGAGAAGTTTTGAACTTAGAGATTCACATAGACAGGTTCGAGGCGCTGCGCGCGTCATCTTATTTAAAATCACCTTTTTTATATATGACAACGTATTGGGATGCGACAATTCGAGTGAAAATATATTTCCACCGAGTGTGAATTAATTTAATATTGATTTTTGACGACAACAATCAACATTATTTTGAATTAATAATTTGAGTCGATTACTGTCGAATCAGATTACCGGAACTGAAATAGAACGGTTCTTTTGTTTCAACTCTCCGAATTCATCCCACTACTAACAGTCGTTAAGACGCCACGAGGAATATTGCAACGAAAATCAATGCGTCGCCATCGATATGCCTAAACCCAATACTTTCGTCAAATTTATGCATCTCCGTAGAAGATTAAGAGTACCTTTCCTGATGTGTGCTGTTTAAAATGGGTCCTGGTGTGTGCTGTTTAAAATGGGAAAAATGATAATCTATCGGGTTTAGACAGTTATCTGTTCGTGAAGAATCTCAGCAGTAGCGAGGGGAATATTCAGTGTATTATTTATTTATTTATTTATTGGTGTTTAAGGTCATATACTTATGCACAATGGCTAATCATTACCGTGACAGCTTTACGGGTGGAGGAAGCCGGAGTACCCAGAGAGAACCACCGAGCAACGACGAGCAGCTGCCAGCTCCCCAACATCGTAACTCCGCACTGCAGCACAGGCAGAGTTAGATTGGTTGAAGACATGCGTACCATCGACGTGCAGGACGCCTTAGTACACGGCGTCATCGTGCCCCCATGTGGACAATCGGGGTTAAGTGCCTTGCCCACGGACACAACGCGGGAGTCCGAATTCATCGCTCAGACGGTCACCCATCCAATGATTAACCGGGCTCGACGTTGCTTAACTTCCGTGATCTGACGAGAATATTCAGTGCACTGCGAACAGTGAAGAAATACACATTTCTTTCACAAAAGGGATGGCGGTGGATACGATCAAAAAAATAGATGCTAAGCGACGTGAAAAAGTACCAATCAAGCAAGAAATACGTTTCATAGGCAGTTTTAAATTCATGTCTGCCAGTTTCGAAAGAAACAATTTAGAAAAGGTTGATTTTGTAAACTTAGTCATGACCAAATTCGACGATAGCGATAATTGGGATAATATGGAAGAACACACGGTTTATGGTTTAGTAGTTCTCTTTCCGGAAGGAAGCAATACTTTCAGTACAAAGACTGAATATAAGATGTAGCCTATTAGTCCAGGCACATTAGACATAAAAATGAGAAAGTAAGGAAAAAAATCGGAGAAAGCTGATTTTTTTATATGTTTCCGGGACTCACATTGCGGATAAAGTGTGAAAAGTCCCCGCGAATCCGAGTTGAGCTTTTTTTAGTTATAGCGTTTTTTTGATAAAAAAAAAAATTTTTTAAAAAATTCGACCCAGCTCCATATTTCTCATTCTTATTCGCCTTAGTAGGGTGCGAATCATAAATATCGTGCTGAATTATATTGAGAATACATATCCCCAACAGAAAATGTTTTACCAATCCTCACACTCAATGGTGAAATATTCACGAAAATGTACAAAATTACGAAAAAAAATTTATTGTTTTCATACACACATTGGTACACAACGTCCATTAAATCAAATCTACGACTACTTTGAGAGTTAAATTATATATAAAAAATTGCAGAAAAGCAGTGGCTTTATAATGATATATAACAATAGTCATTTATTCCATAATGAACTGGTGAAACGTGTGAAATATTAACCATACCCCCTAAACTCAAATTCAAACGGCATCGACTTGTCTCATTCAAATACCGTATTATAGCATCATTGTTTCAATTTCCGTGTTCGATTAAATCACATAATGTGGTGTTCGCCTACACTCAAGATGCATTGGCATGTAATGTTTGCTCCAGAATGCGTCCGTAGGACGCACAGGAAAGCTTTGGGTACAATACTACGAGCAAATAGGTCTTCTCCAGTTGTTCTTGAGAGCAGAGCGCACAGGCGACTGGGAACTCCACACATATTGTGTTCGCAATATGATTCCAGTATTTCATGCAGGTGGTCATTTCGCATACGCAAAAAGTTCTCATCTCTATTTGCAGCAGATGAATGAGCTAGCAGAAATAATGCAACAGGATGATTTGAAGTTGTTCACTGAGAAAGGTTACTTTACCATAAGGCGCTCAGATAAATTCTGGGACGGGATATATTCTGATCAGACCATAGAGCAGTGTTTAATGAGAATGTTCAAGCTCCCTGGTGGTCTCACACATGGCAGGGGAATAACCGATAGCACTGTTGCGAAATGGGTACATGGACTACCTCTTTGCCTTCCGATATGTAATGCTCTCGAAAATTTTGTTCATGTTCACACTGGTCATGGCGAACAACATCGGGATCTCCGTCAAAGTTCACAATTGACTGATGCCAATGATATCACCAAATTATTGAACTGGCTCAGAGTGCATTCCCCCTTTCAGAATAGAGATCCACTACAATTAGTCTCTATAGCGACCGGGCTTGTGGCCGACGAAACTGTGAACTGTGACCAAGTTCGCAAAATTGGTGAATGTTGCGTATCGAATGTTGTAAGCAAAACGTTCAACAGCATCAAACTACGACGTGTTGACACTGTGAAGTCTTTCGCATCGATGGCAAATAGCATTAAAGTCCGTGGAAGTAAGGTAGTGATTGACCCCACAATTCTGTTCAACCGCATCACATGTGTTATTCAGTCACAAGCAGAGATGGAAGAGTATCTCAAATATGAACTCGCCCCGAAACCACCAGCATTGTTTGATTCTGCTGGAATGAGGAAGACACAGAAAAGCACGCTCGGTAAGATCCTCAAAACATACGGTTCCGAGCAAACTAAAATCCCAGAACATTCTCTGTTTGTTGTAGATGGTGGATTTATATTGAGGGCAGTTGTATGGCCTAAACAGTCGTCATATAAGGACATATGTACATCATATTCCAATTATCTAGTGAGACATTTTGGGGCGAACGTCGTGGTTGTTTTTGATGGTTATGCTTGTACAATGTCGACAAAGGGCATGGAACAAGCCCGTAGATCTAAAGACAGGTATTCCATTGATATCAATATCTCACCCGAGTTACCAGCCACCACACCCCAATCCGATTTCCTTGCAAATGCCAAGAACAAAACCCAACTGATCGATCTTCTAATGCAGGAGCTATCTGCTATCAATATTCAGTCCAAGCAGGCCGAGGCTGATGCTGATGTACTGATAGCCGAAACTGCACTTGACATCGCTCAAGATGACAACAATGTTGTCGTTGTGGGAACAGACACAGACTTGTTAGTCATTCTTACCTCTCGAGTTCAACCGGGATGTAATATTCACATGATGTATTCCATTACCCCAAACTTACTAGTTTCAGTTAGTGAAATAGCAACCAAAATGGGTGACCATAGAAGCAACCTCCTTGTAGCACATTCTATAAGTGGTTGTGACACTACTTCTGCACTCTTTCGAGTTGGTAAGAAGAAAGTATTCAGTACAATTGTCTCCGATGTTACTAGCGACTCACAACAGTATGTCAACACAATTTTGGCGGATGACAGTACACCAAGTGCAGTAGCCGCTGCCGGGGAACAACTTCTCCTGATCTTATACGGGAGTAAAACTGTTTCCTCTCTCGACCAATATAGATATGTCACTTACAAGCGTTATATAGCAAAATCTAAACTGAATAAACCCATCGACCTAGCCTCACTCCCACCAAGCAGCAATGCTGCACAACAACATGTCTACAGATGTTATCTCCAGGTCCAACAATGGCTGGGCACTTCGCTTCCTCTGACGGATTGGGGGTGGTCGCTAGACAATGGACTTCTTGTACCGACTGCAGCCACAAAGCCATGTGCCCCCGATAACCTACTGAATCTGATCAGTTGTGGTTGCAAGAGTGCTTGTACAAAAAAAGGTGTGGGTGTAAGAAGGCAGGACTCTCTTGCTCAGGTTTGTGTAATTGCAGTTCGGATTCCTGTAACAACCACAGAAACACTGTCCTGTCGGAAATTTCTGAGTTCGATGAATAATATGTATATAGGTCATGTCATTTCTGTATATAGCGTTGATAATAGTCAATGTAACTTAATCCATGTTGACTGATTTGTACATTCTGTAAATATTATTTATTGATCTAATGCTGCCAGACACAGACGTGTCTGTTCGGTCCCAAGCCCGAAAATAGTTGAGTTCTCATGCTGACGAATTTTATGCCAAAAGGGGAACTCGGCCAGAAGCAGAGGGGGTCTTCCATAATGTCTATTTTGTAAGCAATGATAAAAGTCTTCAAATGGTGGTGGATTTTTTATCGTCTGTCCAACTAGCATCCCGTTCTGTACTACGACCCTTTGGGCAAATCCGTTAGGAAAATCGTCATTTTTTGCGTAAATCCGATAATTTTTTGTGAATTTTCAATAATTTTTCGCAGAAATTGTCACAGAATGCACATTTTCCTCTAGGTAAATGTATATTAGACATTATGTAGCTCGAAATACGCGTAAACAAAAAATACAGTTGGATCAATTCGAGGTTACAAAGTTCGTGCGATTTTTTTTTTGATTTTTTTCAAACGCGTTTTCGAAAAAAGGCTGTAGAAAAAAAAGCTCAACTGGGATTTTAGGGGACTTTTGTCTAATCGTTCAGTGACATGTACTCGACATTCCCTGAAAAAATCAGCTTTCTCCGATTTTTTTCCCTAGTGAAACCTAATGTTCTTGGGCTATATCACAAGGCTCAATATCAGGGCCCCTTCTTTTTTATATTGTATGTTAATGATATCAGTAAGTCGATTACGTTAAATCTCTTGTCTCTTTTCCGACAACACCACGACACACATAGCGAATCATAACTTAGATGCACTGGAAGAAACAACACAAACAGATCTAGACTTTATGATTCTTGAAAATCATGGCTTTTCCCTACGAGATTCCATGATTTTTCATGACCCCACAGTGTCTGATGAATTGTTTTTAACTGTCTCACTGAAGTTCCTTCATTGATGTTACTAGAAAGGTGAGTAGAGTAGTCTCAAATGACTCGGTTTGATGAAAAAAGTGTTTAGGTAAAAACCATCCTTAAGGATGGAGTGGGTTAATGTCAATATCGTCGTCCAACAAGTCAATGACCGACAAAAGGAGTTATGTTTGTTTGACACATACCCACTGAGTGCTTTGGCTATTTGAAAATGGTCCATTTTATCTGAAATGTATCCAAAATATTGAACATATTCGCAGAAGTTGCATTCGCAGGTTTTGGAGTGACATTACAACTTGCATGGACAAAATATTTCGGTAAGCATTTGTTAACCCTCCAGAGAATGCCAAGCATAGACATTTGGAGAAAATGGGCTGTTCTTGGGCAACCATAACACCAAATGTGCACCTGCGAGATAAACATAGCCTCCTTCATTGAAGCTGAATTCACCGAAGATCATTTTTGTAAGTAATAGAGGTATTCACAAAATCAAGCATTAACCCACTTACGGCTGGTTACAGAGCGATACCCCACAAAAGGTTAAAAATTAATGTTATCCGAGGATTTCTCTAAAAACATCTCGTAGATTTTCAAGACAAAATGGCCATTCTCAGATCTTTGTTTGACATTACAAGTTGCATATACAAAATATTTCTGTAAACATTTGTTAACCCTATGCAGGTTCTCAAACATCAAAATGTTGATAAAATGGGCTGTGTTTGCGTATCCACAGCACCCGAAGTTGAGAGGAGAGATTAAAATAAGTGGGAGTAGAATTCACTGAGAATTATTTTTGGAAGTAATAAGAGTATTCAAAAAACAACACTTAATCCGTTTTGGGCTGGATAAACAATGATACCCATCAAAATCTTAACATTCATGTTCTCCCTGGATTTCTCTGAAAACATCTTGTAGATTTTAAAGAAAAAACGGCCATTCACAGTTCTTGGTGTGACATTACAAGTTGCATGAATAAATATTCCTGTTAGCACCTGTTAACACTCTACAAGCTGCCAGACATCAATATTTTGGATACATTTCAGATAAAATGGACCATTTTCTAATAGCCAAAGCACTCCTTTTGTCGGTCAATGACTTGTTGGACGACGATATTGACATTAACCCACTCCATCGTTAAGGATGGTTTTTACCTAAACAATTTTTTCATCAAACCGAGTCATTTGAGACTACTCTACTCACCTTTCTAGTAACATCAATGAAGGAACTTCAGTGAGACAGTTAAAAACAATTCATCAGACACTCTGGGGCCATGAAAAATCATGGAATCTCGTCGGGAAAAAACCATGATTCTCCAGAATCATAAAGTCTAGTTTTTATTTTTTTTGTCCACAGATTTTGTCCGTACGATTCAGAAGCCATTTTCGAACCGATTTTCACAACATTTTGCACTTTCATAGAGAGGCACAAAATCTAAAAATGTACCGAGGCGGAATTTTCGATTTAAACCTAATTTCGTCAGAATTGGCAAAAAGCTGCCAAATTTGGGGTTTAGCAGCACTTTCTCGAAACACGTCTTGTAGATTTTTTTTACACATTCATCATTACTAGAAATGCCTGTGACACGACCATTGATACACATGACATATTAGGCGATGCATATGGTAAACCTCCACAGGCTGCCAAACATCAAAATTTTGATGGAATGGGCTGTTTTCGGCCCCCCACAGCACCCAAGCCATACACGAAAGATAAACATAACTTCCTTTATTGGAAGTGGAATTCACCGAGGATCATTTTTGTAAATAATAAGGGTGTTCGAAAAACCCAGCGTTAACCCGTTTTGGTCTGGTTAAACAGCAATACCCCAAAAAAGCTCAAAACGTCATGTTTTCCGTGGATTTCTCTAAACGAGTCCTGTAGATTTTCATGAAAAATTGGTCACTCTCAGGTCTTGGTGTGACATTACAAGTTGCATGGATAAAATTTTCCGGTCAGCATTAGTTAACCCTCCCCGAGTTGCTAAACGTAAAAATTGTGATAAAATGGGTTGTTTTTAGACACCAACAGCCCCCAAACGGTATACCACGAGAAGGAGGCCTTCATTTATCGGACGCAAAACTGATCGGAAAATACTTTTGAAAGTGGTAAGGGTGTTCAAACTTTGACGTCTTAACCCATTTTGGGCTGGTTAAAGAGAGATAACCATTAAAATCTTAATATACCTGTTTTTGTGGATTTCTCTAAAAACGTCTTGTAGGTTTTCAAGAAAAAATCGGCTATTCGCAGGTCTTGGTGTGACATTACAAGTTGCATGAACAAAATATTCCGGTCAGCATTAGATAACCCTCCCCGGGCTGCTGAAGGTCAAAATTGTGATAAAATGGGCTGTTTTTTGGACACCAAAAGCACCCAAAGGGTACACCACAAAGAAAAAAGCCTCTTTTTATCGAGCGCACAATTTATACGGAAACATTTTTGTAAGTAGTAACGGTATTCAAAAGTCGAAGTCTTAACCCATTTTGGGCAGGCTAAAGAGAGATATCCTTTAAAAGCTTTAAATTCCCATTTTCTGTGAATTTCCCTAACGGTAACTTGTAGGGTTTCAAGACAAATTGACTATTCGTAGGTCTTTATGTGACATTAGAAGTTACATGGACAAAATACTCCGGTGAGCGTTTATTAACCATCTACAATTACCAAGCATCGTCATTTTGTTGACATGGGCTGTTTTCGGACACGCACAGCACCCAATGTATACATGAGAGATAAACATAATCTCCTTTTTTGGAAGTGGAATTCACAGAGGACCATTTTTGTAAGTAATAAGGGTATTCAAAAAACCAAGCGTTAACCCCTGCTGGGGAGGTTAACTGGGATACCCATCGAAAGCTTAAAAAATCGTTTTCCCTGGATTTCTTTACAAACATCTTGTGGGGTTTTCAAGAGAAAATGGCCGTTGATAGGTTTTGGTGTCACATGACCAGTTGCATGGATAAATTATTCGGGTAGGCATTTGTTAACCCTCCATGTGCTGCTAAATGTAAAAAAAATTGAAGAAATAGTCTGTTTTTGGACACCGACAACATCAAATGGAAATGCCACAGAGAAACGTAACTTCTTTTACCGGATGCAAAACTGACAGGGAAACATTGATATTGATATTAACCGATTCTACCGTTAAGGATGGGTTTTACCTAAACATTTTTTTATTAAACCGAGTCATTTGAGAGTACTCTACTCACCTTTCTCATAACATCAATGAAGCATCTTATGTGAGGCAGTTAAAAACAATTCATCAGACACTGTGGGGTCATGAAAAATCATGGAATCTAATCGGGAAAAGCCATGATTCTCCAGAATCATAAAGTCTTGTTCTTGACATTTTTTCTTGAGAAATCAACAGAAAACTGGAATTTTAAGCTTTTAAGGGGTATATCTCCTTAACTAGTCAAAAATGGGTTAAGACCTCAATATTTGAATACACTTACTACTTGCAAAAATGTTTCCCCGTCAGTTTTGCGTCCGGTAAAAGAAGTTAAGTTTCTCTGTTGCATTCCCATTTGATGTTGTTGGTGTCCAAAAACAGACTATTTTTCAAAATTTTGACATATAGCAGCCGGTGGAGGGTTAAGAAATGCTTACCGGAATAATTTATCCAATCAACTGGTAATGTGACACCAAGACTTATCAATGGCCATTTTCTCTTGAAAACCTTACCAGATGTTTGTAAAGAAATCCACGGAAAACATAAATTGTTAAACTGTTGATAGGTATCACTATTAACAACCACAAAAGGGGTTAAGGCTTGGTTTTTTGAATACCCTTATTACTTACAAAAATGGTCCTCGATGAATTCCACTTCCACCAAAGGACATTATGTTTATTTCTCAGGTACACGTTGGGTGCTGTGCGTGTCTGAAAACAGCCCATTTCAACAAAATTACGATGCTTGGCAGCCTGTAGAGGGTTAATATACTCTCGCCGGAATATTTTGCCCATGCAGCTTGTAATGTCACACGAAGACCTGCGATTAATCATTTTTTCTTGAAAACCTACAGGATGTTTTTAGAGACATCCCCAGAAAATGGGAATTTTAAGATTTTAAGGGGTCTCTCCCTTTAGCCTGAACAAAATGGGTTAAGACTTCGACTTTTGAATATCCTTACTACTTACAAAAATGTTTCCATATAGATTGTGCGCTCGATAAAAGAAGGCACTTTTCTTTGTGACATCCAAAAACTGCCCATTTTATCAAACGTTGGACTTTTAGTTTCCCGTTGAGGGTTAACAAATGCTCATCGCAGTATTTTGTCCATACAGCTTCTATTGTCACATCAATGCCTGGAAGTGACAATTTTTTCCTGAAAATCTACAAGACTCGTTTAGAGAAATCCACGGAAAAAATGAATTTTTGAGCTTTATGGGGGTATTGATGTTTAACCAGCCCAAAACGGGTTAACACTTGGTTTATTGAACACCCTTATTACTGACAAAAATGATCCTCGGTGAATTCCACTTCCAATAAAGAAGTTATGTTTATCTCTCGTGTATTGTTTGGGTGCAGTGGGGGCCTGAAAAAGGCCTATTTCATCAAAAGTTCGATGTTTAGCAGCCCGTGGTGGGTTACCATATGCATCGCCTGATATGTCGTGTGTATCAAAGGTCGTGTCACGGGCAGGTCTAGCAATGACGAATGTTTAAAAAAAATCTACAAGACGTGTTTCGAGAAAGTGCCGATAAACCCCAATTTTGATAGTTTTTTGCCAATTCTGACAAAATAAGGGTTAAATCGAAAATTCTGCTTTGGTACATTTTTAGATTGTGTGCCCCTCTATGCGTGTGCGAAATTTCGTGAAAATCGGTTCGAAAATGGCTTCTGAATCGTACGGACAAAATGTGTGAAAAAAAACAAAAAACAAATAATAATCCGTAGAATAACAAGAGTCTTTTCCAGAGGGAAAAGCCTAATTAGCTAAAGATGCAGAGTGGTGTTCAGTGACTATATAATCTCACAAATGATACTTTGGTTGGCGATAAAATGTATTGTTTTTGTTGAAAATCGTTTCCTGAGTTCCAATGTGTTCTGTGTGCCAATTGGCAGATAGACCACATTGGAACCCAAAGGGCGAATTAGTAACACGGGTTCCCCTCGCAAATTTGTTTGGCGATAAAATGTGTTGGTTTTGTCAAATGTCAAATGAATTGCTGAGTGCCATTCTAATAATTGTTTTTCGTAGACGTGAAGGAAACAAACAACAGCAATTCGATAGCCTATTGGGGAAATGAGTCTACCCGTACGATTACCTGGATGGTTCGGAAAGAGTCGACGAGACCTCAATACCCGACAGAGAAGAATTTGATTCGAGATTATACGACGCCACTTTTAGGGCGTCTATTACGAGCACGCTCAAAAACTGTGGACGTAATTCGTAATGCAAACCATGAGAGATTGTCTGAAAACCGACTTGCTCTTCTTGGCCGACGTGTTCTAGATTTTTTGAATAGTCTGTTTCACACATTACGAACAATATCCAGCCTGGTATTACACGTCTCCCAGACCTCGGATGCTCTATTGAACCTAAAGTCCAACTGAAATTATTATCAGACATTGCTATGTTCCTCATATTCGAAAAAACGTGTCAGAGTCGAGGTACCCGCGATATCAGACATACACGCGAAAGCGAATATTCAGTACAGGTTAACAATTCTATTCGAGCGAACCGAGTAAACACATAGGATATTTAGATGCTAACAATTTATGTGGCTGTGCTATGAGTCAACTATAACCGACCGGGAATTTTAAATGGATGAAGAAACGTGAAGAATTCAAAATACGAGATACTATCCGTATCCATTAGAACTGGGACTAGATTACCCAGTGTAATTACACGACGAGCACGCCGACTATCCACAGGCACCCGAACGATTAGAAGTGAATGAACTGCATAAACTAATTCCAAATGTAAACAACAAAATCAATAAGTGGTCTGTTACAAACAAAAATCTTAAATTATATATAGATTACGGTATGAGGGCAGTCGATACACACCACGCCATCATATTCGATGAGGAAGTGAAGATTGGATAAAATAATATATATATATATATATCGCAACACCCGCTCGAGCGAGAACGCTGGTCAAGACAGAATTTTAAAGAATTTTTTTTCAAACACAGGAACAATTGAGTGTTCGGAAAATCAAAGGAAAACATCAGGGACAGTATAGAACTGACATTCTCCCCATCATATCGGAAACGGAGGCTAGAACATTCCTAGTGAATCTCAATTACCAACATCGAACCATCTACGACGAAAATTTAGTGGTCGTGCAATTGAAAAAGTCGCATTTGAAGTTGGAGAAATGCTTTTGTTTGGGAGCGTTTTTGGATCTCAGTCAGATCTTGATGTCTCAATTCCGTTACGAATATGTGAAGAGGAAAATATCTCCAGATGTGCCGAAACAGTTTGACACGATTAATTGTCCCATCGATTACGAATCGAGAATTCCATCGGGAAATTCAAAGACGAGACCAGAGTGGAAGCCAAATCGTATAATTCGTGGATTTTGAGTCGAAACTGCACCCATTCACCACCACTCGTCGAGACACCGCCAAGAAGAGTAAGTGCCAAAAGAGGCATCGCAGAAAGTGGCATCACTTTTGAAGAGTATGCAAAAATGTCTGTCCGAACATCGATCCATCCACAAATCGATGGGCATGATTCAAAGAGATAAATACTAGACGGAGATAGTGAATACAACTTCATTATCGCCTGGAGACAGCAACGGAGTAGTATTACCGCATGCACTAAACACATTAGCTATCGCACATCGCTCGAAGATTTCACAAAATCAAAAATAAGAGGAAGAACAACAAGAAGAAGATCTAGGTAATCCTAACAGTTAAAAAAGTAAAAAAGAAATAAAACATTTTTGTTTTATGATGAATAGTGAGAAAAGTTAAAATTTAAAAAAAAAATATGAAAATATCAATAGAAAGTGTTATTTTACGAAATACATTTGAAATCCTCGTTCAATATGGATTTGTTAGAAGTGGTCAAAGCATTAAACATTAAATACATTCGATGACTCATTTCTCGAGATGCATTACCTAGCAGCGGTGGTTCTCTACAAAAAGAAAACAAATGCAGAATTTGGAATCTAGACACTTTACTAGATGATGATACTCACTTGGTGTTTTGGTTCAAGAAAAACAAATAAAAAAATTATCATTTCAATATTTATTGGGTTGCACCACCTCACGAATTAAGGGGAATTGTTTGCAATCACCCATCTATTACAATAACAAACCAGTACAATCTCCAGATCAAGTGTTTTGCGGAGAGGTCTGTCTATACGTTCTCAAGAGATGGTCTTCGCGAATCCTTGCCAAGGCATTCTCAATGATTTACATATCAAGAGAGAGAATTTTTTTTGTCCACTTTTATTTTTTAACGTCTTAAAAGTTTTGTGAAGGGTGGTTATCCATCAATGTTTTTTTTAACGTGGTTAACTCGTTTCTTTATGACGTGCGCGTGAGATTATATATATATGTTTGGGAAGAAGCAAAGTTGCAAAAAGAGGAAAGTCCACTAACACTGTGATCGATGATGGTGGAATCTCTACCACTGATTTGAAAGATCGTTTCGTAAAAGGACACGAACCTGGACAACTACCATTGAACATGAATTCTCAGAAGCATTTGTAATAAAATCATTAAACCTTCAAAGACCATTCACTTTTGTAGCTCTCTCACTGACGAATGTACTCCCTCAGAATGGAAGGAAAACCTTCAATACGGAAAGTATCAAAACAGTTTAAAAATCCATCTCTTTTGGATAGGCTTTGCCTGTTGATTTTTTCTTTTTGATTGTCAGTTTTACATTGTGGGCGCTTTTGAACAACGTTTTGCTGGTAAAAACGCCATAAAAGCAACTTATTATTATTATTATTATTATTATTATTATTATTATTATTATTATGAAGTCTTCCAGAAAAGATTGGTCTCAGCGATGCAATGACAGGAAAATACGCGGACAAGAGAGACGCCGGTTAGATAATATGGATAAAAACGTGAATTTCGATCTTGTCTTGAAATCAAAATGATTCGTGGATGTCATCGATCCTATAGTTCCTACCGATGCGGTCAGGAAACATTATGCTGAGGATGCCAACCCGCATATCAGAACTGTATGTGAGAGCCTAGCATCAGAAAAACCATAATTTCGGAACTGAATGCGAATTCGAATAAGCTATCGAATCTAGCCAACACCACAGGTCCCAAGATGCAGTGCCTTAGATATACATAGATGCTAGAGAATGGAAGATACTCAAAGGGATAGTCAAGATCAAATCGACCGTAAACATGGCAGATGCCTACCCACTGATTTCGGTCTCGGAAAAAATAAAATATGCTAGACAATGGTTAATGCTATGGGCGAAGAGAAAGGTCCGTTAGATTTTGGTAAATAGGAAAGGTCCCTCGGAAACAGTGGAAATGAATCTCTTCATGGCGAGATAGGCCAACCTATGCCGCTCGAAGGAGAAATCAATTGAATTAGTTTGTCTTCTACTGACACAACATTCACAGCCGTCATTAATATACTCTATAATGTTGAGAAGCAGGGGAATCAATATTCCAGTTCGAACGTATTCACCACACCTATTAGTCAAACTGGGAGAGAGAATTACCTTCAATACCGTTTCCTCTAATCCCGACCGTTGTGAGTTCAGTGGTGTCTCTGTTGATAGAATGTTATCCTTTATATAAAAAATAAAACAAAAAGTAATATTATCGTCAATGATGGATAAAAATTGTGTAAAATGTTAATGCGTTTTGCTAGTCTTTTTCTTTTTTGCATTTTTTTGTAAAAATAATAGAACAGAAATCTCGAGTTATTTACTGTATTTTTTTTGGCATTTTTTATTTTAATAAATAAAAAAAAGATATTATATTTATTATTATTACTATTATTATTATTATTATTATTAATTGACTTTCCGCTGATTTTCCGTGGTCCTCTGTGATGAACGAAGAGGTGTTGCGTTTCGATATTGATTCGTATCTTTCTCGCATTATTAAGGTTGGTTCCCGTCACGGGTTCCTGTTCTTGTACTTTGTATTCGTCGATACCTTAGTCTCTTCCTATATATCCCTTTATCTGTCTAATATATTCATATTTGTTTTTTTCGATTAATTATTAGTATTTTTTTTTTCGCTTTGTAAATATGTATTAAAAATAAAAATAATAAATATATTACTGCGAGCGAAAAACTACTTTATTAAAAAATGGTCTTTTGCAGTTGTTGGAAAAACATTCCCACGAACGATCTCTTAATTGTCCAATGCTTCGGTCTCGTAATTGATATGATCGATGATGGGCACACGAACTATGACGAAGATTTCTTTGAACCATCTAGGCGTGCAACCCTTTTTCGAAATGTAATTTCGGTGGTTTTCTTATCGTCATTATCAATCGAGCGGAATAAAGATTCTTGAAGAATGTTGCTTTCGCTAGAGTCATCATAATTCTAGGATGACGAGTGTTGTTATATTCGTCGACCAAGTCGCCCAGAACGTCTTGGTTTTTCTTGGACGAGTAAAATATCTGTGCATTTTCCCCTTCTTGTTCTATTCCATCGTTCGACCACGTTCGCCTTCTGCTCGTTTTCGGTAGAGTAGACTCCAACAGAGGTCAGGGAAAATGAAGCGACTATAGGCAATGCTCTACTGTTGACGAAACATTCGGCGATGATGTCCTTGTTCACGAATACGCTATTGACGGCAAAAACTTCAACCACATTTTCGGATGACCTCGATAAATTTCGATGAAACTGGACCAAACTGTCATCGTCTTTATATTCACTCGATAAGTAGCTCCCAGATCTGGTATCTGGTATCTTTCGTAAAGTATTGGCATTGGAAGTGTATTTAATGGACCCGAGACCCTTTATCTTCATTCTCGTCTCTATAAAATTGTTGAGATTTACTATGTCGCAACTTTCTTTCGGATTGCGAATCGTATCAACTCGTACCGTTTTGTCGGAGAATATTTGAACATATTTTTCGTTTCGGTGATGTTGGGAAACGAATAATACGTTTCGAAATTCGCCAATGCCATTTCGTATCTTTTCTCTTTTTTTTAATTCGAGCTGTGAATTGAATTTCGTTGTGAAACGAGTCTTGTTTTCCCACACTCTAATTTGAAAATAACATTTTTCGTAGGTTAATTATCATTATTATTGTTTTAAATATTTTTTAATTATTTTTTTTTAAATTAATAATTTTTGTTTCTATTTTTATATTTATATCGGAATATAAATATCGTCGAATCTGTTCCTATATTTTCCATCGTATTTGGGACTCGTGAGATCCATGACCATCAAATTATAAGGTCCTCGATCTCACCTTTTTACAAAATTTCCTGAATTCTTCTAGGCTCATTGTGTTGCTTAGTGATTGTCTTAAATATGATTTAACCCTTTGAACTCTAGTGGTATATTCCATGCCAGTTCAATGACAACAATTAGAAGAGTCCATATTCATTATTTGGGATAGAACAATCAATATTTTCAACGTGCAGCCTCGAGGGCTGCACATTAAAAATATTGATTGGTCTACCCCACACATTTATTGAATAGCCATGTTATTTAATGACGTTATGACGTATCATGTTCCTGGCCGAGAAAGCGGCCTCTCGGGTTCAAATGGTTAAATTCTTGAGATCTTGCCTAAAGAGACACAATTCGCGATTTTGTAACGAAATGCAACATGTTTTGCAAAAAAATGCAAGTGGTGCAAATTGCCGTCCCATACAAAGGGGAAAGGGTATTTGAAGGCCTTTGTCTGTTTTTAACAAAGCGCGAATACCGTGCAGAGTGATGCCACGCAATGTTGGTGGTGTCGTAAGTTGGAAAACGACACGAATTTGTCTCAGAATTGAAGTGAAGATTACGCGACACTTCAGTGTTACGATAGAAAATATGTAACATTACCGATGCTGCCATTGCATAATTTTTAAACCATTTTCCCCATTCAAGTCGACACAATATCTGGACCACCGTGTTCACTGACCCAGAACCCGCATGCTTCCCGTGGGTATGCGTAAATATGAATTATGACATTTGGTGTTACTTGCAGTTTGCTAATCTCAATTGGAAAGAGCGATTCCAGCTATCTCAAAAATAATACATAAATGTAAGGGGAATATGTATCTGTTTTATAGGCTCCCAGCTGAACAACAGCACATTCGAAATTTACAGGCATTTTGCCCATTTCCTTTCCATCAAAATTCGTTCAGCTCAATTACTATGAAGTATTCACTCTAAAACATATGAAATAAGGTATTGAAATTGCGGCCAGAAGAGAACATTTGATTCAAAATGGCCAACATTCCTGCGATGGGTTGTTATAAGCCTCATGTAGTAATGGAAAATTAACAAAAACGCAATAATTTCATGTGTTCCAACCTTTAACGTATTTCGTTACTATTTTCTCAAATATTTAATTTGGATAAAGTACATTTTTCAGAGTATAATTTTGTTACATTTTAACACTTTCGTTTAACATGAATAGTTGACACCATGATGGAGCAATTCATCCGACTGTTTCTACTACAATACGGAGAGCCATCTTAAAAATGGTTAAATGGATATTAGCCGTCCAACCCCGAGAGGCCGTTTTTTCCGGCCAAGAAACATGATACTTCATAATTCCACCAAGAAGGATGGCTGCTAAGTGAATATTTGAGGGAGTCTAATCAGTAGTTTTAACGTGCAGCCCTGATAGGTCTACCCCGAAATAATCAATATAGACTATTCCAACTGCTGCCATTGCACTGGCATCCCACCAGGGTTCAATGAGTTATAACCCCGGGGTGCAAAGGGTCAATTGTCACTAGAAAACAACTACATAGCACTTTGGAAAATTCGCAACAAAAATTTAACCCTTCACGCAGGTGCGCATACTCGTTTGACAAATGGAAGAGTTGGCAGCAGGCTGCCAGATGCTGCACCGAACAGCAAATCTGAAACGAAGTTCAAATCACACAACCTAAAAGAGATGTCGGATTAAATTATTAGTGGACCTAACACAGATGTAACACGAATTTCGCCAACTTCTTCAAGAAAAAGCAGTGTGTATAGCGATTACCACCTCGGTTTCGAAGGGACAAGCAAGGACGAATTACAGCTGAACATTTATGGGACATATTAGGGATGTGTTTTGGGGCCAGAAATAATGGTAATTTCCGGACAAACCTTCAGGTTTGTGGGCTGTCAGAGTATGGTACAGGCAGAATGGATGATACAGCTAGCAATCAGCAATGAAAGCTCAGGAAGCATTTTATGCTACAGCGCAAACAGAGTTAAACGACTAAATTGTTATCTCGGCAGATACCATTACAATCCATAATTTTGCAATATACAGTATTGCATATGACCCATCTTCTCGTTAAACACGTGCATGAAAGGGTTAATTTTTCGTCGGGATGTCCGGTTTAAAATATAATTTCTCAACATTTCTCAATTTAAATAAGGTCAAACAACTGATTGCCAGTGATCCATAACAAGATATTGGCAGAAGAAATGTATATTTAGTTTTTTGGACAGGCACTGAGAAAACTTAACAGAAAATGTTTGTGGTATTTTCAGCATACCAGGGAAATGGTTGACGAACAATCGGTGGCCTGCCGGCATTGAGTGAAAGCCCAGTATACATTCTTCAGATAGCAGTGCTGAGGATACAGGCGTTGATGTATTGATTTGTTATATTTTGTTGGCGCGACCAAACGAAGACGATTCAAACTTGTACAAATCTTCTGCTTGAGATTGACATTAATCATTTGAACCCGAGGGGCCGTATTCCGGCCTAGGAACATGGTACTTCATGATTTCATTAAGTGGGATGATTGCTAATTGAATGTGTGAGGTAGACCAATCAATATTTCATTTTTTATCATATTAATTTTTCAGTCCCCACACAATGAACAAGGACTCTTCCAATCGCTGCCATTGTCCTGACATGTTAGATACCAATAGCGTTCAAAGGGTTAAGCCTCTGCTACCTATTTGTTCTATCCAGTTGTCAGAACAAAAAAGGAACAAAAATGATATAAACATGTAAAGGTTGTTTTTTTCTGTTCAGCGCAAGGGGATCCCATGTTGTGATTCAATCAGTATAATCCCATGTTACCTTTATTACACAGTCTACTTTTATGCTGAAAGCTCCGCGTAGAAAGTCAAATTGATTTTCTGATACGTTTTGTAGACAAGCCGTTTTTTTTGTTTAAATCTTGAGAGTAGATGGGTATGTAAAAATCACCACTTGTCGAGACAGTATCATTGATTTTGTTTAACATGCGCTCTCTTGACGACAGGCTACGATACTGTTTAAACCACTTCAGTTCTGTTATACATAAACATTAAACTTAAATGTTCCTGACATGCATTTGCATCGACGAAGTGTCACTTTGACAGAATGGCAGTGCCGTAACAAAGGTGAAAAATGACGTATACTTGAAAATCGGACTGAATACTATACAGTCCTCATCTCGTGCCACGTTATGTGGCTACACGTGATCATAGGGACAAATGCTATACAAGTGAGCATAAGAGTCGACTGCCATACAATATGTATTCAGACACTAATATTAACCGTTTACCCAACGTAACGCCCAGCGGCATTCACAAAAATCAACATTCAAATTTTATTACATTTTCGCTTTTTGTCTCGATGACTTATGACCTCTCATTGGAACGTGCTCGTTGGGGTCATCAGCTATGTTTTTTTATGCAAAAAATGAAAACTATTGTACAATTATGGACTTTGTGGTGGTGAATATGTTGTGATATAAAACTAAAAAAACATATATTGACCGAGGCGTTAGCCGAGGTTAATATAAGTTTTTTAGGTTCATATCACATCATATTTACAACCACAAAAGTCCATAAATGTTTTATTATATACACCATCCTCAAAAAACAATCTTCTATTTGCCAGTTAAAAGTTCAATCTTTTCGACCAGAAATACTTTTATTTAACAACAAAATAGTTATCATCTGCAGAATTACATAGAAATAAACAATGTTATAGAGATTACGTCGATTGAAATAGAACAAGAGAGGGGATTTCCAAAAGCTATATTTAGAAAGTTGATATTCACTGGAAAACCGGTGCACATAGATTTTTTGACTACCAATCACGAGTATAAGATCCAGCCAATAGAAACGTGGTTATTTATAAAGTGTATAATAATACTTATTTAATTATTTGGTTTGCAAATGTTGTCTGATTTCGTATTAGGTAAAGGATGGTTTCTATTTAAAGGATTCTGTTCATGCATTTTCGGTAGAACTCGAGTGAATATATGCAGCCAGTTGCACAAAACTTGTTTAACCCCTTAAGTCCATGTCCGTTCAATGGCATCGACTAGAGGAACAGATTGTCGTTATTCGCGAGTAGACAATTTCTTATATTCAACGTGCCGCCTAAGGGATGCAGTTTGAATATTTGATTGGTCCCCTACACAAATTCACTGAGTCCGCCTTTTATTTTATATTAGAACCCATCATTTCCATGGACCGGGAGAAACGGGACTGACGGTTTCAAATATACAACGTGAGTCTAAAGTTACGTGTGTGTAAGATGAGTGCGATATCATTTTTTATCAACCAAACCAAAAGTTATTTCGTTTGGTATAGTTATAAACGGAAGGTCACAACACAGGTGTGCATGTAATATTCCCAGCGTTTGATTCTAACTTCTGGCACCATATCAGTTGTCGGGAAGTTTGACTAATATATATTCGACTGATTTACCACTCATAATTTGTTATCGACCTTAATTGAATTTTATCAAAACACGCCGCTTACTTTACTTTTTTCGTTGCATCCTGCATGTCGAGGGGCTGATTTCGGGAAGTGGCAAACTCGAGCTCTTATTAATAAGCTAACCTAATTTAGACATAGAAGCGAATATTTCAAAATCTCCTCCTAAAAGGAATGGAGACATACAATTCCTTTGTTAGAAATCCATGCTATATGTATTTTCAATTGATTAAACTCACCAATTATATTCAAAACATACACTTTGTAACTGAAGAAAGCTTTAACCAATCACTTTGCTATTTTCCCCAGAATAAATTAAGAAGTGCCTGAACATGGTTGGAGATGGAACCTCCCCAGTCCATTTTAAAGTCAATGAAGTTTACTTGTGCTTTCACAACATGAACACGTCCAGCTGTTTTGGCTAATAATCTGGAAAATTAATTCTGATTGGTCGGTGATGTTTATCATCAGACGAGTCGGTGTCTTTATCAACGAATGGATATGGTGTTTACGAGATGCTGGTGGGCAACAAGTGTCCTCGACTGCACCTTATAACATTGTAGGATTCAGTCAGTGTAGTCTCAGAAAACAAATATGTGCATGACATTTCTAGATTTCGTTCAACAGAGCGATAGACCGTTTGGTTGAGCGATAAACGGAAGGTCGCAACTGCGAATGTAATATTCTCTGCCTCTCCTTTTCGCTTCTAATACCATGTCAGAAATCGGGAAGCTTTTCTCATATTCACACATACAACAGATTGGCCAATCATGATTTATCCTTGATCTTAATTAAATTAATTTAATTAAATAAAAACACAGCGGTTATTTGAGTCGTTTTAGTGTCATCTCTGCATACCGAACGAGTGATTTCAGAAAGTGCCAAACTCGAACACTTAGCACACGGCAGTTTTGGGCAGAGACTTTCAGTAAGTGACAAGTTTCACTTACCATGTTTTTTTTTTACAATTCTTGGAAAACCCGTTCTTAACGTCTTCCTTCCAGTTGAAAGCCATGATCGTCACACCCGGTGATCACTCTTTAAATTAACGGGTTCACTACTTGTCTATCGAGGCAAATTACAGACCACTGGGAAAACAGCTCTTCAAACAGAACGACACGCATTAACGGATTACAGCAAATGATGTGACGATTTGAAATAGTTGCAGACACCAATGCCCGATAAATAAACATTACGAAATGATGCAAAATACTTCATTATTATATTATGATAATGATTCTAGATTAACTTGCTTTTTTCAGAGGATAAATATCTCATAAAACTAACATTTACGAGAGCGGATAAATACATCTTGTCCTTTTCATCCCCTGCCAGTTAAAACGGGAGACGAAATGATCCGACTATTCGTGAGAACGTTAAGACAATCCTTATATATAAAGTGGCTTTAGTCGTTTAACTAAGACTTAAATGTGTTTCATGCGTGCAAAAAAAAATAGCCGAATTAATGTTAACTGAACTGAAATCAAAAGCTCAAAGCCAGGTACTGGTAGGTAAGAGCATTTTTTCAAACTTTAGAAATAAACTGGGCATAGGCAGTGTATTTCCACGGTCAATCAGAAAAAATTGTACGTATGTTGGCCCCAGAGGACATATATATTAAAACAAACTATTTGACAAAAGTTTGACCCCCCCCCCCCCCCCCCGCCCCCCATCCACAAAGTACTCTAATTCTTCTCTAAACAATATGGACTGAGACTCCTCGGTGGAACGAGCTAGTTCCAAATGAGGGCCCAGAAGCTGTTTTCGGGGCCCCCAAATAACCTGTTTTCAGTAAGCCAACCTGTAGGTTCTATTTCTGAAATTTATCCACATTCGAGGGCCGTCTTCCATTTATGTAAGGCTACATTAGTTTAAACAATATTGTATTTCCCGATAACAGTGAAGATAATATATTATAGATGTAATAAAACAATATATATATAAGCAAGTTTCGGGAAAAGGGATTCAGCAGAAAGACAGGGACGTGTATTGAGCCGTCTCCAACACGAGCTTAAAATTTACAAAATACATGACAGGCACACAAAACTGAAGCATATGCGGAACAGGTAGTACAAGTTAGCATTTTCTGGTTACCTCGAGGGGTGAAAGTATCGTGTGTTGAATGGTATGCATAACTTATATGGGGAAAGAAACTGAAACAAAAGAAAACAATGCAGCAAAAGAAAGAAAAAAAATTAAAAAATAAAGAAACTGACAAACAGAAGTAGAACGTTAGAAAAACTTTCTTATAAACAAAGAAGAAATACGGAATAAAAATACATATATATATATCCCATAAAGGTTGGAGAGATGTGTTGTGGGATACTGGTTAGGGGAGTCTGACTTGGGACAAATGAAAAGACTAGGTTGAGGTAATACTTTAGGTTGTCTCATTTGGTTCAAGGCAACTTCAAGACGTTTCCACTTCGTGCATCGATCTGTAGCAGGAATATGTCATGGATAAAGAACGAGTCTCAGTTGAATCGTTCAGAGAAACCATCCCGTCGAGGGCCGAAAGGCCCGAGACGGGATGGTTTTCTAAACGATTCAAAGAAGACGAGTTCTTTATCTTACTTGAAAAATTTCCCCCTGTTGCGGTTCCCGCTTTCTTTCATTTATCCAACAGTTGGATAGTTGAAAGGACCAAACAACAATAGAAGAAGTCGAATGCGCAACTCTTGGGTAGAAAATCGATAACTCACCAGTGACCTGCGATGAATCGATGATTTCCTAATGCCGTTTTTATTTCCATAAGCCTCTCATTAAGATTTAATTCGAAACCAAATAAACAGAAAATATGTCCAGCGACGACGATTTGTTTCTAACCCAAAGTACCTTTTTACAAGTTAATACAAGTGGCAGTGACACTGACAGTGCTTTAAACAGTATACTGGATTTAGAGAAACAGCAGGAAGAAAGTATCCCAAATTTTGACATTGAGTCAGATATTTTTTCAAAGTTTTCAATGCCGAGTCGCCTCAACCCAGGGATGTCAAAAAGTTGTGGAACGACAGATCGTTAACCCAAGGAACAGTAGCCGGTGCCTCTTGTCGGTTTGCTAACCCAATATCTGACGAGGCACGAGAAACTCTAACCAAATCAAGATTTGCAAAAAAAAATCTGAGGATAAGTCAAAGTGGGCAGTCCGTTTATTAGAGAATTGGTTGAGTAACCGCAAGAGAATTCAACAAGACCGTCCAGATTTAAGATTTATAAATGGTGACCTGGTGACAATGGATGATGACATGCTTGACTATTGTTTGGGAGGCTTCTGTTTGAAGTTAGAAAAGAGAATGGGGAAGAATTTCGAGGAAGTACGTTGTATAAAATCGCGAGATCTCTACAGCACTTTATGAGGGATAACGGTAGACTTTTGACCTTACTTGACGATTCCTCGTTTGAAAGAATGCGCAGTGTATTGGATAAGAAGATGAAAGATTTGACATGTGAGGGCATCGGTATTTTTAAAAGACCAGCTGAAGTTATTTCCGTCCACGAAGAGGAACAAATGTGGAAAAAGGGTATCCTGGGTTCAGACAATGCTGACAAACTTCGTAATACTGTTTTGTATTTGGTCGGTCTCAATTTTGCACTAAGGGGTGGGAAAGAACACTACAACTTTCGATACGACGATAATTCTCAGCTTCAGATAGATTTTGATAAAAATAGTGGCCGTATGTTTCTAAAGTACACGGGGGATGTATCAAAGAAAGTGTAACCCCGGAGGGATTCAGCATAGAAAAAATTCAAAGAAGTCCCCCACTTTGAAAATATCAGCGATCCAAGCAGATGCATAGTGAAACTTTTTGAAAAGTATGTATCTCTTAGGCCAGTTAATGGAAAATGCAAGGCTTTCTATCTGAGGTCTTTGGGTAATCCGCGAGAAAATGTTTGGTATGCCGACATGAGAGTAGGAGAAAATAGTCAAGGTTGTAAAAGACATGTGTACTGAAGCTGGAATGGCAGGATTTTACAGCAATCACTCCTCGAGAGCTACCGCGGCAACACGGATGTATGATGCTGACATACCCGAACAAATGGTTTGTGAAAAAACTGGACATCGTTCGGAAGCAGTTAGAAATTACAAACGTACCAGCACTGGCCAGCAAATATATGCCAGCGACGTAGTTCAGGGCATAAAAAGAAAGACGTGTGATGACTCCACTTGTCATGATGACAAAAGTCTCTTGGAACAACAAAGCAGTGACCATAAATGTTCCATCAAAATTCGTAAAGGAGACTTTTCTGTAGACATTCAGCTATAAATTGATATTTTGCCACCGATATTATCCAACTGTTGGATACTTGAAACGACACTCGCTCCATCGGGTCGTCTTCGTTGAAATCGTTTAGAGAATTCATCCCATCGAGAGCCGAAAGGCCCTCCACGGGATGGTTTCTCCAAACGATTCAACTTTGATTCGTTCTTTATCCAATACTTCGTTGCCGTTTTGTTGCCTTAATGAACAGACAGACATGACAGAATCGATTTTTCCCCGCGGGGGGGGGGGGGGGGGGGAGGGGGACCTCCCCCATCACAAAAAATATGAAATTCTTCTAAATAATCGTTTTTCCCCGGTGGGTCGGGGGTGGGGTGGCTGCTGCTCACATCCCGGCCCGCACGCCTTTGAAATATTGTACGAATCATAGAACAACTATAATATTTTTCTATTTAGTTTGAAACAGTTGCGATGTTCAGTCATAAAATCAAACGTTATTATTATGCTGGCATTCGACCTTGACCGTTACGCACCTTACAGGTATTGGATAGTCAACTATTCGTTTGTGTCGCTGTTGGATAGTTGACTATCCAACTGTCAAGCCTCACTGAACTCCTTTATTGTCATCTTCAAGGCTGCCGATTAGCTCAAATAAACCTTCAGTAATAACAATGGATGACGTCATGAAAATGTTTTAAGTTATCGGAATGTTCACTAGAAACGACGCGTTAGACATATACATCGGTGAACCTTCTCAAAAATGTACCTGTTGATTTCTGTGCTGTCAGTCCCGTAAAGTTAAATATCCTTCGTAATGGGGTTCTCGATCAACCCAATAGTTTGCTCTCGGATCAGCGCATAGAAAGAGCAGAAGAAAATGCTCAGCAGTTTCGGGGTCTCCACATCTACACAGGAGGTTTCGGAGAGGAAATTATTAAACAGGTCAAAATTCAAGTTACTGCAGTTCAAGCATGAGCGACAGTGGTACATTTGATTCATGCGTGACTTTTGATGGTAAAAATATAGCTGGACAAGGAGAAGGTATCTCAGTTCAAGTATGTTTTGAAATTATCCAGACAGCTGTTGTCCACAATATTAAATCATTTCAAAGTTGTGTTGTAGACGGGAGAGAGGATGCATAGTGCTGTTGAGTACGGCATAATGTGGTTGTAAGATTCCAGCTACTTCGAAAGTCACGGCAGTAGGTTTCCGAGCTCGAAGGAGGTATACGAATGCTGACATGTGCCGAAACAAGAAGGGGATACATTTTACACAAGTTTGTGTTTTTCTCCGTCTTGGTTCAAGTGAATCGCTACTTGAATGTGCGTATAAACGAATCTTACTAGCTTTTGTGGTCGTCCCGATGACAAGTCTCACGGCCTCAATTTGTTTTTTTTTTCCAGTTCTTCATTTTCTTTGGCTGTGCGGTTATTCCACACAGTATCGGCATATTCAATTATTGGACGGAGGAATGCAAAGTAAATTTTGTCAGGTGTTTGAAGGCAACGCCGCAGTAAGTAGAGGTGGTGCCATTCCGATTGTGTTATGTCGGCAATATGTGTCGACCATATCCCTCGATTGTCCCATGTGAGGCCGAGCTGTTTGTGGCAGGTGACATTTTGCATATCGGCTATGAACACTGTGGGTGGCGCGTGGTGTATGCTGGTGATTTTGCGAGAGACCAGTAGAGTTTCAGGTCTGTTGTGGTTGATTTTCACATGCCATGTTTCAGACCACGCCTCGATTTTTTTGATATCTTTATTGATAATGTTAGTAGTTAAAGTCGGATTTTCAACAATTAAGTAAAGTGATATATCGTCAGCAAATATGCGAGTGTTGCTTGTGATGTCGTCAACCATATCGTTGATGTATACCAAAAGAAACAAGGGACCGGGGATTGAGCTTTGAGGCAAACCGGTGCGTAGAATAGTCCGTCCATGAGGATGACCCTGAGTTAAGGACAACACTGTGTTGTCTGTCACTCACATAGAATGCAATCCACCGGGGGAGAACACCGACAGCTCCTATTTTCTTCAACCTGTGGAGCTGGCCTTTATGCCACACTTTGTCAAATGCTTCGCTTATATCGTAGAAAACTATCCTTATCCCCTTTCCTTTGTTTAACGCAGAGCTGAAGAAATAAATCGTATATGTCGGTCAACTGAATAGCAGTGGAATCTTACGGAAGGAAGCGCGACTGGAGGGGAGTAACCAGAGAGTTGTCGCTTAACAAGAATTGAAAAACACATTTTTAAAAAAACTTCGCTAATACTACTTATTAGTGTGATCGGACGATAATTTTGAACTGGATGCATATCACCCTTCTTCAGTACTGGAATCACGTTTCCACATGTTCATTAGGTTGGAAAAACGTATTACTCAACATAAGATTGAAAATATTTGTCAGTGATTGATTGGCAAAGACTAGACGAGCATTCGTTCAATATTCGGGGGCGTATCTTATCAGGGCTACAAGCCTTGGCGGCGTTTAATGAAAGAAGTGCTTTCGTAACCTCATCGCAATCGAGTATTATATCATTCAGCTTTGGTCGATCACTGTTGGGGGCGAGCAAAGGTGCGTTACGAGTCGAGTCGTCGATCGAAGAGATAGAGCAAAAATATTTGTTAAAACAGTCAGTTTATTCGTTGTCTTTTGGAAGAATGGCGCTATCATGCTCGATGTTGGGAATGGTCAAATGAGTAGTAGTTTCAGCATTCTCCGCCATTGGGGAGCGCTGGTTATGGGGGAGCTTAGTCTCTTATCAGTTCTTGGAAATAACCTTGTTTGGATTTCCTTATCTCGGAAACTGTTTGGTTTCGCTTACGGCGATAACTCTGCAAGGCTAATTGTGTATCTTTACGTTCAGTTTTATGATACAGACGCCTCCTTTGGTAATTCAGTTTCCTGATATGGTTGTGCATAGAGGGAGGGGGAGGGGAGGTGGTCGTGGCTTAAGCACTTGGATGGAATGAACTGGAAGCGTATTTTTCAATGATATTTATGAATTGTTCAGCTATGGTGTTAAGGGAGCATTCAGCTAGAATATCTTCCCAGTTTAGGTTTCTGAGGGCGCTATTAGGGCCAGTGTGGTCACCAACATAATTTAATCAAATACGCCCCGAGGAAGGGTTTGGTTTGGGCCTCGGTAGTTGAAGGGTTAGTGTTATTGGGCAGTGGTACCTGGTCATGTCAGCAAGAAGGGGTCACAAACCTCGACTCTATCAATATTACCAGGTACATTATCGTCAACAATTATCAGATCGATTGGCGAATTATAGTTTTCAGTGTGATGTGTTGGTTGGCCAACTAGTCGAGTTAAGTCACATTGCATTAAAAATTACTGAATGTGGACGCGTTGGTTTCGAAGTTGGTCATTATTAAAATCACCCATTATTATAATATTGCGAACCTCACGATCATTGGCTTTCTAGAAACACAGAGATACGAGGTCTCAAACGTCGCGATCAGAGTTATGTGGGCGGCAGACACCTCCGAGACGAATCGAGCCATGATGTGAATAGATGTGAGTCCACTTATTTTCCAAAAACTAACGTCAAGCTCGAAGGAAATGTTGTTTTTAATTTATATTGCAACACCTCCCTCTATGCCACCGCGATATTTTTTCAATGGAGGTTGGAAGCCAGGAATTTCGATGTCAAAATCACAATCATTTTCGTCAAGCCAAGTTTCGATAAATGCACTACTTGCAATTGATAGCATTTTGCAACTACGGACGGCAATTTTCGGCTCACGCTTTGTATGGTGAGGTGGAGAAATAATAGGCCCTGAGATAAAGTTGTAATTTAGTCGGGCGTAAAGCTGCCTACAGATGTAGGTAGCGATGATTGCATGAGATCTCAGTTCGTTTCAATGCATCCTGCTAACTGTTGTAAAATAGAAAACCAGAATGCTAGCCCAGTTAGCATAAAATCATGGGGTCATGTAGCAGCAATAAAGCGGGATCGACAATACTCTGCTTGCTTGCATGTAGTTTGGTATTAGCAACGTATAGCACTTCGTTAAATGCTGTTCGTTGCACATCGATCAGGTACCATATAACTTCGCTCTGATGATTCAGCACGTGCTTTAGTCTGAAGGTCCTCGCCTAAACACACCGAGTTACAAACCTTGTACGCTTTTGTTGACACACAGTGATGGCAAGAACACATGGTCTTACGTTGGCAACATTATTGAAAGTAGATGTGAATCAGTACTAGTGTAGCGAGAACAACAAAATTCCAACCTTGCTAATGTTGTTTATGATATGCCTATTGCACTTGCTGCTCGTTGCACCCGACGAAATACGATAGTTCAGCCCACCACATAGCCTTTATCTGTAGCCAGATCGATCAACGAAGTTTAATGTGAGTTATATATTTAATAAGGTCGAAGGAATCTTTTCAAATATTACTTTACCAAAGGCTTTCGACTGAAGGCTTGTCGTAGGGTTAAAGTAAAGACGTGTGTCTTGGTAGGTGGTATAGAATACTCGACTTATCCGGATACTCCAACGAAACGTTCTTACAAGAATATCTGAATGGGTGTATATAATGGGGCCCGCTGAACGTTCGGCGTTCGATTTGGTATCAAATCATTTAACTGAATGGATTCGATACCATGTCCATTACTCGAAAATATCGAATCCCGCCGAGCTTTGGATTCCTTGTATTTCTTTATTGTCGACTTTCTGAAGATGACAACTGCTGTAGTTTTCAGCGAAACGCCCATTTTGCCAGAAAATTCGTAAACATATCATTTAATGCGATAAGGGAGATCACATTACGTTCAGTTTGCACACGCATAGCCTCTTGGTGGAACAAGGTTCCATCTGCAATGCAAGCGCATTGCAGATGGCGCATTATTCAACTCGACATACAATATTATGTTTTTTTCGTCCTCCACTATCGTGATACCGGGTCAATTCTCGTTTCAATCTAGTTTCGTTACTAAGTTAACTACGGGATGAGTTGTCAACACCAGAATGTTAAAAATCGAAAATGTCAAAACTCGTTTTAATTGTGATATATTCAAAGTGACAGCTTGGAGAAATTTGAATGGCACTGCGTCAGAACTCCGCCCCACGGGGTTCTAACATTAAGGAAAGTACGTTATACTGGTCCACGCCGAAATTTCTACATGGAATACCTTTGATAGTCGTATAAATAAATTGCTGCTCAACCTTTCAGAAAGCAGCGATAGGTCCCTCTACTGGTAATTACGGTTTGATTGTAAATGGTCTACCCAGTACGCATATTGATACCGGGTTCACATGGGGGATTATAATTATCCCTGGCGGGTGAGGGTGTGATATTTCCCAATCTCACACCCACCAACATCAGGGATAATTTTTCTCTGCCCACTAAAACACCGTGACGTCATCAAAAGTCATTCAGGGGCATGTGCAGCTATATTAACAATTTTGTTGTTCATTTCTAAAAAAAAATGATTCGCCTATAGGCATATACCACGAAATTAAATCCCAAACGCCGACAAGACAGGGGTTAAAGATTGGTAGCGGAATGAACATTGAAATAAACTCTCTCCACTCACAGTGGCGTTCACCCCAAAATTCATATAACAGAGTCAAGTGTCCTTTGGTTTTGAGGTCTGTGTTTTTATTTCTATTATCTTCGACAAACTTTCGTCTGCTGATATTTCCGACACGTGACGCCATGTTGTTTGTTTATGGAAGAAAGTGCGGTTATTAAATAGTCCATGCGCTTATTAACCCTTTACCCAACGTAACGACCAAAACCGGCCAGCGCTATTCACAAAAATCGCTATTTAATTTTTATTATTTTTTTCATTTTTTGTCTCAAAAACATAGGTTATGACCCCCTCTTTGGAACGAGCTCGACGAGCTCGTTCCTAAGAGGGGTCATAACCTATGTTTTTGAGACAAAAAATGAAAAAAAATAGTTATTCAAGAATTTTGTTTGCTAGTGTCGTCTGCTTCTTTTCATGTTAGGTAAAGGGTTAAATGTGCTAATAAGCCGGTCACGCCCGCAATGAGAGATATATATCTATCTCACATGGCCTTCTCAAATGAGAACGCATATCTTGCATAGGACGTGGGGGTGGGGGGGGGGTAGTTCCAGTAAGACAGCTAACTATTAGAAATTGATTCGATTCAATATTCAATTCGGTTTCGAACCTTTTGACTTATTCGATTCGACATTGATCCGATCCAAAAATCCTACAGTACAGCCGCCGTGGACTGGTCTTAATCCACACGTGGGCAGTGATGTCCACGCATGCGTTTACTAGGTAATCAAAATCGCCATCAGCAAAATTTTAATTAATGAAGCACCGGGTTTTATTCCTCTAATTAATGTAGGGAAACTAATATTATTGCATCCATGGAAATATTGCCCATCCCTGGAAAGTGACCAGTCCACGGCGGCTGTACTGTAGTATCAAGACACAATGAAATTGTAACAAAACAATACACGTAATTTACCAATGCTGTCCCCACGTTATAAATAGACGATAATTCTTTTTTCGATCACTGTATTTGTAGACATTCTTAGACAAAATACTTCTATTCACAAGTAGCAAAAGTCGAACATTCCTTTGAGGGTTTTGCTTTATAAAATAATATCTCGAATGCAAATTGACCTTTCAGTCCTATCGATCTTCACAGACTTAAATCTAATTACTGTCAAAAAACGTCACCTTGAAAGGGAGAGCAAACGCAAATAAAAAGTCACAAGAGACATTTGTTTCATAAAAAACTGCACTAATGTGTGATGCATACATGAATTGCTTTCAAAATCCATCACGTGTGGTGCGAAACTACTATTGATGACGCGGCGGTGCCTCGTTTCGAAAAGCTGGTGTTTTGCTTCTGAGTATCAGAAGGTACAAACGCACACCACCTGACAGTAAGATGTACCTACAAAAAGCAGATAAGCATCACTGAGTAAACTGAAATGGAAAGTGTGGGTACTATTGGGAAAGCTTGGAAGGTTGGTGAATTCACAAGACAGTTTTACGGTTGAAGAAGGCAGTGATTCTCGGAGAGAATCACTTCCGAGAATCACTGAACAATGGCCGGTAACTGTCCAACTCTCCAACGTAATCAACCCACACAAGCAGGCTTGTTTGAATTCATTCTAATTGTTCACGTGCTTTACGTCTCAGCACACTGCATCACAGTGTGCCCACTTGGATAACTGGATTAAATGTCTTATCGAAAGACACGACGCAGAAGTGGGTCAGGATCGAACCAAACACCGTGCTCCCGGGAATTAAATTAGTTGCGTTTGGCGAATTATGGCTACAAAATCCAGCATCTTTACCAATGCCTTTCTACATCGTAATGCACCAACATAGAATCAAGGTCTGTGTATAATGGCGCGAGGTGGGGGGTGGGGGGGGGGGGTGGGGGGGGGGTAGTCAAATGAAGTCGCCTGAAATTTATATTTCTCGTCAGGGTTTCCGTCATTACAGTCTTATCAGAAACCAACAGGAAGGCGCCTCTTTACTCTTAGAGTGTAGCCAATGAGTTCCTCGTATGGTTTGTCTCTTGTATGACATTTGAGTCTAAAAGGGTATATCTTCGCCCCCTCCCATTCTTTAACAAATCGTTCCACCAGGAAGAAGAAATATTTTGTTAAATATGGAGTCAAAAATGTACATTCCTCTCAATATGGGGGTGTGTTATTCCTACGCATGGCAATGTGTATTGTTTCCCTACCATGTTATTAAGGCACCTCCACTAACATTTCCCCGTGTAGGTGTGCCCCCCCCCCCAAAAAAAAAAAAAAAAACCCACGGTCGTGTTACTTCCCCACAAGTTCGAAATGCTTCCAGTGTAAAGTCAATCGTTCGATTGTTTTATCAAACACTAAAAATATTGAGACAACATATCCAATCGTTTCTCCATATTTTCCTCATTTTGTATTCCAAAACGACAAAATGTCGGTTTAATATAAACAATACTTATTTGAACACTCAAAAAGTGTTTTTATTCATTGTTACTTTTGTAAAATGATAATTCATGAAAATGTCAACATTGTCGTTTATTCACTCCGCGCCGTAACAACCCACGCTGAACGTTATGGTGTTGACACATTTTTAATTTTATCATTTATACACTCTAAATTCTGTTGGATTAGAATCAGCCCAGATCAGGTTGGTTGAGCGTATATGAACCCAACTGGGTTCATATTTAATCAACCCAGTTAATTGTGGATTAATTTTTAACCTAATTTAATTTAGAGTGGACGTTTAATCCATGTCAAATGCATAACGGATAAATCCTACGATGGATTCCACAATTTCTATGAATTTATCCAAACAAAATTAAAAATTGTTGCAAGTAATGCTTCTATGCCACATATTTGTATTCCGCTCAGCGACTTCGCAAAACCCATCCACAATTCTACTTACACTCTAAATTCCATTGGGTTGGAAATTGACCCAAAAATTAGGTTGGGCCGAATTGGGTAGTTCTGAGCATTAGTAACTTTTTCACTGGGCTGAAATTTTGAGTTACAGAAATTAAGCCCAGAATTGTGTTAATTTCGCAAAATAAGTTCTGGTACTTTCGTATAAAAAATAAATCTTTTTTTTGTGGGTCATTAAATTCTCTAATATTTTTATATTACCTTTCAAATATGAAAGTAGATTAGATGTGACAAAGGAGAATGTTTGTATAGAATTGGCTCATTGCGTTCCCAAATTCGAAAATTACGACGAATATAAGTAATTTGTCGTCTGCTTCAACCACGTGGAGCTCCATATGCCAATTGTCAGTGATGGTAGGTGCATACTGGTACAGTTACATGTACAATTTTATCAGCACCATGTCCGTCAATGAACTATTGATAGCTTGGAGCTTGCCGGAACTTATTGAAACATTTGAAGGTTGTATCTACAATAATTCTTCACGCATGGCTATTTGGTGCGCGTGACAACTCGACAGTAAGTTAGACGACCCGTTTCTTGACTATGTATTTTACTGGTCAAATGACCCAATGTTTGGGCTAGAATAATATTCCAGTCAAAGTGATCATTAGGTGAGTAGTATGTCTCGCACGTTTGGGGCCTCATTTGGATGACCCCGGTGGATGACCCCGGAAGTGACGTCATGTCACGTGACCTAGTGACGCCATGTTGTGTTGTCATGGTAACCCGCATGAGCGGCCATGTTGTGACGTCATCTCCATAGTGATACGTGGTGTGAGTGCGCATGCGCAGCGCGTGTTGTTAGGGTGATACGTGTTTCCGTCGTCCATTTTGTATACTGGAGGCCGCCATCTTGGTTTCTATGGTAGCACGTGATTGCTATGTTACCAATGGCTTCTAACAAGACAGGGGTATGTTCGGGGGTGTGTTCCTTTGTAGAAGAATAAATCTGATTACCCCAAATACCCCGACAATCCCTCCAAATCACCAAAATCCACCCCAAATCACCGAAATTGACTTTATTTCCCCATGTTATTGGTTTTATTGACTTAGCACGTAGTGCCATAGTACTAAGGGGGTATAAGGGGTGCGTTCGATTGAACAGGAGTAAAGTTCTGGTTTAGATTTCTCTCAGAATCCCTTTTTGGATCCCTGTCCCATGACGTTGTTCCCATTAAAAGACACGTTCCTTTGGTCATTACCCAGAATTCTCTGCTTCTATCTATATATGCAATAATTTTCGTCTATCTGGCCCGGTTTCTTTGTTCTAGAGTATACTCCAATAGCGTAGAAGAGCCTATTAACAGGAACAGCTTTGCTTATTATTACTATATTTAGCTGTTCTAGTCTATTCTTGTTAGTTCTGACCCTATTCCAAGTACTCTTGTTGTTTCATTTATCTAGATCATTTATATAAATTATAACTAACCAATCCGATTGCTTGATTTCCCATAACCTGTATGCAGAGTTATCTCCCTTCTGTACAACAAAAGCCAATATCATTCCCAAAGCCAATATCATTCCCAAAGCCAATAAGCTATCGAGCAGTTACTGATAAGTCATTGCTCGAACGACTCGAAGCTCATCGAGCAAATGAGCCTTAGAGCAATTGCTCGATCGAGTGACTCGGCATATTGCTCGAATGACTCGAAGTCCGTCGAGCAAATGAGCTATCGAGTAATTGCTCGTTCGATTGACTCCTCGAACGACTCTTCGACACATTTCAGTATTTGAGGATACCTATGGCCCGGCATTGTATTATTTGAGGATACCTATCGAGGATACCTTTTATAGGATACTTATCAGAGGATAATATTATCTATATCACAAGGCATACCTATCCCAAATATGCCTTATAAGCTAAAGAGCAAGAGAATAATTGCTCCATGAGCAATTGCTCGATCGACTCGAAGCTCATCGAGCAAATGAGCCTAAGAGCAATTGCTCGATCGAGTGACTCGGTATAATGCTCGAACGACTCGAAGCTCATCGAGCAAATGAGCTATCGAGTAATTGCTCGTTCGAGTGACTCCTCGAACGACTCTTAGACTCATTTCAGAAAAAAGGGGTGCCGAAGGCCATATGTGTTCCAAAAAGGGGTGCCGAAATTGGGGTGCCTTCTGGAGAATCCCTTTTTGTCAAATAAGCTATCGAGTAATTGCTCGATCGAGTGACTCGACATGCTGCTCGAACGACTCGAATCCCATTGAGCAAATGAGCTAACGAGCAATTGCTCGTTCGAGTGACTCCTCGAACGACTCTTAGACTAATTTCAGAAAAAGGGATTCCATAGCCATAGCCGTTTTCGAAAAAGGGATTCTTAAAAAGGGATTCTGTAAAATGGGATTCCTATTCGAGTCCGTAAAATTTGGATTCCGTGTTTTAACATCGACACTCGAGGGTATTCCCCTTCCCTATTGGAAGAATTCAGTTTAATGGGTTGTATTCTCGAGTTAAAATTCAGATCACCTTCGTTATATTTTCATTAAGTTTAAAATTTATTCAGTTAAACTTTGTTCAGTTCAAATGTGTTAACATTGGGATATAGTTAGGGGTTATACTTCATTCAGTTCAAGGGTGCTAATACCTTCATTTAGGTTATAGATAAAAACTTTCTGGACTTCAAAGGGGTTTTAATTACATAAAGTTCATTCAGTTGAAAACTTTGTTGAGTTCAAAGGGTTCATTCAGGTTTGTTCAATTTAAGGGGGTTAACATTGGGTTATATTTAAGGGTTATGGTTCATTCAGTTGAAAACTTTGTTATGGTCAATTCACTTCGATAACTTCATTGGATCTTTGTTCACTTTGTTCTGTTCCCATCCATCTTGATTGTATTGGATCATTGTTCACTACGACTTCATTCGAACAGGTGTCTTGTATCTGTTCATAATTCAGATCTGTTCAGTCTGTCCAACTAGTTCGATCAATCCGACTAGTTTGACATTCTTTCACTTTGTTATGTTTACTTCGTTGTTTTGTAGTGACTGGTCGTATCTGTTCAGAGTCTTGTAGTCATTGTTGAATTGGTTGTTATCAATCCCTTTCCATACCCTCGAGTGTCGATGTTAAAACACGGAATCCAAATTTTACGGACTCGAATAGGAATCCCATTTTACAGAATCTCTTTTTAAGAATCCCTTTTTCGAAAACGGCTATGGCTATGGAATCCCTTTTTCTGAAATGAGTCTAAGAGTCGTTCGAGGAGTCACTCGAACGAGCAATTGCTCGTTAGCTCATTTGCTCGATGGGATTCGAGTCGTTCGAGCAGCATGTCGAGTCACTCAATCGAGCAATTACTCGATAGCTCATTTGACAAAAAAGGGATTCTCCAGAAGGCACCCCAATTTCGGCACCCCTTTTTGGAAAACATATGGCCTTCGGCACCCCTTTTTTCTGAAATGAGTCTAAGAGTCGTTCGAGGAGTCACTCGAACGAGCAATTACTCGATAGCTCATTTGCTCGATGAGCTTCGAGTCGTTCGAGCAATATACCGAGTCACTCGATCGAGCAATTGCTCTTAGGCTCATTTGCTCGATGAGCTTCGAGTCGATCGAGCAATTGCTCATGGAGCAATTATTCTCTTGCTCTTTAGCTTATAAGGGATATTTGGGATAGGTATGCCTTGTGGTATAGATAATAGTATCCTCTGATAAGTATCCTATAAAATGTATCCTCGATAGGTATCCTCAAATAATACAATGCCGGGCCATAGGTATCCTCAAATACTGAAATGAGTCGAAGAGTCGTTCGAGGAGTCACTCGAACGAGCAATTACTCGATAGCTCATTTGCTCGACGGACTTCGAGTCATTCGAGCAATATGCCGAGTCACTCGATCGAGCAATTGCTCTAAGGCTCATTTGCTCGATGAGCTTCGAGTCGTTCGAGCAATGACTTATCAGTAACTGCTCGATAGCTTATTGGCTTTGGGAATGATATTGGCTTTGGGAATGATATTGGCTTTTGTTGTACAGAAGGGAGATAACTCTGCATACAGGTTATGGGAAATCAAGCAATCTGATTGGTTAGTTATAATTTATATAAATGATCTAGATAAATGAAACAACAAGAGTACTTGGAATAGGGTCAGAACTAACAAGAATAGACTAGAATAGCTAAATATAGTAATAATAAGCAAAGCTGTTCCAGTTAATAGACTCTTCTACGCTATTGGAGTATACTCTAGAATAAAAAAACCGGGCCAGATAGACGAAAAGTATTGCATATATAGATAGAAGCAGAGAATTCTGGGTAATGACCAAAGGAACGTGTCTTTTAATGGGAACAACGTCATGGGATAGGGATCCAAAAAGGGATTCTGAGAGAATTCTAAACCAGAACATTACTCCTGTTCAATCGAACGCACCCCTTATACCCCCTTAGTACTATGGCACTACGTGCTAAGTCAATAAAACCAATAACATGGGGAAATAAAGTCAATTTCGGTGATTTGGGGTGGATTTTGTGATTTGGAGGGATTGTCGGGTTGTTTGTGGTAATCAGATTTACTCTTCTACAAAGGAACACACCCCCGAACATACCCCTGTCTTGTTAGAAGCCATTGGTAACATAGCAATCACGTGCTACCATAGAAACCAAGATGGCGGCCTCCAGTATACAAAATGGACGACGGAAACACGTATCACCCTAACAACACGCGCTGCGCATGCGCACTCACACCACGTATCACTATGGAGATGACGCCACAACATGGCCGCTCATGCGGGTTACCATGACAACACAACATGGCGTCACTAGGTCACGTGACATGACGTCACTTCCGGGGTCATCCACCGGGGTCATCCAAATGAGGCCCCAAACGTGCGAGACATACTACTCACGTGGGCTAGAATAATATTCCAGGCCAAATTTGGGTCATTCTGACAACTTTTGATTTTTTTTTTTTTCAACCCAGGAAAACTGATCCAGGAAAAAAGGTTATTTTAAATAAGATTGGGTGGAGTGAAATCGAAACCAATTTGGGTTGAAATATCTGTTTGACTAACAATTGGGTTAAATATTTTAACCCGACAGGTGAGTAAAATGGAGATTTCTACCCATATTGTTTGGAAAGTCATCTTGTTTAACCCAAAATACCAAAATAATTTAACTGCACTTTTGGGTTGTTCATTTAACCTAAAATCTGGTTAACAAATTGACTAACTTTCGGTTATTTTGACTCTACATTTGGGTTAAAACAACGACTTTTGGGTGTTTTTTTAACCAAATTTCCAACCCTAAAACCAGTCAGTGTTGACGAAATTATGTGGTTGTTTATTTTAACTCAACTTTTGGGTTGAAATTTGACAACAAAATTAGGTTACTTCAACTTATCTTTTGGGTTGAGAACAACAACTTTTGTGAGGATCTTTCAAACCCAATGTTCAACCGAAAATGACAACTATGTTATGTGATGTTTTTTCAACTCAAATTGTGGGTTAAAATTGGTAACCTTGTGAGTTGGGTTATTTCAACCTAGTGTTGGATGGAGTGAAATCGAAGGCAATGGTTGGGTTACAACAGTCCAATTTAGAGTGTAACAATAAAAAAATAAACGTTTCCGACGAGTTTCATCGTTATTGCTCTAAAGACGTATATTGAGTTAAATTTCCAGTGCAACGGTCAGGAAACACTGTCGAAAACATTGTAAAACTGATGAATGTATTGCAGTTGGTTGGGGTTTATGTGTGTGTGGCGTGGGGGGGGGGGGGTGTTATATTTACCCTGGACTTCACACATTAGTGTGCTATTCAAATAACTGTTTAATATGCTGAACGTTACCGGACAAAATTCGCATTCACTTAGTTCCAGTTGTACCGATTTTCTTTTAAAACCTCTGTGCTGGCGTGGCGACAAGGTGATGGGTAAAGAATGAAAGTGGGGGAGGGGGGGCATTATGAATCAATTACAAATATGAATCATCCCTTGAGTGCCACAACGTGCCACCACTTCCTCTTCAACGGCTCCAAGGACAATGCATCGGGAATCATCATCTCGGATATGAGTGATCACTCTGGTACTTTCTATTTGGGGGCCGCGACACACATACCGATCGGTGGTTCGAGATTTCAAGAACAAAAGTTTCCGAAATCAAGACCACATTATAAACAAACATATGAAAATAAGAGCTCAGTCTGTAGTAGCGGCAATCGAAATAGGATGTGTGGGCAGTGTTCGTTGAGAACTAAAGTCCCCTAATGTCCCTTGATGTAAAATGAATAGATCAAATAATGGAAAAAATAGCAAATGACATGGGGTACAGAACAGTCCCACGGTAAAGTTCCGTATACAAAACATAGAAAAAGATGAGTCTGCGGGTAAATATACCTTAAGTGCACCCTGAAAAATTAATGGATTTCATACCCGTGACAACGCAGATGTCCAAAATATATTCGTTTTTATTATACGCTAAGCGATAGATTATCGAAGAAATTGCGGAAAGGCAGAAATCGTATCCCCCGCTGCGAAGATATAGAAATTTTCACTTCCACGGTACCAATCAAAATGGCGGCTTTCAAAGCATCACTTCAAGGTGAATACAAGTCAAATTATCACTGGAAATGATCAATTTGTTCTAAAAACGTACAATGAAAAGTAAATCTAGTGTTTTTGAGTGGACACATATCATTTCCAGCAATAATTTAACACGTATTCACCTTGAATTGATACATGAAACCCGCTAGTCCAAACATGGCAGAATAGTCCGTAATATAAGTTTTTGGTTTGGCACGTCCTTTCAAGGGACGTACCAAACCAAAAACTTATATTACGGACTTTCAGGCCATGTTTGGACTAGAAACCCACCATCTGAATCAGACTGTAAGAAGCTGTATGTTCCGAGTATCAATCAAATCACTTCTGCGTTTCAATGATTCAATGCGCTGTTTACTTTCATGCATCAATTCAAGGTTGTAACGAATGCAATTATCAGATTCTTATAAAAATCTTATAATAAAAAGAAAATCTAGTGTTTTTGAGTGGTACCGAAAATTATCTCACTTTTAACCGAGACAAACGGTTATTTTCACTCGCGCGAACGCTCGCAAAAAAAAAAATATACATTTGTCTCGGTCACTCATGGGATAATTTTCGGTATCCTTTCAAAAACACTAGATATACTCTATTTATCTAACAGTCATATTGATTTTGGCCTGAAAAACACGAAAAACGGTATGTATCACATAATGTGTTCCGATTCCGTATCATATAGATGACTCATTCTGATTCCGTATCATTTTGACGACTCGTTTCATGGTAACGCGACGGGCTATCATAACTGGCGCATGAATACATTCTATGTGTGTTTCAGTGATAGACCCAACATTACGTCCCAAAACTGGGTTAATAATTTAAGATTTAATCTGTTTATGTTACAGAAGTGATAGATAAATGAATTATCATGACAATGTGCATGTCCTGTGATTTGCATCAGATTCTCGGCGGTGTCCAGAATGGGATCACAACTCGCCGGCAAAGCCGGCTCGTTGAGATCCCATTTTGCACACCATCTCGCATCTGATACAAATCACAGGACATGCACATAATCATGGTAATCTGTATTTCTTTAATGAAGAAAAGTATAATACACAGCACCCAGTCTGTTGTGGCTGTGATCACTCCAACTTCTAAACACCATATTAATGAACCGACTCCCATTTTAGACAGCCAGCCTTGATGTATTGGCTCCTTGGAATGAATGTGTCAAATCGACACATACTCTGTACTATCACGAAAAATACAATGTGTACATTTTATTCAATCTCTGACTCCATCAGGCTGTATTGTGCATGTGTCAAAGAATACATGTAATACATAAGAATGCATTCAAATTCTAATTTTCGAGTTATACAATCCAAACGTTCGCCACACTAGTCGTCGAGTGTCTTCAAGGAAACTAAAATGTTGGATCTCACTCGCAGTGTATTGGTTTATTGTTGTGCATGACAAAACAATAAACAATCTATTGAGGTTTTTTTTAATTTTCATACCATGCATATCACTTTGATCGTTTGTCGAAAGAGGTGGTCATAGCGTTGAGAAAGTTGCCCATTTGATAGCCACATGGTCAACTCTCCCAGTCTGATAGAAATAATAATGATGGATTTCCCCTGTAGAAATGAATCTGTCAGTAGAAAGTAAAGGCACGGGTAGACAATATCATTAGCTGACAATGATAGCAGGCAATGGCAGTTTTCCTCACACATTAGATATCCCCAGCGCCAGAAAATGATAACCCCTCATTGACTCTAAAATAGACCAGTGACCCCCTGTTCCCCAAACACAGGATTGTATTAGACATTGGTCCTCATTGATCACAAACACCCGTATGGAAATCAGAATTTAATCAATTCACTCATGCTTGACAGAGCTCACTGAGCTCTGTCAAATAAGAAAGAAATTTATTTAAATTTGTAGTTGCATTACGAGAAAAAAATGCGGCTTGGAGTTTTTATATTTTCCACTATTTTGACATCAGCGTGCATGCGGTTGCGGTGCATTGTGTTCAAGCATACAACTGTACCAGTATGCGCCTACCATCACTGACAAGTGGTATATGGAGCTCCATGTGGTTGAAGCAGAAGACAAATTACTTATATTCGTCGTAATTTTCGAATTTGGAAATGAAATGAGCCAATTCTATACAAACAGTCTTCAAGATCGCATCTTATTTACTTTCATATTTGAAAAGTAATATAAAGTTATTAGAGGGTTCTAATTAATTTACTGACCCTAAAAAAATATTTTTTTATACGAAAATACCAATACTTATGTTGCGTAATTAACACAATTCTGGGTTTAATTTCAATAATCCAAAATTTCAACCCAGTGAAAAAAGTTACTTCTGCTTCAGAACAACCCAATAAACAACCCAATTCGACCCAACCTAATGTTTGGGTCAATTTCCAACCCAATGGAATTTAGAGTGTACAAGGACATCCGGTAAGAGCCTATATACCAGAGTATGATCCGAAAATGAGGCGTCTTCTCAAACTGATAAAAACGGAAGTGTGGTATGTTTTGGAGGTCCATAGAACACCAGCGTACACACAAATCTTGAAAACTAGCAGAAAGTTCAGTGGTTAGATTAGCCTGTGGGTTGTGTGGGAGCCAACAGTGCGAGAGCTGTGAAGGAACCAATATCATTGGAAAGGATGATAGTTGAACAATGTCAAACTGAGAACTGTATCGCACTGTTGGTGCATCAAAGACGTGAATTCAGAATCTTCAATGCAGTTCCTAACTAGGTTTCAGCTCCGCAATCAACCGCGATGGTTACAATGGAAACCTGACATAAAATAATCAGCAATAAATGCAATCACGTGTCGTGGTTTTGTTAAAAATGCTTTCCAGTCGCTTCATACAGTGCAACTTTACACATCCCCATCGTACAACTGGACCTCTCCAACAGCAGACACACTCAGAGCAAAGATACATGAATGGCCATGTTTTTGACGTAACTCATTCTACCGCGAGTTTGTTCGGGACAACATTAATATTCATTGAACACAATTCAACCTACTACAATCGGGATCATCTTTTTTCTCATATATAGGGGAGAGGATGTAACAATTTAATTCCACAACTCGATATGTCTACGAGATTAACCCTTTACCCAACGCGCACGTCATAAAAACGCTATTTAAATATTTGTTTTCCCAAAGATTTCAACACAACCATATCATGTGACCCGCCGCCCCCCCCCCCCCCCCTCATTGGAACGAGCTCAACGCACACGTTCCCAAGAAGGGTCATATGATATTAAGTTTGGTGAAAGAAAAAAAAATATTCAACAGCTCAATTTGTATATTCCGTGGGAGGATGCGGCCGATTCGTTAGGTGAAGAATTAAATTATTATTGATCATCTTCGACTATTTGTTGTAAATTAACCCTTTGAACCCCAGCGACCGCTTTTCCGACCAGGAACATGATACGTCAGAACGTCATTAAATAGAATGGCTCTTCAATAAATATTGTGGGGTAGACCAATCAGTATTTTCAACGTACAGCCCGAGGCTGAACGTTGAAAATTCTGATTGGTCTACCCCAAATAATGAATATGGACTCTTCGAATTGCTGCCATTGGACTGGCATGGAAGATACCACTAGAGTTAAAAGGGTTAAGTTGTTTGCTGACTGATAATCGATTAAACTTTTAAATAAAATGTGTGGTTCTACCGGGTTGAACGAGGCCAGCGGTTATCCTACCATTTAGACCAATTGCAAACCACGTCAAATCACTAACGTCATTTAATTCACACGCTTGTTTACTGAATATCAAAATATCTCCTTCTGTTGCTGTTTTAATGATGATGATTATTGGTATTTTGTTGGTCTCAACGCCTCTGCCTTTACCCAACATAACTAGTTACAAAATAAACTTCTCAAATAACTTAAAAATGATTTTGCGGAGCAAAAACATGCTTTATGGCCCTATATTGAAACTAGCCCAATGAGACCCCCTCACAAAGAAATCATAAACTTTGTTATTGAGGCATACATTTAAAAAATATGAAAATTAAATTCTGCTTGATACGGTTTGTAATAAGATGGTTGAATCTTATAGTTACGCGTTAGGTAAAGGAGCAAGCTGTGAATTTGGCATTAGGGTTGGAATTTGTTGTTACTCCAGTACTGCAACTTTTTTCATACGATGTAGTGGTCACGAAAGTGGACAAGTAATTCCACCCTGATCCGACCTAAATTCTCAATCTGCTTTTATCCCCATCAGCACCGTAAAATCCACTGATCTCAACACAAATGGATTGCTGGAACGTCAACGAAAAACGTCGCCATTCAAATCGCCCCCTCACCCATAGGATGGTGTCAAGACAATCAACGTAGTACACCCTCCCAACCCATAACGTCTGATGACGTGAAGGCTGTTACTCCACAGCGTAACAGCTTTAACTTCCTCAAACGCCATGGCGTCTTCCGTGTGCTAAATATAATAACACTGTATCAACGTTCCAATCTTGACACTAGATTTTTATCAATAATAACCAAAATATGTTGTAAATACACAAAATTTGCAATGCCAGGACAAATGTACATATGCTCATCACATTCAATTTTCGCAGACATCATGTTTATTCTTTAACTGGTAGAGTGCTAAATTATTTTTGATCGTTAATCATTGTTCCCATGTCTTTGCCTTGTTTCACTGGGCATTCTCCCAAAAATTGCAGCAAGGCAAGTCCATACAGACTAAATAATTTCACATCAGTGATAACGCAAAGCACACTCACAGAATATGAAGCTTCAAGCTGTAGTTCCTACATTTCAGAAAAACACCAAATATCTAACAGTTAGAAAGCGATCTTTCGTGAGCAATGAGCGTCCCAACAACCCAGCTGTAAAGAGATCAGTTATACAATCCCACCTGTTGAAAAGAACATCGCATCCCAGGTACTTTCTTCATTTCCTTTTTCTTCATTTAATCTAAATCTCAAAATATTTTATCTATGAAAGTCGGATCCTATGGATATAAATGGGACGCGACGGACTGCGATCTGATCGCTAAATGACCACGCATGCGGTCATACATGTGCAGCACCCTTGGAAGGAATGAGAAATCAGCAAAATAACGCAGTTGATATTTGTTTCTCGGCTTTTCAACGTTTTGATAATGTTGATCGATCTACATCAATTGATAAGTAATATCCATCAAGCACTGCAGAACAAGGGGCATGCCTTACATGGGTTAAACACCCTTATGTTCTGTTTAACCCTTTACCTAACATGAAAAGCAGACGACACTTGCAAAAATAATTCTTGAATAACCAATTTTTTTCATTTTTTGTCTCAAAAACATAGGTTATGACCCCTCGTTGGAACGAGCTCGACGAGCTCGTTCCAACGAGGGGTCATAACCTATGTTTTTGAGACAAAAAATGAAAATTAATTGGCGATTTTTGAGAATAGCGCTGGCCGGTTTTGGCCGTTACGTCAGGTAAAGGGTTAAGATGCAATGTGTTTCAGCAAATGAAGACATCTGGAACGATTCTATAAACCAGAGTATAATTATGGATAGTACTACTCCAGTACTACTTCAGTGTACATATACGTTAATAATTTCTGGATGAGCACCCTGTCCATTACACCGGCATCCTCACCTAAACAGTTCCAAAGGGAGATCACAGTGTGGTTATCTTTTAAAACACATTCGCCGGTTAATGCTCATAATCCACGCGTGGGCAGTGATGCATTATGTTTATGATGAAATAATAAAAACATTGATCTGATTTGCGAACATCAAGAAAACAAAGGCAATAGTTTTATGAATCTACATGTTAGGTTCTGGAACATAGTTTTTTTTCTCTCTAATCGAATCTCGAATCAAAGCAGATAATTAGTTCACTTCTAATGGAATCAAACTTCCAATGGCAGTGTCTTTGATACTGCTTATCGGGAATTATCTACCCTATATAGTAGGAGTTATTTATTAGATATGATTCACTCCGATTTCCAATGTGGGGGTCACGGTGGCACTGTGTACCGTGCACGTCTCCAACCAATCCCTGCTTGTGTGGAGTTAGTACACCGGGGGGTCTGACAATTGCTCGCCGTTGCGTGATAGTACCCTCTGGATAATCCGGCTTCTTTTATTCGTAAAACTGTTCGACACGAGATGACTCTGGCTGTCTAAAGTGTCGTTAAACTCCATCAACAAACTAACTAATTTGATATGATTTTCTTTTCCAGAATTACTAATTATCGAGGTCGGGGGATATAACCTCAAACTCGGCTGATATGAATCTGAGGTCGGCGGGTATGAACCAAGCTAGAGTTGCCCCTCCCCCCCCCCCCTTATGCGTTACGGGGCGCAGCCATTTTGTTGACAGCGAAATCGTTCACCGTTATTCATCGAAAGCAGTCAATCAGTGAAACTGGCGTTACCAGACAGAAGGGAGTAATTTTTGTATGGGGAGAAATTAATGATGACAATAAGTAAGGACCAAGTAGATGAAGAGAAGAAACAAGAGAGTTGTACAGAAAATTAATCACAAATTAAAATTCAGAATCGAAAGCGGAAATTCGTCGAACTGGGGGCAGAGGCAGTTTAGCTATCTGAAAGCCTCGGCTCCCCCCTCCGTTCGCCGGCTGATATGAAGTTACATCACGCTGATACCCCGGCGCAAATCCTATATTCCAGGCGGTATGCAATATTGAGTTTGGTTAATTAGGCTGTTTTGTACCGCCAAACGTTGGATTCATATGGATGTGACGCCACTTAATAGCCCAGTACTCATATTCTACACGCACTATCGCCTGGGCACATAGGAGATACATATCATTTAAGACGCGCTTGGAATCCCGAATAGCTCAACGGGTTTCGAGTCGAACTGGAGCAATAAACTGATTCTATACTACATGAATGAAAGCTCGAAGATTTGGAAATTGTAAAAATCTCTCGATAGTTTCGTAGACAAAACGGCAAGAGTCATCCATTCTATTAGCATGGTAAAATATACTTCAAACCTCAGTATTAGATTGTATTTTTCGCTCATTTGTACACACATGTTCGACAAAAATCATATATATAGAGGCAATATATGCCACGTGGGATTGGAATTATAAGCTTGCAAGAAGAGAAATGGATATTCGAATTACTGAGGGAAAAGTTATATAATTTCCATACGCATCTCCTCTTACACAAATGAGGAAGCTGGAGATTACGCGACCTCCCTGATCGCATATATATTGGTCGCATATATATTACTAACATCTTTCGATAATACGTTAATACATCTGGTAAGGTTAAATAGCAATTTTGTCAAAAGAAAATACTTCACCCCGATTGTGGCATGTTTATCTGGCAGTTCATCGAAATTCTATTCCACGCACTTCGAGTGTTGACGCTCCGAGTTCTTCGATTATAGCTCGTACTATTCCATTCACATTCACGTTAATAATTGCATGGTGAGCATCCTGTCATCAGTATTTTCAACCTTAACAGCTTGAAGGGGAGACCACAGGGCGGTTATCTATTACTACGTATCACATTGAAGTCTTGTGTCTTGTAATTGGTTTCTTTGGGTGCGATGTCAGAAAACGCCAGCACGCCCTCATTCCGTGAACAGTTATAGATAAGGACTCGGATTAGCAGGAAAAATAATTATCGATGTCTTTGTTATGTTGATAATTTCAGCAGCAGACTTCGTGTATTTTGTTTCCCGCACCGAGAGCTTCTCGAGAAACGGCATTAGGCATTGAAATTTTCAACATAATTAACGTGGCTTTTTCTGCTTATTCTACTAGCTATTGCAGAAAATGTTGGTTTTATAATGTAAATGTGTTAAAATATTACACGTAAGCTCACTACGAGTAAGGGTTTATTTTCTCTTCAGTTTTGTTAGCACAATAATGTATGGATTCTCCTACCGTACTAGGACACGGTCTAAGCTGCCTCCATGAGGCAAATCACCATTTTCTAGATCACCCTTTCCAATAAATACACAGAACGACACGCATGTGTGAATAGGTTAATCGTTATGGCACGAGAGCCAACGCGGAAGGATAGAACGAAATACCACAGACCTCGAGTTTTATCCTTCCACAATGGCTCAAGTGCCATATCGATTAACCTATTCACCCGCGTGTGTCGCACTATGTTTATTACACACCTGCACGTCTATAAAAAAAATATTAGAAGGACAATCGACAATTCATTTGGCAACTATCAACAAAAAGAACACATTTTATCGTCAGCCAAATTTGCGAGGGAACCTGTGCTACTATTTAGTCCCCTGAGTTCCAATGTGTTCTATGTGCCTACTGGCACATAGAACACATTGGAACTCAGGGGACGATTTTCAGCTATCGCTAGTGATTCACATTGTAATTGCATTGCACGATTTGAAGAAAATTCCAGTGAAATTTATCTTCTATTTAAAAGTAGTCCGTCAACGATTTCCGTTCCGCAAATATGTGAGGAACAGATGTTTATTTTCCGCATGGTTTAGTGTTGCTGTAGATGAGGATTACATAGAACAGGCATGTAATAAACACATTTTATCGGTCAAATAAACTCTTCTGGTCTTGACAAATGATTCTTCACTCGTTAGTTCAATGTTTACCGAACGAAAGTCTCCATTTCACCTTAATAACTGTTTGTATGAAAACTCAAAACATCCACTGAAAAAGTACATGCCTTTCTATTCAGTTCTTGCAATTAGGCAATTAGAGAACATTAAGATAATTTCCGGGTTCTATTGACAATATGTCAACAGAAATTGTCTTCGAGACTCTATTTGAAACAAATCGATTACACTTCGACGCATCCCCACTTTCCGCCCGTTGCATTAAGAAAACATTCGCCATTTAATTTATCGTATGGTTTAAAAATGTTCTATCGAATTTATCCTTAGCTTGCATTTTGGGGTTGTTCTAATATATGCTTGAATCAAATCTAATCATGTAAACATATATAGTGAAACTGCAATGTGGTACATAGGAACTCGGCGCCAATTGTTCAATCCGCCGTCACCGAAATTGAATTTGCAGAAATTCATTTCAATGATTATTTCAAAACGGCGACAAAACCAGCGTTTGGTGCGTTTCTAAATGTAAAACGCATTTTATATAATATGGGCGCGTAGCCAGTTTCTATAATGAGGGGGTTGGGGGCTGGGGTGGGAAGGGAAAATATGATATTTGTAAGGTCGTTGTGTTTGGTTTCGGGATCTCCTATACTACTAAGACCCCCGACCCTCGCCACTCCTCCCACTTTCCTTTACAGAAGTGGGAGGAGGGGTAACGACCGGAGATTTTTTTTTTTGGAGGGGGGGGGGGAGGGGCTCCACATGTAGCTATGCAACTGGCATAATAAAACTGGCAAAACCACTGGCAGAGGATATACGAAACAATTCAGTGTTAAAACTTGATGTACGGAAGCCTTATGTCCAGGCATGGTGTTCTCTGGCGAAACAAATTTGAAAAATGCCTTGTGCCAAAGGTACGATTTAATACCGACCTGTACGATTCCAGAGAATCCATTTCTCTTACAGTGTGTAAAAGAATTAGATGTAGATTTGAGTTTCTTGCTGTGATTGTTAATCTTCTGCTATGTGTCAGTCGGGGTAGGGTCAAGCCACGAGCAACAACCAACATCCAATCTGGTATCTGTCTTGGGACAAGGTGGTGGTGGGGGCGGTGAACAGAATATGTACAGCTTGTCGCTATTGCCTCTTCGCAGCGACTCTGGCCTGACTGCATATGTGTGTTTGTAGCTGTTCAAGAGTCGATGTTGTCAAAATGATGTGCACAAGTGTAGCGTTGATATTGCATTTGTGATTCCTATGAGTCGGTCGGGACAGGGGTAGGCCACGGGCAGCACCCAGCAGCCAAGCTGACATCTGTTCTGAGAGGGGTTGGCCGTGGGGGCAGTGAACAGATCAGATAGATTTTATTGCACGAGGCTCAGAAATGTTATATCGAAACGTGATGAATTTGAATTTCTTTCTATCGCATGTACCATTTTACTCTTGACCTCACGGAACGGTAAAATCAGATAGCACTTATAATTATTACCTCCAAAAACAGCTAATGACCCCTCACTGAAACAATCCTGTCGGGCTCGTTCCAATGCGGGTCATAAGCTATGTTTTCGTGGAAAAATATGAATGCTTTAGTTTTTCAGGAAATGTTTTTATTTTTGTAAATATTGTCTGCTATGCATAAACAGTTAATGAAATCGGAAAGATTAATTCAATTCCACTTCCGAAAACAACACACTCAAAATGTTACGACGTTGACGTCCACGTTGGCTACTGATGTAAAGCTTTTATTAGATGTGTTGTGAATGGTATTTCCGAAAAGAGGTTTTTGATGATGATTGGGTGATAAACAAAACTGTAAAAACATTCTGATCACGATAATACTGAACTGATTTATTGCAGAAACATATACCGCGTTTCAAAACTCCACATCAGAACACAATGATGAAATCTATCCAAGCACTGTAGTTTGGAACCTGGAATAGACTATCACCGAGCCTACGTGTCAAAAAGACGTGCCGGGCGGGTTTTTTTTGTGTTTTCTTGCTGAGAAGCAACAACGGAATCACGATAATGTACGAGATGGTGGATATCTATACAGAGTACGGCTCGCCGGGTCACTTTCCACAGGTGGACAATATTTCCACTAATATTAAATTCCAATCACAAAAATTATAGGAATAATCCTCAAAAGTTTAATTAATGAAGCTCCGGGTACAACATGGTGCTTCATTAATTAACATTTTGCTGATGGTTTTTATTTCCTGGTAAATGCATGCGTGAACATCACTACCCACGTGTGGATTACGACCAATCCACGGCGACTGTACTGTAACTTGCACTTACCTTTATAACAATACATCTCAGTTATCGAAACTCCTCAATTGGGTGCAATAACCTCCAACTTAGGGATAGAATACAAATATTAAGTGTAAGTTTTATTTTAATATTATGTAGAATGGAAACGGGACTTTCAATTGGGTATCATAAACTTTTAAGGTCACGTCAGCCGCAAGGTCAAATTCAAGGGCAAAATAAAGATCAGAAGTACATTATATTTCAACTTAGTCTGGATAATTCCTTCTCAATGACGATAAAATTATCAAGATTGACTAAGTGGTCCACGAGACACAATAATTTAAAAAATATCGTATCATGCCATTCTTTCGGGAAAATTACCAAATTTGCTGGTCCGATTTCAACGAAACGTGATATGTTTACTATTGGCTACATGCCAAACACGTTTGCCAAGTTTCATTATAATTGGAAAAGGTGAGCTTAATACCATTGGGTGGTTTGATCGGGATTTTTGACACCCCATCCTTCGGAAAGTATAGGTAAAGAGCTACCAAATAGAGTTTTCTGCCCCTTGGTATTTGAGGAGTTTATCCGTTGAAGCTACTTTACTTGGCTTACCATGTTACATTTTTGTTCATTGTTAAACACGAAACAGTTTTACTCAGAAAATAATTTACAATCATAAAGACCACATTAAATGCTCATAACATGCATGCACATTATAGATTATGTTGAAATTAAAATCTATGTTGTACGTTACCAATTGTAGGATACTAAGTGTAAATATTATAAAAATGATTCTTGGTGTCCATGTCGTGTCGAATTCACAGCTGCTTTTTGGAGAAAAGCTTAGATATGAAGTGATTTTATGGCCTCACGTATCTATGAAAATGATTGTATGAGTAAAAAGATTGCATTGTTGGCATGCACCACATTGATAACAAACAGTGGCGTAACGCCCATACGACAAGTTTAGTATGTTTCCTAAAGATCCCCAACAATTGCACGTTTTTTAGGAACCGCAACAATTCCAACATTTTGGGAAGAATCATTATTAAGGGTCTCAAAACAGTGTTGTAGTTAAGCATTGAGGTTGGATGCTCCAATACCAGCTTGCATAAAGAATCGGGACGTATTCTCTGAAACCAATTACGGGGTTGTGTACGTGGCACATGACAATATGAGACAGGAGTTTATAATTCCAGTGATGCCAATTGTTCGTCACCAAAAATAGAAATGCAAATATAGGATTGCTTAAATCGTTTAGCATTTGGCTACCAAGGGTAAAGTCGATGAATTACCCATATTTTAACGACAAAATATGGGTAACGCGCCGATAAGAATCATTAGCATTCATTTAAAAAAGTAATGTATGATTACGTAATTCTCAACTTCCGAACAAATATCATCTACATTGCTTATTATATACTTTCTTATGATTCTTTTGACGTATACAGTACAGTCGACGTGTACTGGTAACTTTCCACAGGTGAGCAATATTTCCACGGACGCAATAATATATTAAATTCCAAACACTAATTATGGGAATAATCGTCAAAAAGTTAAACAATTAAGCACCGTGTACAACTCGGAGCTTCATTAATTTAAACTTTGCTGGTGATGATTTTTATTATCTGGTAAACGCATGCGTGGCATCCCTGCCCGCGTGTGGATTACAACTAATCTATGGGGACTTTATATACATATCTATCTTCAACGCAAAACGTCTTTCAGCTGTGTATTATTAGTGGTAGAAAAAGGGGATATTGAAACGAAGGAATGTTTTCAATCGTGAGAATCTATGATATGTAGTAACAGAGAGTTTGATGGTCTTTCGATGCGTTTCAATAGCAACTGTGCAACCAAGGTGTGCAACTCCCATGGTTCGATACACATTGTGTGTGTGCTGGAAGGGTATTGGTCCTCGTCTTAACTTGTGGAATAGAAGAAAGTAATACTTTTTACCCCACCTCTGACAAATTTGTTGATATATCCTACAAATGTATTGTCTGAACATGTCACGTGCTCACCGGTGATAAATCCCGTATACAGTGGGTGTCACTTTAATACACGGTGATCAGAGCTCTTTCTCGGGTGAATAGCCGCCATTACTACTTTGACGCATTTCCACTCGCTTCGAATGTTCAAAATTCTAATTAAAACAAAATGAGAGAATTTAATTACCAAACATATTTTCATGGTACCGTATTTATTGATTAAAACATTAAATATTTGAAAAATGGACAGAAACTATTAGTTGTTGTCCCGAAAGTTGGTTGTTGTTTGTTAGGATTCTATCCATTTTTTATGCTGAAGCGAACATTTTCTTTACAGTTTACTCAACAGATTAAAGGTGATTTTTTGAACGTTTAAAGGTGCTTTGTTAACCCTTTCCAGGTGGCAATGACAGTAAATGTATGTAACTGTATGTAAAATTCTGGATCTTTATTCAACGTTTCACTAACCTTATTTCTGATTGTCATCGGTGGGGTAAATTCGTAACATAACATAGTCACCGTACCATCCCGTACCCGGTTACTTGATGAATGTGTAACTAATAATAGGCCACGTGTGTCAATAAAGTAGTGTGTCCCTAAAGGTATACACTATTGCCATACTAGACAGGTATTGCCTGTCTTCGGGCCTAAATCCCAGTAATGATCCATATTAGATCATGTACATGGAAATTACGGGTACCCCTAAGTGTGAGTAAAAGTCTACAGTGTACTGAGAGGCTGTCTAGTCTCTTTTTCAACACCACTGTCAGTCGGAATGTTTATAATTTAATGCCAGTCATTCAAATAGAGGTCTATGAGACTTAACGATGACAAACGAGAGGAAGACGGAATAAAGTTCATCTTGCAAGTAAGTGTTTGACTCAATGGTTTTCTATACCATAGGAGAGTATGATTGTCCCATAGTGTGTATTGTGGTAGCATACAGTACAGCCGGCGTGGACTGGTCACTTTCCACTGGTGTGCAATAGTTCCACGGACGCAATAATATTAGATTCCAAACACTAATTATATTATTAATCATCCAAAATAAAATTTGAAGTACAACCCGGTGCTTCATTAAATAAAATTTTACCATTGATGCTTTTTATTACCTGGTAAACGCATGCGTGGACATCACTGCCCACGTGTTGAATACAACCAGTCCACGGCGACTGTACTGTACAGACCACCCTATTAGAGTCACCAGTGCGGGTAGTGCAGAATACGATCGCATATTCGGAGACATCGGTAAGTCTCAGACCTCAGTGGGCTCAAGGTAACAATTAACCCTTCACCCAACGAATCGCCCGCATCCGCCCGTGTAATATTGAAATTCATCAGCTGAAAAAATATTATTTTTCGAAAAACTTTCAACAAAACCATATCATGTGACCCCTCTTTGGAACGAGCTCGTAGGACTCGTTCCAAAGAGGGGCCACATCATATGGTTTTGTTGAAATTTTTTGAAAAAATTTAAAAAATTATATTTAAAATAATAAATTTTGAAATCGTCTGCGTTGGGAAAAGGGTTAACAGTCGGGAATAAGAGAGTGCCTGTACCGAGAATAGGGTTCATTTTATGGTAAATGCACCTACAGTTCATTGGCGAGGCCATTGAATACCAATAAGATTCAAGTGTTGAATCAGTAGCAGGTCAGTAGAATGGTATGCAGAAGCGATGTGACCAGGGCGAAAAAGATACAGAGATTTGTCCTGACTGACTTTCGGTTTACGGACGGGACCCCGTCAAAGATATGAATTTTGCCACAACAAATGTAAGAGCAGTCGGCACGTTGCATATCATGGGGAGTCGACATCGCAACAAGGTTGGACGAACAATGTTGTGTGAATTATATACGTGTATACGATGCCGCCGGGGTGAGAGGCTGGAAATCGCTGACCACTTAATCTATGTTCTCCACCATTCCGAGGCCAGATATCACATATCTGAGATAGAAATCCCGTCGGTTAAACTTCAGGGAGGTGGGCAGTCGACGAGACCTGGTGCCTGAACTTTTAGCCTCAGGGGTCCTCAAAAGTTCTAAGCTACTATTGAGTGTGGATGTCTTCGGATAGTACCCTATATTGAAAGACGAGAGGTTTAAAAACAATATACTTACCTCTGATCTCGTGTGATACCATACAATTTAGAGCTTGAGTGTGCAACAGTGAAAGTTATCATGCCGAGCATGGAAATATATAGACAATAAACATATAGTGTGTTTTTATATCTGTGTTATACAACGAGTTGAAATATGGTTTATTTTTTCGAGGCTTCGCTGAGAAAAAATAAACCATATTTCAACGAGTTGGATAACACAGATATAAAAACACACTATATGTTTATTGTTTTTATCTGATAACAAACAGACACCCGTCTCGTGCGTCTACCCGACTTATATATGCTTCCCACGGGCCTCCAAAGAAAACCAGTCTACGAGACAAAAGAAATAGGACAAGACGCATAGAGTTGTGTCCCTTACATTACAAAATCGATGACGGCGATTGTAAAGTGCGATTGCACTTCTTGCATCATGTAACTGCGCTGGAACATAAATAAATTTCAACTATTTTATTAACAGTAACAAAACGGTGTTTCAGTAGAGTTATTCTTTTTTTTGGCATAGTTCCAGTTTTCTTCCGTGTTTTATGCTGTAGTCCCAATATAACAAATTATTTTGCGTTTGTTTACAATTTTTACGAAGTGTTTTTTTTTCAGGTAGAGCAGACGAACCTTTAATTAGCGCAGTTCCGCGAGTACTTTTGATCGAGGCCGTGACTATAAATAGTTCGCAGTCGCCGCATACTAATTACTATTAACATTCAAGTAATTTCTACAATGTTTTGAAGCAAAATTTTAGGTTGCCTTTATTAAAACAAAATAAATAAGAAATGACGCCATCAGAGGATTTTGACAAAGTGCAATAAGCGTACAATTAAAACCTGCCCTGTGATATAACGATGTTTCATGAATGAATGAATGAAAATGGAATTGAAAGAGGTCAGAGGTCGTTCGCATAAATTATAATTATATACAACACCCGTTGTATATACTTCAAGTATATACAACGGTTGTTATACTCTATGGTTATCAGATAAAAATATATATATATGTTACCCTAAAATCTCTAAATAATCTGTAAATGGGAGGGCCTTGCTGTGCGTTTATTTTGAGCAAGATATGCAAGAGAACAGAAAAAGACCTAAAATGACGACTTAACCTCTCATCGTTCTCACCATATTACTACTAAGATCATGTACCCGTGATGGGAATCCCCCCTTGTAACGAACTCTTTTCCTCTCTGCATACATTTCGGGATCTCTTTATGTCTAAACTGATGTTTACAGAGCAAATGAACCGCCTGCCATTCCATCAAATTTGTCCCGCTATGTCATGGAATTAGTGGATTGCGCTAGTATCCTCGACAAATCATGGAATTTTCCTGATTCGGTGATATGGTTTTCTCCACCTGGGAAATTCATACTTTCTATTGAACCTTAATACAAGTATGTTAAATGGCGCGGTGATTACCTCAGACGCACATCAAAGTCGAGGGACACCAACTAAAATTATTAATGACAAGCAAGAAGAAGTGGACGTCAGCATCTGGAACATTCTGTGTTCGTTGAGCTTCTCCTTGAATCAAAACGCATTCTTCATACAGTGCATAATTTATACTCAAAACGCTAAAGATGGCAAGCAGTGATACATATTTCTGATGGACAGAACACTGAAATAGTTTTATATGTTTTATATGTTTTTACCAAAATAAAATGATAGGCATCCCTGTTACAAGCAATATATAGAGGATTTCTGCGCTGTTTTAATGAATATCGGGAATTATCTCATGAGTGCGGACCTGAAAGTTTTATTTTTTACGAGCGCTTGCTGTTCAGGTCCACACGATTTTATTTTTTATTATATGCTACATGACATTTTACTGCGCAATATTCCGCCCAATTCGACTGCAAACAGTTTCAAGACAATAACAAAAAGATGGTGATCCTTCCTTCAAGGCGACGTTCAAGGCGACGTCATGCGCCGAAGCGGCATTTAGGAAACTACTGAAAAAATTCATCGTGTGGACCTGAAAATATGATTTTCAGCTCGCGCAAGCGCTCGTGAAAAATAAAACTTCCAGGTCACACTCATGAGATAATTGCAGATACTGACTAAAAGAAAGTAGATTTATTTTATTATATGCTACGAGACATTTTATTGCACAATATTCAGCCCAATTCGATCCCGAATGCGTATGTTTCAAAACAATCACAAATATCAGCTGATCGTTCCTTCAAGGCGACGTGATGCGCCGTAGTGTGGCGTCATTTGGGAAGCTACTGGGGGATATTCATCGATATACATCGAACCGATGGATATCGAGAAACATCTTTTAGATAATTTGCGATAGTTCACAGGCTAGCATGTAATAAGATCAAATAATTGTTAGGTGACCATTAGACCTTCTAAACAGCTTGGTGTCATGCAGATTATCATGTATTTGCCATCAAATGATGGTGCATCTGGTAGTTTTGGAATGTGAAGTTACCAGCAAATTAACAAATTGGGTTCATTTGTAGCACATTGCCATTAATGTTACTGAAATAATCCCCCTGTTACTTGTCTGAAAACATGGATAACAACGGGATGCAACGCCATCTGATTAACACTAGAGGCCATTAGATCAAACTTGCAACTCAGTCGGTGTAGTTCCATGTCTACATCTACATTGAAGAATGAGCGCAACCCACTTTGAAATAATGGCTCCACCAACTTCAGATCTGTCATTCAGATCGAACGGGTGCAAAAAACATAGATGAGTGCAAACTGGGTATTGTTAACCAGCATGCCAAAATGCATAGAGATAGGACGATCCGTATTTGAGTTGTCGCGCTGACAAAGGGTGCATAGACTCTATATCGGAGATATTGTCATAAAAACCTTAAAACCCCCAAGAGCTCATTTGAAGGCCTACTCTTAAAAGGGCATCTAGTGACCTAAACAAGGCATACATAAAACTAGAACTTCTCCAATAAATTAATTTTAAACAGTCATAGCACTAACACAGTTAACAGTACAGTCAACTATGTCAGTATTGCATCTTTTACCGGCATCCTGACAGCATTGTGATAGGTTTCAATAACAAATCTTCAGTGTAGTTTTACAATTACATGTACACTGGAATTCTTCATGATCAAGTTGTTTGTTTTTATATTAACTTGGTTTGGGAATTAATTCTGTACAATGAGATTAAATAAACAGATCATGTTATTGCATGTGACAGTCACAGCTTACTCCCTAACTGCTTTTTGTGAAATTCTTTCATGGAGAAAATATTCATACAGGAATCAGAACAATTTTTCTAAGAAGCCCGAAAAGGCATAAATGTGCACACCATTTATAGGGTTCGATCAAGGAATCAGAAATTGACATTACTGTCGCTGCTATTTGAATGATGAGATACACGTATAATCTTCAGAATTGCATTAATTGGTATAAAGTGACATTCCTAATAGGTCGCTAAAAATATGCATTTAATGACCTCTCTTGACCGCATAGAGGTGGACCACATTTTGAACCTCCAGCAAGTTTCAACTCATTTGGTGTAGGTAGTATTTCTATAGGTCACACCAAGCCTGAAGTATGAGCAAAAACTACTTTATAACTGAAGAAACCCCGGCCATGGTGTGTGACACATACTCCCATGGTCCTTTATAATTGTGTGAAGTCTAATGATTGTGGCCCAAACAGTCTTCGAGTTATTGGCTCGGGCACACACACACACATGGACACACACACGGACGGACACAAGCACACTTCAATCACTATATGCCACCCGACTTTAGTCGGGGGGGGGGGGGGGGCATAAAAAGAAATATTTGAGTCCCAGAGAGAGTGGGTCTGACTGAACCCAAAAATATTTGTTCTCATAGCACAGTGATAACAAAGGCACCCAAATACACTCATTCCAGTCACAAGATGATAACAAAGGTACCCCAAGAAGTTTTGTGAAGATCGGTTCATAAATACAGACTCTAGCCCGAGCCGTATTAACATATGCGCTTACTGTGTATAAGTAACACTGAACAAATCAAAGTTCATCTAATTTGCATAATTTCTGCACAAGAAAAAAAAACGTATTATATGTGATGTATTCCATGTTAGTAAACATTCCTACAAAAATTTATTCAAATCAGAACTTTCATACAGAAGTTCTGTACAAAAAACTGATTGCACTAACTTTGGTACAAAATGGCTGCTGGCGGTTTTTTTGAATTTTGGATCGCACCCCAAAACACTCGTTCTCATACCACGGTGATAACAAAAGGTACCCAAGAAGTTTCGTAAAGATCGGTTCATAAATACAGCCACCAGCCTGTGCCGTATAGAAGTTGTGTGCAAAAAAAAAACTGATTGGACCTAATTTCGGTACAAAATGGCCACTGGCAGCCATCTTGAATTTTGGACTGCATGCAGAACCACTTGTTATCATCCCAAGGTGATAACAAAGGTACCCAAGAAGTTTTGTGAAGATCGGTTCATAAATTCAGCCTCCAGCCCGAGTCGTATTGACACGTGCACTTACTGTGTATTAGTAGCACTGAATAAATCAAAAGTTCATCTAAATTGCATAATTTCTGCTCGAGAAAAACAAACCCGTACTATATGTGATGTATCCCATGGTACTAAAGATTCTAACAAAAATTTATTCAAATCAGAACTTTCATACATAAGTTCTGTACAAAAAAACTGATGCACTAACTAAAGTACAAAATGGCTACTGGTGGCCGCCTTGAATTTCAGACTGCACCCAAAACCACTCGTTCCCGTCTCACGGTGATAACAAAGGTACCCAAGATGTTTCGTAAAGATCAGTTCATAAATACAGCCTCTAGCCCGAGCCGTATTGGCATTTGCAGTTATAGTGCTGAAAGTAACATTAAATAGATCAAAGTTAGTCCAATTGGTATAATTTATGTACGAGGAAAAAGAACCTTATTATGTGTGATGTATCCCACGGTACTAAACATTCACACAAAAAATATTCAAATCAGCGCTTTCATATGGAAGTTCGGCGCAAAAATTTGATTGCACCTCATTTTGTACAAAATGGCTGCCAGCGGCCATCTTGAATTTCAGAACGGACCCCAAAACACTCGTTCTCGTCCCACGGTGATAACAAAGGTACCCAAGAAGTTTTGTAACGATCGGTTCATAAATACGGCCTCTTGCCCGAGCCGTATTGGTATTTGCACCTACAGTGCTGAAAATAACACTAATTAAATCAAAAGTTAGTCTAATTTGCATAATTTACACACGAGAAAAAAAATGTGTTATATGTGATGTATGCCATGGTAATAAACATTCATACAAAAAATTATTCAAATCAGAGCTTTCATATGGAAGTTCTGCGCCAAAAAAAATCTGATTGCACCTAATTTTGTACAGAATTGCTGCCAGTGGCCATCTTGAATTTCGGACCGGGCCCCCAAAACACTTGTTCTCGTTTCACAGTGACCACAAAGGTACCCAAGAAGTTTTGTTTCATAAATACGGCCTCTAGCCCGAGCCATGTGTACGGCACGCCAGATGGACAGACAGACGACGGGCCATGACAATACCTCGAATTTGGCTTCGCCAAACTTGAGTTAAAAATGGACTAAGTTTAACAACGAGTAGTTTTGTAAAATATTCAAGCAAGTCAAAATTCTGACAATGCGCACACATCTGGAAAATGTAGAAACATCCTGTGAAATAAAAAAGTAATACATTGAAAATTACAGGAGGCCTCACGGGGCCTGAAGCGCTCATCTTGAACATAACACAATTTAAACAGAGTCCAAGAATGAGCACATTGAACAAGCCATCTCCAAAGGCTACACTCTCAATTCTTGATTCCCTCAGGAGTGACAAAAATAATACGGGCATCATGCCTTTTCTTCAGTTGATCATAAAGTAAAATGTTGAGCTCCCCAATGAAGCCCCTTGATACAACCTTTGTGGATTAATCTTAATTACACACCTCTAGAGGGTACTGAATACCAAATGTTTAATTCTTCAGCAAAGTGGCCAATTCCGGCTCCATAGGGAGCCCAAATATTAACCCAAGCTCTCGATTTGAACACAGTTGAATCTGACATCCCTAGAGATGTTGTGTACCAAATATGAAAGCATTCTTACTGTTGGATCTGAAGAAGAGAAATTTTAAAAAAAAATTCTTCATATTTCATCAAGTTAAAATTTGGGCTACCATAGCGAGCCCAAATATTAACCTATGGATCCGATTTGAACAAACTTGAATCGGACCCCCCCCCCCCCCCTTCCCCTAGAGATGTTGTATACCAAATATGAAAGCATTCTCACTAGTGGATCTGAAGAAGAAGATTTTTGAAGAAATCCCCTTATATTGTACTAAGTTAAATTTCAGGTTCCCATATGGAGCCCAAATATTAACCCAGGCACTCGAATTGAACAAACTATGAATGCGGTATACCAAATATCAAAAGATTCTGATGATTGGTTCTGGAGAAAAAGATTTTTTTTAAATTTTTGCAAATATGCTGACTCAGCACTTTTTTCTATGCCCATTACAGAACACCCTAACATAAGCGATGGCATTTTTTTTTTACCATTCAATTCTACTGGTCATAAGGATACTTCATACCAAATAAAAGCTCTCTGTTCCGTGTGGTTTGGGAAATATGGACGTTTGAAAATATTTCTAATTTTAGCTCCCAGGGTTCCCATGGGGATACGGGAATTTTTTTTTTCTACATGGGTCAAGTACTTATGCCCCAATAATACCACATACCAAATTTGGTTCACACCGGACCATCGGTTAACTGGTAGAGTGCTAAATTATTTTTGGCCATCTCAACTTCAACACAGGTAAAGACTTTGCCTTGTTACAATTTGTGGGAGAGTGCCTATGGGCATTCTCCCATAAATTGCAACAAGGCAAACCCTCATAGACTAAATAATATCACTTCAAAGATAATACAAAGCACATCCACTGAATGTGAGCCTTCAAGCTGTGGTAGCGGTACTTCAGAATAAAGCCCAAATATGGGCTTCCAGCACTCTACCAGTTAAGAAAATAGAAATTTTAGGCGGGGTCAAAAATCTTATCCCTCCCATTACAAAGCCAAATATTGCTTCACGAACTTCGTTTAAAAAAAGTTGATTCACCCCCCAAAAGGAAGTTCCATAGCAAATGTCAAGTCATTGTACACACTGATTCTTGAGAAGAAGATTTTAAAAAATTTTGGAGCATTTTTCCCCACTCCCTTCCTATGGGACTTGGCATGTTGAGTTGAATAAAAATGCCATGCCCCTTTGGAATCATCACTCACACAAATTTTCGCTAGAATTAGCCCAGTGGCTGGAGGCGAAGACCCAAAATGGTGTCGACGCACGGAGGAACAGAGAGGGATGAAATTAGCTCAGCTTGACTTTGTCAAGATGAGCTAATAAGAGAGGTTAGACGGACAAACAATATACCCTATATGCAGAAAGATAGAGGGAAAGACAGAGGTAAAACAATATGGCCCCTGACTATTCGTTGTGGGCATAACAAGGACATACGTCAATTGTAACCAGACCGTCCAAGGCAGCCACTTGAAATTCTGTGAATGTGTTCTATCCCCGCTCGACAGTTTAGTATCTTTCTTGAGTCCTGTGACCGGGTGAAAACACCGTGGATGTACCCACAAGAGAAGTCTCAAATCTGCCAAGGGTTAAACGTTTATTAATAATAACAAGATATAAAACTAGAAGGGTGGTTGGTACTGCCGGCAGGTCATAAAAAGTATACACTCCGTTACATGTACAGTAGATTGTGGAGAGAGTTTTTGGAGTGGCGACTCGAAATTTTGAACGTTCGTTCTAGAAGCTCTGCCCAACTCGACCTGTGCCTGAAAAATCCAACAACCGAGCGCATAGCCCGTGGGAGCCTCACGCGCATGCGCATACGCTCTTTTCGAATTGGACTTGAGGAAATGCGCAATTCGTGTCGCCTTTCCAGGCATCCGATGGAGCAACTATTCGTTAATGCTGAGTGAAAACTTCGTAGAAATCCACGGAGAATTCGCTGACATATAGCGTTTTTGAAGAGAGGAGGTAATTTTCTGAATTTGGTCTTTTTCAAGTCGGAGCGAAAGAAGAGGGCGGGAATGGGCGCAATGTCTCGTGGTGCCCCCTCTCTGGGGTAGGTCCACATAAAAGTTACAATTGAGCGTGGCTGACGGAGGGATGGCTGTAAATCAAAGTAGTTTCTTTAAGAACAGCACCCAGGGATCCCATCGCAACATTGAAACCTTTGAGAATCGTCGGAAGTTAAAAGTGAAAAGAAAACGACGGTGAGTTGTTTTTTTGGCGGGAAAAGATTAATGAGAATTTGCACAAAAGACATTAAAATAGCACTATCGGTCATGCGCTCACTGTGTCCAGACCGCTGAAGGCAGCGACTTGCAATTTTCAGAACTTGTTCTACGTAGCCTGGCCGACATTTGGGCATGAAATCGAGTGTTCTGACCGCGTGGAAAACACCACGCCTCGCGTGGAAACCGTGGGGACGGTTCGTTGCCACTTTATTTTCAATGCAATGAAATTTCCATTCATTATTTACCTGTCAACAGCAGAGTTTGGCATTATTTCTGTCTGATGAACTGTTCAACTTTAACTATTTGCACCTTTATATAGGACCGAAAGATCACTGCATGTTTACCAATATTCAGGTACTGATTTTACGAAAATAACAATTATTTCAACAGTACCCACTTGGGAACTCTCAAATCTGCCAAGGATTAAACTTTTAATAATAACATGTAAAACAAAAGTTATCATACTTTGCTAGCCGCATGCACTCATAGACAACATTCAGCACTCAATCAATTAGGGATGGAGTAAATTGCGACTTAAACATACCAAATTCTGAAAAATGGAGTTATTTTCGACGGCACCTATCTTTATGCATCCGAAACAGGGATTGAGTTAAACTTTACAGCTACCTTATCAAGGAAAATCTTCTTGGACTTGAACTGTAAATCTGAATGTCAACAGAATTTTCAGATATTACGAAAATCACAATTATTCAGACAGTACCCATATGGGAGTCTCAAATCTGCTAAGGGTTAAACTTTTAATACTCACATATAAAACAAAAGTTTTCATACTATGACTGCTGCATGCAGCTATTGAAAACATTCAGCACTCAATCAATTAGGAATGGAGTAAATTGTCACTTAATCGTTCCAAATTCTGAAAAAGCGTGAGTTTTTTGGACAACATCTATCTTTATGCAAACACAATGGGCATATGGTTAAACTTTACAACCAAACGTACAACAGAAAATAAGCTCGATAGGTAATTGTGAATACGAACATGTGCATCACTTTTCGATATACCATTCGTAAATGGAAGAAAAATGAACTAAAAATGAGCCATTTTTATGAACGAGTTAAGGGTACTCGAATTCAAGGCTCGAAAACGAGTTTAAGGTTAAAACTTTGAATAGAATATATAACAGCCAAATTATTCTTGGATGAATGCTCAAACTTCTCATAGGAAACATTTTGAAAAAATGTGGGCGCAGAGCTGAGAAATTGCATGTGAAAATTGACCAGTTTTTTCCAAAATTGCACTTTGCTCGGAATTTTGATGTCAAAAGGGAGCAACGTGGGTAATACAGCTTATGTAGTCAGGGCTAGTAAGTCATGCTACAAATATAATGAAAGCTCCAGCCAAATCGTCCTGGGTCTTGTTCGAGAATTGTGACAAAACGTAACATTGTGACAACATTTTGCACGGTTTTGGCAGAAAAAGAAAAACTTCAGAAATAGAAAATAATGTTAATACTAGAGAAATAGAATTTACTGCATCCAGTAAATTCAAGCTTGTAAGAAAAGAGTTAAAATATCTATTGGGAAAAAACTATATAGAAAGAGAATTTATGGAGGGTTATTTTCGGGAGTAACATATTTTTAAACAAATCTGGAATGGATTTTCGTAAACAGTATTTACAGATATTCATAATGGAATCAGAACAATTCTTCTAAGAAACCAGAAAAGGCATATATGTGCACAACATTCAAAAGGTTTGTCAAGAGAATGCATTAGGTGTCCAAAAATGTGATTCCCAGCAATACTAAAAAATGCACTCCGTTATCCCTGGGCGACCTCAGTGACCTTGTCCATATTGTGAACCTCTATGGAGTGTTGACTCATTTGGTGTTGGTCCCCATGTCTATGTGTCATACCATCCTTGAGATATGAGCGTGACCCACTTTCAAAACGTTTTGGCCACGCCCACTTTTTTACGTTAAAATGCATGTGTGTATGTCAGGAATGCTTTAGGGGGTCAAAAATGTGATTTATAGCAATTATGAAAGATGCACTTAATGACCCCTAGGTGACCTCCATGACCTTGACCCATATTTTGAATCTCCATCGAGTGTCGACTCATTTGGTGTTGGTCCCAGGTCCATATGTCATACCGTGCTTGAGATATGAGCCTGGGAAAAAAACTATATAGAAAGAGAATTTATGGAGGGTTATTGTCGGGAGGAACATATTTTTAAACAAATCTGGAATGGATTTTCGTAAACAGTATTTACAGATATTCATAATGGAATCAGAACAATTCTTCTAAGAAACCAGAAAAGGCATATATGTGCACAACATTCAAAAGGTTTGTCAAGAGAATGCATTAGGTGTCCATATGTCATACCATGCTTGAGATATGAGCGTGACCCACTTTCAAAGATTTTGGCCACGCCCACTTTTTTTACGTCAAAATGCATGTGTGTATGCCAGGAATGCTTCATGGGTCAAAAATGTGATTTCCAGCAATTCTGAAAAAATGCACTCAATGACCCCAGGTGACCTCCGTGACCTTGACCCATATTTTTGAACCTCCATCGAGTGTCGACTCATATAGTGTTGGCTCCAGGTCCATGCGTCACACCATGCTTGAGATATGAGCGTGACCCACTTTCAAAAATTTTTGGCCACGCCCACATTTTTCATAAAAAAATGCACGTCTGAATTTTGTGGAAGCATTTGGAGATCAAAAAATGTGATTTCCAGCAATTATGAAAAATGCACTCATTGACCCCTGGGTGACCTCGGTGACCTTGACCCATATTTTTGAATCTCCATCGAGTGTCGACTCATTTGGTGTTGGTCCCAGGTCCATACGTCATACCATGCTTGAGATATGAGCGTGACCCCCTTTCAAAAATTTTGGCCACGCCCACTTGTTTACGTCAAAATGCATGTGTGTATGTCAGGAATGTTTTAGGGGGTCTAAAAATGTGATTTCTAGCAATTATGAAAAATGCACTTAATGACCCTAGGTGACCTCCGTGACCTTCATCCATATTTTGAATCTCCATCGAGTGTCGGCTCATTTGGTGTTGGTCCCAGGTCCATACGTCATACCATGCTTGAGATATGAGCGTGACCCACTTTCAAAAATTTTGGCCACGCCCACTTTTTTTACGTCAAAATGCATGTGTGTATGTCATCAATGCTTTAGGGGGTCAAAAACTGTGATTTCTAGCAATTATGAAAAATGCACTTAATGACCCCTAGGTGACCTCCGTGACCTTGACCCATATTTTGAATCTCCATCGAGTGTCGACTCATTTGGTGTTGGTCCCAGGTCCATACGTCATACCACGCCTGAGATATGGGCGTGACCCACTTTCAAAACACCCCTACAGACACCATCTAATACCCCAGGAATCTGAAAAACATAGGTGGACGAGAACTTGCGACTGTCTATAAGCATGCCAAAAATTAACGAGATTTCATTATTTAGAGTATTTTTCGTGAGAAAAATGTGATGGACAAATAAATGTCCACCTTTTTTTAAAAAACGCCCATATATGATGACAATGACAATTTTCGTACACGTACATTTCCGACAACAAATATAATGATAATGGTAAAGTACATGTACCACTCCAGTTATAGATTTATTTATATGTGTTTAATGTTAGTTTCAGCTATCAGGACTGTATCAGGTCCACAAAATAGGCATGAATTCTAGTATAGCCAATTGTGTATACCTGCACTGATCACTTCAGAGAGCTTCAACCCCAGGCATTGGTTTTGAGTTCACGTTTACCAGTAAAACAAAGCCTGTTTACACGCATTGACCCACTTACTGGGTCCCTATGGGGAATGCTACCCAAGTAACTGATTTCAAATATCATTTTTATTAGTTATGTCCCAGTTGCTAGATAATGATTTGTCTTGGAGGTAAGTTTCTGTTTAGATAAAGTAATAAATAAAGAAGTATTTTTTACCATTTAACCCTTTACCTAACCAAAATAATGAACATTAATTGGCGATTTTTGAGAATAGCGCTGGCCGGTTTTGGCCGTTACGTTAGGTAAAGGGTTAAAGTAACGAGCGGGACCGTATAATATAATAGTATAATATAATAATATATCAAAAAGAATAACAAAATGTGTATAAACAAGTTTCCAATAATTTACAATTTTCAAATTTTGTCAATGTTTTGACATTTTTATGGTAACATTTATTGCACGCTGCTATTTACAAACAAACGCCCAAGCAGCCAGGTTGCACAATATTGGAAGTGTTCCAGAAGCATTGGACTTTTAGAACAAAATGGTGTAGAAAACTCCCATGGGAGAGGTGGGGGAGAGGTGGGGGGAACAGGCGCCTTGACAGCTCATGTCCTGCGTATAGACGTACATCAGTTGTTCATTTTTGTCATAACGAGGCGAGTAAAGAACAGGGCACCTTAAATTACTAAGACGCGCAGACGCGCTGTTAAAAAAAATTGCCACCACAGCGAGTCAAGTCAAATATTTGGGAAACAACATATCTTCTTCATATAGATGCCTTTTATACATGTACTATCAATACGTTTACTAAGTAGCCTTGGTGTCAATAGCCAAGGGCGCCGCGAGGATGACCGATTGGGAGAGGGAGGTGTAAGCTTGATTTGTCTTCTTTGAAGACATGACTTGGTGATGTTGGAATATTAGTCAATCGGAATTGTAGTTAAAAAACTCAAGACTTCTTTGAAATTTATTTTTGGATATACAACGTAAGCATGTAACATTCATGTCGCAGCATCTTATTTAGTTAGTTATTTATTCGAGTTTAACGACACTTTCGAGAGCCGAGACACCTTGTGTCAGGCAGTTTTGCGGGTGGAGGAAGCCATAGTATCCGGGAAAAAAACACCGAACAGCGGCGAGCAACTGTCAGACTCCTCAACGTATTAACTCCACACAGGCAAGGTTAGTGTTGGTTGAAGACAAGTGCACCATCTACGTGCAGTACGTACGCCTTAGTACACAGCCCCCCCCCCCCCCCCCACCACACACACACACCTGGGCCATTGAGATTACGTGGCTTGCAAATTGACACAACGCGGTTATCCATGGCGGGGATGGAACCGTGGATATTTCGGTTTGAAGTCCAATGCAGTGACCACTGAGCCACCGCGTCCCCGTGATCTTATTTTATTAACGCAAAAATCAATTAAGGAGTGCCGCGCCGGTATTCCAAACCGGCCATGCTGGGACTCTAACAGCCCCAATCGGGTACTACAGACCTCCATTTGAAAAGAGCAGCTGTCTGTGTGGTTTAAGCCAACGTATCCAATTTAATCACGCAAAGACACGAATGGTTACAAGCAAGAGCGAATAGATAACCAAGACACCAATCCGGCTGAAAATGTCTGGTTTGTAACCATTATTGGGGAGGAGGCGGGTACTCCTCATCCCGCTTAGCAACGCCCCTATCGGATTGGTTTCCAAAACATCAGTGTACTAATAGATGGTTTCGATCCCCGTCAGGGACGACCCGCGTTGTGTTCTTCCGCAAGGCACTTTATCCTGGTTGCCTACATGGGGGCATGGTGACGCCGTGTACTTAGGCGTACTGCACGTCGATGGTGCACATGTCTGCAACCACTGTAACCCTGCTTGAGCGGAGCTTGAACAGAGTTAGAATGTTGAGGAGCTGACAGTTGCTCGTCGATGCTCGGTAGTTCTCTCTGGATTCTCCGGCTTCCTCCACCCGTAAAACTGCCACGGACACGGTTGGCCATTGTGCATAAGTATGTGACTTTAAAACACCAGTAGATAAATAAATAAATAACTAATAGACGGTACAATCGTGGACATTCTCCAATCAAAGGCACTCTTTAAACCGGTGCAGGTCACGACATTCCGAAGCAGAAAACGTTCTGATAAAACGACGCATTGTGTTTATATGCAATGCATGGAACAGAACGGCAAACTTGTGGCTTCCTTTGATTGGATGACAATCGCTGGTCTTGAATGTGAAACAGGGAGATTCCTTTTTAGTCGCCCACGATCTGTCACTTCAAACTCGGAATCATCAGCAAATTGTTTTGAAAGAACATGTCAATCTTGACAAAGCAAGGGACTGTTTTTTATTGAGCTACACATTCGAGCCTTCTTCTCCCTTTTCTATTTGTGTGGGAATTCTTTATCCACCGATTTGCGGAATTAATTCACACGGTCGAGTTCTTACATGGCTTGTAGCCGTAGTACTGTTTTTATATACTTATGGTCACAATAGATCAAACAGGGAGAGCGGTGGTTCATTGGTTAGATTAACTCTTAGCCATCGTAACGCCCAAAACGGCCAGCGCTATTCATAAAAATAACAATTCAATTTTTATTATGTTTTTTACTTTTCGTCTCAAAAACGTAGGTTATGACTCCTAATTAGAACAAGCTCGTTGAGCTCGTTACAATGAGAGGTCATATACTATGTTTTTGACTCAAAATATTTATAAAAATAGTTATTCAAGAATTGTGTTTCCAAGTGCCTCGAAGAGGAAAGAATATCCAAGGGGGTAACAGCCTTTCGTGGTAGGTAAAGGGGAAGGTGGATGGTTCGATCCTGACTCGCGCCATTTGCGTTGTGTCCTTGGGCAATACACTTAATCCCGATTGCACACCTGCGAGCACGGTGGCTCTGTGTGCTAAGGCGTATTGCATTGCACGTCGATGGTGCACTTGCCTTTGACCGCCGCTTACTCAGTTTGTGTCCGTTAGTAAGCCGGTGAGTCTTAAAGTTTCCCAAGCCGCTCTATGGTTCACGCCAGGCATTCCTGCTTCTCCACACGTGAAACTCTCCGACGTGATATGACCTTGATTGTTGAAGGTGTCGTTGAAACCCCCAATAAACATCAGCAATAAATCTAACGGTGTATCGATAACGCAAGCACAATATACTAATGGACGGTCCTAATGAAATAAAGTATGAAGTACCTTTTATATATTGTCTCTTACATAAGACAAGAAGTGATTTTAAATGAAATAATCGGCATACAGACAGATTAAATGGCAGCCTTTCTGAACAACTATTGATTTGCAACAATTGAATGATAAAGACTCTATCCTGTATTATGTATTGACAACTTAATGCTAAGCTTCAAAGCTTGTTTTAGCGTACAACATTATTGTAACAGAAAGTGGTTTCATTGCATAAACAATTGCGTTGTTAAAATACTAGGAAGTATTCCCGGTAAATCACGAACTTACTGTATGTCGACTGTCCTTGTGCACGCAAAAACAAAATTGACGCCAGTGTAGGTCGAATGTTTCCGCAACAGTGAAACTTTGGTGTTAACTATTCCAATTAAGATACGTGTTTTATATAAATATAAATCTGCCCGACGAGTTAAAAGAGTTGTGGTGGTGGAGACACACCTCGCCCAAGATCTCACCCCCTTGGATATTCTTTCCTCTTCGTGGGATATAATATTAGTTATCCATATATATTCCAGGGTGTATGGAAATTTACACTGGTCAGAAAACTGATACACCCTTCGGCGCAGTTATCCATGTATATTCCGGGTGTATGGAAATGTGCACTGGTTTGAAAACTAATACACCCTGAGGCGCAGCCGAAGGGTGTATCAGTTTTCTGACCAGTGTAAATTTCTATACACCCTGGAATGTCCATGGATAACGAATTTATTTCCCCACAAAGTTACTTCACATTGACGAATTTTTTTAGTTCTGTAGAATAGGAAAATAACCTATCATATTTTGTCTGACAGAGATCTGCCTAACAAAATATAATGGGTTATATCTATAGTTGTTTTCATGATGAGATGTATCAAAGATAAATGATTGGTCAGTAATATGCTCTTCGGAATAATTAGTACCTTGGCACTGATGAGGTATATATACATGCTCGGTCTTTTTACAATGCGAGAAAACAATAGAAGAAAACCAACAAATCCTCTCCAAATGGTATTTTGAAAGAGAAAAAAAAATAATTGATAACTCCACATTAAAATATAGTTCCATTAGTGACCAAATTTTTTGTCTTGAATAACACAAATTTAAAGATACTATTTTGATTACTTTTTTTCAATGAATAGCACAGTTAAATCTAATACATATCCCATTATTATAAACTATCTTTATGAACTTTGAAAAAAAATCACATCACTTGCATATTCCTATTTTTACACAGGGCTAAACCAATGCGTAAATAGTTCAAGTGGGTGAAGGTAAAATTTACATCGTGCCAGTCAGCCAATCAAATCACTAGATTACAATCTGTCAAGGAATAACTAAGGTTACCCCCGCCTTCCTCACCTAATCTTCTCCCAGTTCCAGATACCTTCACTTTTCAGACTTGAGATGTATCAATAATCCATTGACAGTATAGGTAATGACTGTCTTACCTAGGGGGCGCGGTGGCTCAGTTGGTAGAGGTGCAGGTGCAAGCCGAGTGGTCTTCGGTTCGAATCCCACCTGCTACAACCGCGTTGTGTCCTTGGGCAAGACACTTCAACCCCGTTGCCCACACGGGGGCACGGCGACGTTGTGTACTATGGCGTACTACACGTCGATGGTGCACCTGTCTTCAACCAATGCTAACCCTGCTTGTGTGGAGTTCGTATGTTGGGTAGCTGGCAGTTGCTCGTCGTTGCGTGTTGGTAGTCGGGCTTCCTCCACCCGTAAAACTGTCGTGGTCTTGATTAGCCATTGTGCAGAAATATGTGACCAAGAATAAACACCAACAAACCATACCAAACCAGTCTTACCTATTAAAATAATTCGATCAGCTTGTTCTGATAACCGGACAGCCTTAACTGAATTTCCATGGGCCCATGAAAACACTAACTGCAGAACATTTTAACGGTTCTCTGCTAGCTGATTTTATATGTTAAAAACAGATCTGTTAGAAGAGTTGGGAGGGGGTTCACTGGCTTAAATATCTAATTTAAAATCATGAACCTAAACTCCTGAAGCCAATAACACTGAAGGCGAATGCCGAACTTTGTGTCTCTGAGCTTAATTTACTAAACGAGGATCCTCAACTGGACAGAAATTTTGATTGTATCAAAACAAACAACAATGAACACATATTTTCTCAAAGATACCAACCAAGCTGATTAGTATTTATTGGTGTTTTACGCCACATCAGCAGTTTAGGCTATATCGTGGCGATGAAAGTGTATATTTCAAAAAGACCATTGATTAAAATATGAAACAAATTGAATAAGAGGTTTAAAAATGGTGAGTATGAAACATAATGAGAAAGTGAGACCAGTAGTAGAGAAAATACCGTGTAAATCAACCTGTGAAATAAATATAGATAGATGAAAATTAAAAGGGGTAAAAACAATTTAAAATTTATTAAAAAGGTTGATTACTTTCAAGAATGAGATGACTTTTTGCGGGCTCGTATGATAAAATAAATCTCTCAAAGATCCGACTGTAAAATATTGCCCTCTAACATGATTAAAATCAGTATAATTCAAAAGAATGTGTTCCACTGACAACACCTGCTGGCAGGGAACACATTCTGGTCGCAAATTACCCTCCAACAAAAAGGAATGTGTAAGTCGTGTATGACCAATATGACACCGCGTCAAAACTGCAAGATCCTTTCTACAAAGGTCACTAGACGGGTAGTGATCTGAAATAGTTGGTCGGAAGCGATGAAGCTTGTTATTTGTCGCTCCATCCCATTCCGCCTGCCACATAGATTTGATGTAACTACTAATATGAGGCTTAAAATCACTGAAAGGGATCTTAAAATCAGTGAGAGGCTTTGTTAAAGCATGTTTTGCTTCACTGTCTGCTTTGGTGTTACCAGCGATACCTACATGTCCGGGTAACCAGCAAAACACGATATCATATTGGTCAGACATGAGAGTTGTTAACTTCTCACGAAGTTCCAAAACGAGAGGGTTCTTCAACTTGGGGTTGAGTAAAGCAAGTAAAGAGGAAAGAGAGTCGGAGAAGATGATCGACTTTCTTTCCTGTGCATTCGCGATGTGCTCAAGTGCGAGTTGAATAGCTTTAACTTCAGCTGTGAAAATAGAACTTTGATTCGGTATTCTGGTTGAGGTGACATGATCACCAGTAACAGCTGCTGATGATACTTTGTCACCATCTTTAGATCCATCGGTATAGATCCTTGTATATGTACTATACTTGGACTTTATTTCGGCATATTTTTGTTTGAACTGCAAGGAGTTGGTATCAGATTTTTGGGTAGAAGCAAGATCCAGAAATAACTGTAGGTTTTTTAAGTTGCCAAGGAGGAATATGTGATTTACGGTTTTCTGTTATAGATTCAGAATGAATTTTTGCAGACTCCATGTGGGGTTTAACTCTGATTCCCAATGGAGGAATATGTTTCTGATGTCGGTTAAAAAAGGTCAACATTTTGAGGTTCTGAAATACAATTATAAGCAGGATTTGAAGGATTGGCCAAAAGTTTAGACACATATTGGAGAGACAATATAATTCTGCGCCTCTCAAGAGAAGGCTCCTCTGCTTCAACAAGCATCGAGTCTATTGGAGATGTTCGAAAAGCCCCTAGACTAATTCTAATACCACTATTGTGAATGGCATCAAGTGGTTTTAGGTATGACTTCCTTGCAGAACCGTAAACTATAGAACCGTAATCTAATTTATATCGAACAAGTGATCTATACAGATGGAGCAAAGTTTTTTGGTCAGCACCCCAATCAGTGCTACCAACGACCTTCAGTATGTTCAGTGCTCTTTTACATTTGACTTTTAGTTGTTTTATGTGGGAAGTGAAATTCAGTTTGCTGTCAAACAACAAACCTAAGAATTTCACTTCCTTTACAACTTTAATGGGGGTTTCCATCCATTTTCAACTCTGGACCAAGATGATGCTTCCGGAGCTTACAAAAATGAACACAATTAGTTTTGGTCTTTGAAAACTTAAAACCGTTTTCTGTAGCCCATTTCTGGATTCTGTTTAAACACAGCTGAAGTTTGCGCTCTATAGCATTAATTTTTTTTTGCTGCTATAGCAGATTAAAAAGTCATCAACATACAATGAGGAATCTACCATATTCTCAATTGCATCGATGATACTATTAATTTTTTTATAGAAAACAGGGTAATGGACAAAATACAACCCTGAGGAACCCTCAAGTCCTGCTCGTGAGGATCTGATAACGTTGACCCTACACGAACCTGAAATTGGCGGTCCTTTAAGAAGTTTTCAATAAAAAGGGGCATACACCCTCTCAACCCCATGTTAAATAGATCTTTTAAAATCCCATACGTCCACGTTGTATCATATGCCTTCTCCAGATCAAAGAAGATGGCGACCACATGTTCTCTTCTGGCGAAGGCATTTCTAATAAACGTTTCAAGTCTGACCAAATGATTCACAGTACATCTCTGGCCTCTGAAACCACACTGAACATCCGCAAGCAGATTGTTCGATTCCAGAAACCAGACAAGTCGATCATTGATCATCCTCTCCATGGTTTTACACAGGCAACTGGTTAAGGCAATAGGCCTGTAATTGCTTGGGTTGTTGTGATCTTTATCAGGCTTAGGAATAGGAATTATTGTTGCTTTACGCCAGGATGGTGGAAACTGGCCAGTCGCCCAAATGCCATTAAAAATTGATAATAAAAGTTCTAGTGATGTTTGTGGCAGATGCTTTGATAGTTTGTAATGTATGTCATCGGGACCAGTGGCAGTATCCTTTGCTCTATGCAAAGAGTTACGTAACTCTTCCATAGAGAAAGGTTCATTGTAATCATCTAGATTGTTGGAGTTAAATTTGATCTTTTGTTTTTCTTGCTGTTTTTTAATTTTGATAAATTCTGAATTACAATTTTTAGACGACGAATGTTTTGAAAATGTGGAGGCCAAAGTGTTTGAAATTTCTGTTTTAGATGTAATTAAGGTGTTTTTTTTTCCTTTCAAGTGTTGTACAGTTGATTTTGTTTCTTTTCCTTTAATCTTTTTAATCATTTTCCAAATTTTAGTGATGGGGGTGTTTTGGTTAATCTTAGAAACGTAAGATTCCCAAGAACTTTTCTTTTTTTTTGTTTTATATGTCGTCTTGTTTTTGCCCGATTTATACGAAGTTTGTTTAAATTATATGTAGTTGGTGACTTGTTAAATTCCCTTTCACCTTTCTTACGATCCTTTATAGCCTGTTTACATTCATTATCAAACCATGGTTTGGTGGAACGTTTTGGATTTGCCGAGGTTTTAGGGATGACTGTGTTTGCAATGTCAAGCAGCTCGTTTGTAAAATGTTCTATTTGGTCAGCACTATCTTGAAATTTCTCCCGTGTGAGGCGTTCAGAACCAAGCGATGAAAAAGTGACCCAGTCAGCCTTTTTAAAGTTCCACTGGGGCACTCTCTCATCGTCCGCCGGAACAACACTCTCCAACACAATTGGAAAGTGATCACTTCCGCGCAAGTCACCTTCTACCTTCCAAGAAAAATCGAGGAAGATAGAAGGGCAAGCAATTGAAAGATCAATTGATGTATACGAACCAGATGCGGGGTGCAGATAAGTGTCTGAACCATCATTAAACAAACACAAGTCAAATTTTGTAATGAAGTCTTCTACCGTTTTACCTTTTGTATCTTCTTGACTGCAGGAATTACCCCAAAGGGGGCTATGTGCGTTAAAATCACCCAACAAAATGTATGGGGCTGGGAACTGTTGGACCAGGAGCTCAAGATCAAGATCATTCAGTTGTAGGGTTTTACTTGGTGAAACATATATAGAACATAATGTAACTGTCTTGTCTAATGTTAGGCGTACCGCTACAGCCTGTAAATTTGATTGCAAAGATACAGAACTGTGAATAATGTCGTTTCTAACCAAGACAGACGTTCATGAAGATCAGTTTCGTTTGCCCAAGCATTATACTCGGGTTTCTTTAGAAGAGTTTCCTGCAGGCAAAAAGCTACATGTTTATATTTTTGGCTTAGTAGACCCAGTTCATTAAAATTAGCTCTAAAACCTCGACAATTCCACTGTATTATATTAGTTAAGTGTGTATTAGCCATAATTGGATGGAGAATTAGAGGGTGGACGTATGGGTGAAATGGCCCCGGCAGTTTTCTTCGGTGTATTTTTCTTCGGGGATTTATTCTGTGATGAAGTCGGGCGTAATTGTTCGAATGTTTCATCGATAGAATCTCCGACCTCCATATCCTCAAGGCCTTCAAATCTGTTGCGAACAACGGGGTTTTGAAGGACCTTAGGCAATCTGTCCGATAATTGTTTTTGTTTAAATTTTTCTTTTTCTTTTCTTCCTTTTCCAATTTTCTCATTTGACTCTGACTCGGGGTATACTGCTGCGTTACCTGCTCTCGCTGTGGTTTAGGCTTTGCTTGGTTTTGTTCAGTTTTTTGCTGCGTATTAGTGATATGTTCCTTACTTTGTACCGGTTTAGGCGTATCCTTTCCTAATTTCCGTTCTGTTTTATTCTCAGTTGTTTTTAAAAAATGATGACTCTGGTTTGGGATTTTGCTCTTTATTCTGTTCAAATTTATTTAAATCTTTGGTTCGCCTCTGTGTTTGCCCGGCTTTTAATTTCTCTGTTGTTTGTGAGGTTGTTGCTGTTTGAGTTTCTTTCGTTTCTACTTGATCAGAGTGTTCTATCGTGAAGGCTTGTAATAAAGATGGAATGGTGTTGTCATTGAGCCAAATCCATGGACTCTGGCATTCTACTGATTTTACTTGTAATTTTGATTTAACCTGTGACGCGTATGATGGTATTGATGTATTCATTCCTGGCATTGATGTAACAATTTCCCTTGCCTCTTGAAAACTTATTTGTTTTTCACATTTAACTGAAGCATTTTTCCTTTGATGATGAAATGTGATTGCCCTTACAATTTGCACATTTGATATCATTGGTACATGGTTCTGGGTGTTGCTGACCACACCTGTAACAAATTGACTGACCTGTAGAGGTCAGTCAATTTGTTACAGGTGTGGTCAGCATTCGATTGCCCATGACCATATTTTTGGCATTTGAAGCATCGAAGTGGATTTGGAATGTACAAATCCACTTTGATGTTCATGAACCCTACTTTGATTGACTTGGGTGGTTGAGGCGAATTAAAAGTAATAAAGTATGTGTTCGTTTGCATAGTTGTACCGTCTCTTTTAATTTCTAACCTTTTTAACATCAGTGATGTTAGTTCATTTCGTATTTCAAGTACATCAATGCCAGAAAGCTCCCTCGTTCTTACGACCCCTTTACTGCTATTTAACCTCTGATGAGGAGAGGCATTAACTCCCATATCAAGAATTTTGTCGAGTTTTAGAAGATTTATGGCCTGGAATTCCGAGTTACACTCAACGAGCAATGCCCCTGAGCTTAATGTCTTTACATCTTTTACCGTTCCAGCTATTCCTTTGATTGTTTTTTCCAGTGCAAACGGGTTAATATGTGAAACTTTTTTTCCTTCATCTGCTGCATAAATTATTGTAAATTTTGGCCAGTTCCTTTTAACAACATTTGTTGAATCATTATCAGTATCTTTGTCAGAGTCCTTTTCCAGTATGTCGAAACCTCGTTTTGATATTTTGTGTGGTAAGAGCATACTCCCCCTACGTTGATGCTAATGCATACCGCCAGGGGATTGGCCCGTAGAGTGTTTGAGAAGTGCCAGGTCGTGGTGGCCATTCAACCAATCATTGTGTCACTTGAGCTATGACAATGGCTACGAAAAATTGAAGCAGACAGCGCAACAAAACAGTGGATGTTAAAAAAGTTAAAAATTACATTGAAAATCAACACTCCGTATCAATGATAAAACTGAATTAAAAGAAATGACTGATTGAATGACCACCCAATTCCCCCGACGTGACACCCGATATTTTGGGGGTTGGGGGCTCCCGATTAGTCAGAACGGGCCATCCGACCACCCGTCTACTCCCGATATTGGGGCCAAAGCAGTGTGTTGGACATTATCTGAAAAAATGGAGACCAAACAGAGTTTACGACCTGATCACCATCCTTGGAGACTGCCCTAACCGGGGCCCGAATCCTCAACTGCCAGGATTCCTTCTTCCGGGGCCTTCGGAACGCACCTCACGGGAGAACAAGGTGCCTGCCAGATGGTATTAGCAGGATTGATCATTTTGGTCCGGGGCTGCGTATTTGTGTATTTCGCTGCGAACCAGCTCAATTGAGCAAACCTGCCAATTAGAAATTAGCAAACCTGCCCAATTGAGCAGGCCGCCACCTGAGGACCCGCCTAGCAGGGGATGATCAACCCCCCCCCCCCCCCTAGGACCAAGCTGATCAGAAAATCATGACAAGTCTTCCGTGTAAAATACCGTGATCACAAAAAGAGGAAGAGAATTTCGATTGGATCGCGACTGAGTCGCGATCCGGTCGACATTATCTTTCCACTTTTCTCCACAGAGCATTGTAGAAAATACGAGAACATTCAATCGGGGATGCTATTTTCGTTGTTTTGCGTGAATGGGTCTTGGTTTTGGGATAATTAATGAATGTAATGTCACTCGCTGGTGTGTCGTGACCCAATCACGATCAGATCGAGAAAAATGTTTCTTTTGTGATCACAGTATTATAACTGTTAATCATTCTTCTGTTATAGAAGGAATAATTGTGATTTATTTAATATCGTGAAATATGAACAATTATGTTTTACAAAGATACATAGTATTTCTGTTGAAGACGAAAGAGCAAGCTGATGAGATACTTATGACTGCGTGGGAGCGTTAAGTAGTGTTCAGTTAACAACTTGTAATTACGAATTGGTTACTTGCAATTACGAAACAGCTAGCGTGTAATTGCAAAATAATAACTTGTAAGTACGAAATAATAACTTGTAATTACGAAATAACTAACTCGAAATTACGAGTTAATAACTTGTAGCGAAATAATAACTTGTAATTACGAATTAATAGCCTATATTTACGAGATGTATGTAACTGACGTGTAATTACGAAATGCTAATCTGTCATTACGAAACAATACCGTTTAATTACGAAATAATAATATATAATTACGAAATAATTAACTTGTAATTAATTACTAATTAATAACTTGTAATTACGGAATATTAACTTGTAATTGCGAATTAATAATTTATAATTACGAAGTAATAAAGTAAAATTACGAAATAATATCTTGTAATTACAAAATAATAACTTGTAAATGCGTTTTAACTCGACCAATGAAAAGCAGATTCCTTAGCAAATTTTAGTGCGGTATTATAGGATGGACCACGGTTGGTTTACTGTTAGCTATTGGTACTACTTATTTACCTGATTCTTTTACCCTTATATGGCTGCTGTAGGTAACATTGTAATGTCAGATTATGTGGTGTTGTAGAGGAGGCTTGATTGTCTTGTATGGTACCACAGTATGGAATTCTTGTACCTATCTGCTCCCTCTAGCTGTGAGAACATCTGGTTGGCACTCTAAGGGTCTATAATGTACCATGGGTATTCTGGTAATTCCCTCCAATTAGATTATTATGAAGGGCACTCCAGTAAAATATAAATGACTCCAAAGCTCCCAGAGTATAGAATTTATGTCTGAAGCTACAAAATCATAGCATTTATGCCCATTTGATGGGTCTGGACTTTGGAGGATATTTGTGGAGTATTTGGACAAATCTCAATGCAGTCTGGTGTAGGGACTATTAGGGATCAATTTTCGGAAGACTGATGTCAGTGTTTTGGGGACTACTGGGGAGTAGATAGTGGTTTGGGGTCTATTGAAAACTTTTTTCAGAACGGACGATGATAGTGGTTTGGGGACTTTTGTGAAAATATTGTGTGGTCATTAGACTAAAGATGATGGTTGTTGTGTAGTAGGTGTTGGGGTTATTGGTATTTCAGTTGTGGTTTGTTTAGTAGTTGGTTTATTAGTGGTAGTGGTTGTTTGTGTGATAATTGTAGTGATTAGTGCTGCGCCTGTTGGTGTTTATGTTGTGGGGGTTACTATAATAGTGTTTGGCATTGCAGTTGCAATGATGGGTGTAGCATTTATGGTGACTGGTGTAGTGGTTGGTGATGTGTCTGTGGTAGTGGTTGATGGTTTCGGAGTAGTAGTTATAGTGGTTGATATATGTTGTATTATTTGTGGTTCATGGTGTTATAGGTCATAGTGCTTGGTGTTGTAGTTATGTGGGTTGGTGTCAGAGTTCGTTGGATATATACAGCAGTTGTGGTAGTGGGTGTTGCAGATGCAACTACTACACAGACCATTACAACATCAACCTCGACACTACCGACAAGCACTTCAGTGCCAACTACAGTATCGGCATCTGCTGTCCCAAAGAAATACCATACCAACTACTACAGACCCAACAACTAGTGTAGCGACCACTATAACTACTAAAACAACAACCACAACTAGTTAACCAACAACTACAACCGCAGAGCATGACTAGAGCTACTACACCAACCACTGCACATACTTAGCCAACTACAAATGGTAAACAATAACCACTTCAGCTACAACACCAACCACTACAGTGATAACTTAAATTTTGTTTTAATTTCAAAGTCAAGTAGTGCTGAATAGTGGCAGTTTATGAACCATTTGGTTGTTAACTTAGTTCAATTCCCACCATATCATGATTGATAATTATCACATACGAACGGCAAACAAGATCAAAAGCCCGAAAGCCCCTTTCGACCCTCTTTAACTGTAAATTGGAATTTAGCAAAAAGTCCGGGCACGTTAAAGGAGGAAAGAGGCAGGGGTCGGGTAAGTGGCGTCTGTTCTATTTGCACTTTTTTTTTCTCCGATGTGTTTGTGGAAGTTCTGGTCCCCGATTCACAAGGTTTCTATGTGTATGTCTGGATATTGGCGGACTATTTCTTTGTTTTCCCTTTCTTCCCAGGTGTCTTGTACGAATTTTCTGAACTGGCTGATTTTGAGATTTCCGTAGACGTTGATGGCGTCCTCGTCCAGGGCTTCAATAAATTCGGCGGATCGTATCACTCCTCCCAGGCTGTCATTGGTTTCCTCGTCGCAGCCTTGGCTTGATTGGTCCAGTCAGATAGGAGAGTCCAGTTGATAGGACAAGAGACGTCCAGAGCTGACAAAGCCTTCCTTCCTAAGTTTAATTGGGACATCCAGTTGAACCACCATGGTAATTAACACGTCTCCACACTTTGAAGTCAAAGATGAGTATGGTGGCGGATCTTATGAACAGATTATAACCCATCATTTATATATTCATGTTAGCCAAACCTTTGTTCCAGGTTGGCTGTTCAGTGTCTTTGTGTTAACAATTGAAGTTCACATTTGATTGCGATAAGCAGAGAGAAGATGCAGTGAAGATGCCGTTCAGAAGAGTCTGAACCTTCTTATGTGAAACACCAATTATAACTAGAAAGTTGTGATTCTGTAGAATCACAGTCTCCGATGCTTGCTAAAATAGTACTGAAACTACCCCTATTCAAGTTACCAAAACTGAGAGAGAGTTCTATCGAAAATCTAACCTTATAACAGCAACTTTGCTCACCAAGCATCTCTACACACCGGGAAACAAAGAGTTTAAAGTTAACATTCATATACCTGATCGAAAACACCAAATTTGCGAATATTTGAATTTTTTAAACGTACCCTTTCTCTATCAATCACTGTGCCAATGTGTTAAATGCCACAAACACACTTGAACCATAAATGTGTTTTACGATCAACTCGACATCTTCCTATACTAAAATTGTGATCATATATCAGTCAATAACTTGGGAAGTTGTGCAGTTTTACTAAAAATCTCAAGCTATGGCCCATTAGCGGTCTATGAGGGATAAAAGTGATGGCGATGCTCGGTTATATTGTTGCATCATATTACACTCTAAATATACACCTGTTTTTTCGCAGTGGTGTTCACAGAAACTGTCAGTACTCCCATGCTGTCTTTCAGATGGACAAAGCTGATTGTTTGAGGAAAGAATGGTCTATTGACAAATGAATGATAACACAATGATGAAAGTATGCAGTATGTTAATGGCGCTCATTACACATATTTGACACTAATGTTTTTGATGGAAAAATGTTTCCTCGACAAGTATGGTGCTGGAACGGTCCATGATGAAAAAATGCCGGCAATTACCGACAAAAAATGTAACTTGCGATCCTCTGAACACCATAGCAGTGTCTGACGTCAGTAGCGAGTGTATTCACCGCGTGCCCCGATGACCAGCCTGAACCTTCTTTCTATTGCTACCAGTGAGCCTTCTGATACGGTCCAGAGGCAACTGCTGCCACTTCTTATGCAATACAGCTTCCAGAACAGACCAATTCTGTACTGGCGGATCCATTGCTTGCACCCGACGTCCAAGAAAGTCCCAGATGTGTTCTAAGGGATACAAATCGGGGCTCATTGCAGGCCAAGGTAGCATTGTAATAGCGTTGTTATGAAGGAATACTCTCACAGCATGGAAACGATGTGGCCTTGCATTGTCGTCCATGAATCCAGGCAAGTAGCCCACGGGTGATTGTCAAAATGAGGCACGAAAACCGGATGGAGAATGTCCCGGATGTACTGATGACCAGTGAGATTCCCACGTACAGTCACCATATCAAGTTTACAATCATGAGAGAGGCATTCACGGATTATTACTGATCCTCCACCGTAAGGAACAGTAGGTCTGATGTTCCTGGGCACGTAAGCAGTATTTATATGCCTCCACACTCTCATGCGACCATCTGTGACTTGAAGCAGGAACCTACTCTCGTCTGACCAATGGACTCTGCTCCACTTCCTTAGATTCCAATGTTGTTGTGCAATACACCACTCCAAACGTCGTATTTGATGCTGATCGGACAGGGGTGGGCGCTTGATGACCCTTCTGGGCCCCATAAACAGTGCTTTGAGACCTTTTCGGACAGTTCTCTTGCACAAACCCCACTTGAAGCAATGGGTTTCCACCTAACGACTCTGATCTTCCCGAGGGGAGGTACTTTGGGGTTGTCCAGGCCTTGTTCGGTCCTTAACATCGTTGGTTTGTTAATGTTTTCGGACAAGTCCGCTGATGACAGAATGACTATAGCCAAGTGGCCTTCCAATAGCTTTGAATAGCATGCCTGTTGCATGCATGCCAACGATTTGCCATCTTAGTGCCTCTGACTGTCACATCCTTGCCATGTCAACATTTATTGATAAAAGAAGTGACAAATTTTCTTGTTTTATACCCAGATATTACATGTGGATGATAGTGTTTTTTGTAACATTCATGGGAAGCATGCTTCAAGTGGACAAGAGGATGTTTGGGGTACGCTGTCCACCAGAAACAGCATGTTTCACTAGATGAAATGTACAGCAAGACATAGCAATCATTAAAACATAATAATCAATTCAGGGGGTGCTTAATTAACTTCCAGGTGTATATATGGAAAATTTAATCTAGCCAGGACTTAGCCTTCGCCATATTTTTCTGAAATTTCGCGTTATTTTTCTCAGATTTTGGTGCGTAAAATGTTGTCACTAAAATGATGGTGTGTTGAGAAAACAACTTCAGATGGGAACAAATAGGTGTAAGAACTTTAAGAAAAAGTCAGCCCCCGTTTGACTGGAATTTGTTGATAAAACGTAAGACATTTACTCTTTATTAAGATAACCAGAATGGGTACGGATTAAGTCTGAGGTCTCAATTTGCAAAAGCAAGATTATGTAGTTTACAGGTCTTTACAAGGAAAAACAAAAACTTGTGATATTAACCCTCATGCATTTGCTCGAAAACAGTGACGACAGTATGACATTTTGATGTTCTTCTAATAGTCCCTACGTACAACCGGACAGAAGAGGCGTTGGGTTAAACATTTCAAAATAACCGATAACAGCAAAAATATTCGTCAGTTAATGATCTATACGCCTGTACAACAAATTTACATATACGGCATTCCAAATGCTGGAAAATTGAACACAAAATGCGTGAGTATTGTACAAAATAAGACACCACACATACTCAAAATAAAAAAAAAACTGGATGAAGGTTAAGTCTGATATTTAAACTTATTACAGAAAGTTTGCTGAGTAGATATTTCTGCAAAACAAAAATAAGTGTGCAAACTTCCAGAAAAACGTTGTCCGTTTCTTAGATCTACGGGCCACAAGATTGAGGTGTAATTTGTTAAAAAATATGACACTTCTCTCTTATTGATGTAATCAGAATGGCTAAAGGTTTAAGCCTGACGTCTCCAATTACAAAAGAATGATTACTCAGTTTGCTGCATTACTCAATGTTGCCAGTTGACCATCTGAGTTTTTGTTTACCCCATCACATATAAAATGTACTATTTTCTCCAGTGCAATCATGCTAAAAATGTTTAAAAACAGTATTTACATTGACTTTTGACCATGTACGCCTTTTAGTTTGGACAGATAACTGTGAAGTCTATTAATTCGAAAAATATGATCTTGTGTCTGCTGGGTGGTAAAATATCTATAAGACACAAATCTTGACTTTTGTTCATTTGATGTCCAAAATTCTGTTTTATTTGATTATTTTTCTCACACCTCAGTCAATTTTATATGTGAAGCAGTTAGCTGATGGTTTCTCATAGTTGATAAGGGATAGTCGATGACGGGAGATAACCGTCCACTTGAACCAGTCAGCTGAAGTGGAAAACTGAGTATGGGTGAAGCAGCTAACCGGAAACGGTAACTGCAAATTTCATGGAAATCCCCCGAGAATTGCCTGAAAAGACCAAATTCGTAAAATTACCTCCTTTCATCAAAACGTTTTGATGAAAGGAGGTAATTTTACGAATTTGGTCTTTTTCAAGCTGGTGCGAAACGAAGTGGGGATGTGGGCGATGGACTGCCCCCCCCCCCCCCCCCCCCTCTCTGAGATAGTGCCACTTAAAACTTATAATTCAGTCCCATGGGTGGATAAATGGGACTCAATTAAATTCGCTTTTTCAAGAACGTACCGACACCTACCGATACTACCCTTAAAACTTGGATAAAAGTGAACAGAAATCGCAGTTGAAAAAGATTTTGAGATTTACAGACCGCAAATTGAGGTGGAATGTGTTAAAAAATATGACAATTCTCACTTATTAAGACAACCAGAATGGGCAAGGGTTAAGTCTGAAGTCTCCACTTACAAAAAGCAAGATTGCTTAGTTTGCAATTCTTCACAAGGAAAACAAAAAAATTGATGTTAACCCTCTTGCAACTGCCCGAAAAACAGCAACAAAAGTATTCAAATGATATTGTTGTTCGTACGGGTCCCACGTACACGCAGGCAGAAGGGGTATTGTTTTAAAAATTTCAAGATAACTTATAACAGCAAAAAGGTTTGTCAGTTAATGATCTATACGCCTGAGCAACATATTTACATCTACATCGTACCCAATGCTGGAAAATTGAAAACAGATTACGTGAATATTGTACAAAATAAGACACCACGGGTACTCAAGTTAAAAAACTTGGAGAGGGTTAAGTCTGATATTTAAACTATCACAGCAACTTTGTTGAGTAGATATTTCTGCAAAACAAAAATAAGTATGGGACTTCCGGAAATAGTCGTCCCGTTTTTTAGATCTACAGGCCACGTGATTGAGGTGTAATTTGTTAAAAATATGACATTACTTCCTTATTACAATAACCAGAATGTCTAAGGGTTAACCATGGGGTCTCCAATTACAAAAGAAAGATTATTCAGTGTGCTATTCTTAACAAGGAAATACAAAAACTTTGAAGTTAACCTTCTCAAGACTGCCTTGAAACAGTAACCAAAGTATGCAAATTTTGATATTTCGAACAGTTTCCATGTCCATGCAGGCGGTAGAGGCGTTGGATAAAACATTTCAAGATAAATTATAACAGACAAAATGTTCGTCAGTTAATAATCTATACACATGTGCAAGAAATGTACATCTACGTCGTTTCCGATTCTGGAAAAGTGAACACAAAATGTGTAAATATTGTAAAAAATAATACACCAATTGCATTCAAGGTACATAAACTGGCTGAGGGTGAGAGTTAAGTCAGCTATTTAAACCTATCACACCAAGATCGTTGAGAAGACATTTCTGCACATGGCAAAAAATAAATATGTGTTCGAACTTTCAGAAACTGTCGTCCTGTTTTTGAGATCTACAGACCGCAAATTGAGGTGGAATTTGTTATAAAACATGACATATCTCCCTTATTAAGGCAACCAGCATGGGTAAGGGTTAAGTCTGAGGTCTTCACTTACAAAAAGCAAGATAGCTTAGTTTGCAATTATTCACAAGGGAAACAAAAATGTTGAAGTTAACCCTCTTCCATCTTCCCGAAAAACAGCAACCGAAGTATTCAAATTTTGATATTTTTCGAACGTGTCCCACGCGCACGTTGGCAGAAGTGGCATTGTGTTAAAAATTTCAAGATAACTTATAACAGCAAAAATGTTTGTCAGTTAATGATCTATACGCCTATGCAACAGATGTGCATCTTCGTCATTCCAAATGCTGGAAAAGTGAACACAAAGTGCGTGAATTCTGTGCAAAATAAGACACGACACCTATTCAAGATACACAAACTGATATTTAAACTTATCATAGCAAGTTTGTTGAGTAGATATTTCTGTACAAAACAAAAAGTTTTAAGTTATCCCTCGTACAACTGATCGAGCATGGTAACCAAAGTTTGCAAATTTTCATATTTTTCGAACAATTCCCACGTTGACGCTGGCAGTAGAGTAGTTTGGGTTGAACACTTCAGGATAACTTATAACTGGAAAAACGTTCACCAGGTAATGATCTATACGCGTGTGCAACATATTTACATCTACATCGTTCCCAATTCCGGAAAAGTAAACACAAAATGTGTGAATTTTGTACAAAATAAGACACCACTTGTATTCAAGTTACCAAGACAGGGTGTGGGTTAAGTCTGATATTTAAACGTATCATGCAAGTTTAATGAGTAGATATTTCTGCACATGGCAAAACAAAAAGTTTCAAGTTAACCCTTACACAACTGATCGAAAAATGGTATCCAAAGTTTGCAAATGTTCATAATTTTCAAACAGTACCCTTACTCCAGATATCACTGAGCTGAAGGGTTAAATGCGACAAACAAACTTGAACCACAAAGTTGTTTTACAATTGACAAGTCATATTCCTATACTAAAGTATTTGGCATATATCAATCGCAGTATCGAGTAATAACTTCTGGAAGTCGTGCTATTTTGTTGTAAATCACAAACTGCAGCCCCTTTGGGGTCGATGTGGGTTAAAGTTGGAAAACGTTTCAAGTGATTTCATTACATGTTAGACTCTAAATATATAGAAAATTTTATCTTCACAGGACCGATAGTGTTCGAAAATTTTTGGAAAAAGTGTCATTGTTGCTACACTTTGGTCCGCCTGAAAGGGATAAACCTTTTTCTAAATTGTCGGTATGTGGCGGCACAACTCCAGATGTAAACAAATAAGTGTGCACAATTTCAGAAGAATCGTGCAGCCAGTTTTCGAGATCTAGAGACCACAACATTTAGATGGACTTTTTGAGCAATAACAATAAGTCTCACCACTGTGGTGGTGAGCCTTAAATATTATTGTGTTCGTTTAGTATGAATAAGCGACTACCTCGCGTCCGTCCTGTTATGTTGTATTTTTGTTTACTTTTGCTGATTTTATGGTGATTTGCCTGTTTTTGTTTTTAATAAATTTATGAAACGTTATTGATAACAATATATGTATATTGACAAGCATTTGCCCTGGCGCTTGTGCTTAAAATGAGATAACAGTCTTAATTGTTTGATTCTAATACTTAAATCTGACAGTTTTCAAGTTAGTTTAGACCACTTGAACAATTAAGAATGTTCTCCTGGAGAAAACCAATGCAAATTCCAGCCACAATCCCAAAATCAGACGGGAAACATAAAAAAAAGAAATATAAAAATCCTTGCAAAACATTTTCTAGCCGGTATTGGTATCCACCTCCATGAGATGACTCACATAAACCAATTTTTCTTGCAAAAATAACTCATAGGGGCTAAACTATCATGAGAGCGGATGCATTATTGTTTTCTCATCACAGGTCATCATACAAAATAACAAATCTGATCAAATAGATTTGAAAAACCTAATGTATCACAAAGAAAAAATCCGCCCCTACCATACAGCATACGCAATCATGACTGCACATCGCCAATAACTCCAACTATGACACAAGCAATCCCAATCGAAGTCACTACACAGATTAATACACCTATTCAACTACAAAAATAATCACGACAACCACTACTCTAACACCCATAACTATATACCACCAAACACCAGTTTCGCCCCAAAAGTCTCAAGTACTCCCATCAAGACCATAAACCACGACAATATTCAGTGATCAAAAATCCACAATAGACACAAAATTAGAATTTTAAGTCCCGATAGAGCGATGGATTCCCCAAACGAACACCATCAGTCTCATATGGCCGCCACATCACTGTTTTCTTACACCTGTCTGTAATATTTCCAAACAGTCCAGTAGTTCCCAAAATTCCCCGAAACGTATCCTTTTGAAACCGGTCCCTATAGTCCACAGATACAAACAAACGTCTAGGCTAGTTCAAGCGACCCATAAAAGCTATAAACTGGGATCACACTCGAAAACAATCACATTGTAAGGAAGTTTCACAACAAACACAGGGCGGTACATTATTATATAATTGCTTTATATAACCACCAGAAGTCACCAGTGCTACCATGGATAAAAGGGTCCAAACGGGTACATATAATCCATACCATGACACCATACTATAGGGTGAAAACATATTCCACAACATATTACCCATAGCAACCATATGATAGTAAAAAGCTTAATGTGAATTAGTAGTATCAGGAGCTGACAAATGACCAACAGGTGTACCGAAAATTCAGCCTATAGTACCACACAAGAGTTTGCTATGGGGACTTGCTTTCCATTGGTCGAGTTAATTCGTATTTAAACGTTATTATTTGGTAATTGCAGGTTATTATTCCGTAATTACAAGTTATTGTTTCGCAATTATACTTCCATGTGTTAACATGGAAGTATATTATAATTGCCTTTTTGCCCCTTTCATTATTACTGTTTTTCACTATTAGTCACCCTTGAGTCTCAAGAACTGCAAGGCCTACAGCCTTGAAATTTCCAGGGCTGGTAGGCATCGTAGTATAGGGCCGGCTTGGACTATTGTGAATTTTGTTCGACCTTGACGCTTTTTGTATGAATTTGTTTTTTCTTGTGATCAATACTCCTCCGGAACGACTCATTGTATCTAATTTAGATTGTTTTTCTTATATTTTCCTTTATATCTAGTTTTTTCTATCCAAAAATCATATGGGTGCGACTTCCGGTTCGGAAGACCGGTAGGGTTTACTATTATTATTATTAGTCATTATTAAGAACTCAATAGCTGCAAAGCCTACAACCTTGAAATTTGCAGGTAGGGTAGCCCTTGCGGGGTAGGGCCGGCTAGAATTTTTCCGAATTTTGTCCGACGTTCATCACCTTCGCTACCAACGCTTTTGTCAGAAATCTTTGTACCACTACTCCTCCAGAACGGTTTGAGATATCGAGCTCGAATTTCTCCCGTATGTTAGTCTATATGTCTGCTTACACTGTGCAAAAATGGGAGGGGTCAGACTTCTGGTTCGGAAGATCGGTATGGGTCGAAACTTTGACGTCACTCTTTATGAGGAGGTGTCGGGGCGTTTATTAAAGATTCCATACCTTTCAAAATCAGAACCGATTTGAGTATTTTTATCCCTCATCTGTTCGAATCATTATTTATCGAACTCAATGGAAAAAAACAGATCAATTGTAGGAATTATATATCGGCCCAATACTGCACCAAAAGCTGACTTAGACTTGTTTTTATCCGAATATTCAAATCTACTTGACAAAATTAACTCGGAGAATAAAACAGCCTATCTTATGGGTGATTTCAATATTGATCTGCTCAATTTTAATTAACATTCCAAAACTAATCAATACTTAGAATCGTTATTTATTACTGGATTCCTCCCAAGGATAACCAAACCGACGAGAGTTACTAGCCACTCGGCAACAATAATTGACCATATTTTCTGCAATAAAGCAAGTCATAACACTACTGGAATAATCATTGCAGATGTTAGTGATCACTTTGCCACTTTCTGTATCGAAAATCTCCAAACGACCCATTTCAAAAACATAACCTGTCCTCCTAAAAGAATTTTCAACACTAGGAATATGAATACATTCAAACATCTGCTCTCCGAATCAGATTTCAGCAATGTATCGCTAGAGTCCAATTCCAATGAAGCTTATGAGAAATTTCTCGAAACCCTCAACACAGCGTTTGATCAAGCCTTTCCACTGACGTCGTTGAAAATCCCCAACAGATACATAAAACGAGAAACTTGGATGACCTCCGGACTTCTCCAATCTTCAATAAACAAACAGAAATTACTTACTAATAAATACAAATTCCAAACTGACGAGAATATTACTCGTTACAGAACTTATTGCAAAATTTTCAACCAACTTTTACGAAAACAAAAGATAAACTATTATAGCCAGTCCATAACAGAAAACAAGGGGAACATTAAGAAAACTTGGGAAATTCTTCGCAAGGTAATAAAAAAGTCAGACACCCCTCCTCCTCTACCATCATCATTCATTGATAATAACGGGGAGTTATCCAACCCCAAACAGATTGCTGAAAAATTCAATAACAATTGCATAAATATTGCTAAACGAGTAACCCAAAACATGGAAGGACCAGCACACTTCTCTGAATATCTTAAAGGTAGTGTTTCCAACTCATTTTATATACTACCTACATGTACCGATGAAGTGATATCCGTAGTTAGATCCTTGCCTACAAAAACATCCACTGGCCTGGATAACATTTCCCCCAAACTACTTAAAGGCATAATACATGAGATAGCCGTTCCCTTGACACATATTTTTAACGCTTCATTTTTAACAGGAGCTGTACCATCCAAAATGATAATTGCTAAAGTAATACCAATTTTTAAAACTGGTGATAGACAGTCCTTTGCAAATTACAGGACTGTAAGTATCCTCCCCTCTTTCTCTAAAATTCTGGAAAAGTTAATGCACAAAAAGGTTAATGGACTTTTTAGATGCAAATGACATAATCTACAATTTCCAGTTTGGTTTCAGAAGGGGCCATTCAACTTTTCACCCAATAATGCATCTTATCAATTACGTTTCAACAACGAACAACAAAGTAAGCAAGGACTGCACCTTATCCATATTCCTTGACTTCTCAAAAGCATTTGACACCATTGACCATGAATACTCGCGCGTAAACGCGAGCATTACGGAGTTAGGGGCATAGCAAATGCCTGGTTTCGAAACTACCTATCAGGAAGGTCTCAATTTGTTCAATTTACGAATGAATCGTCCGATCTGTAAAATGTTACGACCGGTGTTCCCAAAGATTCTGTATTCGGCCCACTCTTATTTGTTCTATATATCAATGACTTATCCCAATCGACTGATATGAATGTTTTGTCCTTCGCGGATGATACAACTGCTTATACATCAGGAAATAATCTTAACTTATTGACTGAGAGGATAAACGACGAATTAACGAAAATCAGTGACTGGTGTCTTGAAATAAGCTTTCACTGAATGCTAACAAAACCAATGCTTTACTTCTTCATCCACCAAATGATAATTATAATTATAGCCATGTACAGACACAAATACTAATAAAAAATAAAAACATCACAGTAGCAGGTAATGATCGCGAAATGAAATCAGTAGAATTTTTAGTTGTTAACATAGATGAAAATCTCAAATTTAATCACCACATGGCAGCTGTTCGTATAAAATTGTCTAGAGCTATTTATATCCTGAATAAAGTGAAAAAACATTTGCCAGTTGACACTTTACGTGTACTCTATTTTACGTTATTCCAAAGCCACTTAATTTATGGAATCAATTTATGGGGTAACACACCTGCAACAAAACTAATTCTGAATTTGCAGAAAAAAAGGAGTGCGTATAATAGCAAATAAAAAGTTTAACTCTCATACCGATCCTCTCTTTAAACATTTGAAAACTCTTAAATTCACTGATCTTTACAAATTACATTCACTACTATTCATCTACGATTGGACTCAACAAACTCTCCCTGTCAGTTTTAATACTACATTCCAAGTGTACGAAAACCCTTTAGGCATAAATACCAGACAGTGTGGGAATCTAACCACACACAAACCTCGCACTCAGTTCTCAGCCGTTCATCCCTACTTCTCTTTCCCGAAATTATGGAATGACATAGATTCAAGATTACCCCCCCCCCCCCCCCCCCCCCGCGTGTTATTTACAAAAAACACTGACCAATCAGTTTATAAACGCTTATAGTGACAATATAAATAGCTCAAATCCAAGATGTCCAGACTGCTCACATAACTAGTTCGTCTATGGGGGCGGGGGGGGGGGGGGTCTTACTTTTCCCGTCCCAAATGTCTATGGTTTGTGCAACTGTACATATCCTAATCCGTACTACTAAAATGGAGGAATAACGAAATATATTTTTCACGTTGGAAACAAAGTTGATCACAAGGTCAGAATAACAACTAATCTAACAGTGGAGTTAAAATGTCAAAATAAACCAACACTGTTCAGAACTATTCAAATTAACCATCTATTGTCCAGATCCACCTTTCTTCTAAAAAATTGTCATTCGCCGTATTTGACATTTATATTTTGTTTAATTTTGTTTTATATGCCATGTTTTTTTTCTGTTTTTTTTTCTATTTTTTTCGAGGGGATGACAGGAAGACAGTCACAAGACTATGTCATTCCCCACAGTATACATCTACTCATTTCTCAAATCATGTAACATCATTTTCTCTTAAAACGTACTGTATTTGTATTCTGTGAAATAAAGTGACTTGAAAGTGAAGTGAATTATGAAAAATTCTTGTGATCACTGCTCCTCCCGAATGGTTGGAGATATGGAGTTCCCACTTTTTTGTATTATGTACGAGTGTACATAGGGACGGTACTGTCCAAAAATGGTGAAGATCAGACTTCATTTCCGGAAGATACTCTGGGTTGAAAAATATGACCTTAGAAAAGGACGCTATTGATACGTCGTGTTTGTTATCGCTAGTCTTCCGGAACGGCCAGGCCTATAGAGTTCGGAGTTCTTTCTTTAGGTGTGCCGTTATGTCTAGTATACATCAACCAAAAATCGTAGGGCTACGAATCCCGGTTCATGAGACTCTTAAGGTCGAAACTAGGACGATGCTCTTCCGGGAATACCATTTTACATGGAGGTGTGCTGTATGCAAAGGCCGACTCTATAACTGCTAAAATCACAGTGTGACTGACGCCGACATCATCAACAAAACTGATAGACCACTTCCGAAGGTACAATCTCACACCTTCAAATCTCAACTCATTCCATATATAACACTTTAAAAGGCATGGATACCACCACCCCACCTCCAGTCACAAATTTTCGAACAATCAATCCACGGGTGCGATAAATAAATACCTGAAACACACCTCTTTTTCATGCTGCAGAGTGTCTCTAAAAAGTGCTATATTTTTGACGTAAAAATATGCATTAGTCAGTAGTCGACGAGCTGGATATCTTTGTATTGAAACGGCCCAGTTGTCAGTTTAAGATGGTCTAAAACAAGCAGTTCATCAGAGTAGTATGGGAAGGCACTATGGGGACCTGATTTATCACTGAAAACTCTTATAGACATGTGGTCCCCATAGTACATCCAATTTCGTGTGTGCTATAGGACCTGATTTAACACTGAAAATTCCCATAAACATTTTTCCCAAGACTGCCGGATTGGAATTTTCTGTGTTAAATCAGGTCCCCATAGTACTCACAAAACTGGATTACTATGGGGACCACACGTCTATGGGAGTTTCCAGTGTTTAATCAGGTCCCCCCATAGTGCCTTCGCCTCTTAGCACTGTTTTCCCATAGATAATCCTGGAAGCACTCTGGCGTAATTGCAACATTTTATTTCATACTGTTTTTAGGATCTTCAAAAACATTCAATATAAACAACCACTCACAGAATGGGTAATGGAATTGTGTCTCTCTTTCTGAGACTTTTGTTTTTTTGAAAAAGACTTATAATGTGCTTGGGAAACGTTTTTTGAGAAAATGTTGGTCCTGAAAAGGATCCCCACGGAGGCATTTTTTGAAGATACTCGTTTTGTGATACCAACACTTTGAAAACGAAATGTAGAAATAAGAAGAATTGGGATAAATCAGATTAAGTTGTATCTTGAATGTATGTCAGGGTAAAAAAAAGCAATAACCTATACTTGGATTTTTAGGAATCCTCATAGAATTCACTCAAATCTGGGTACAGGTTATTGAATTTCACCTCCCATTTTTTTATATTTTCTTTCAGGTTGCCAACTATGATCAGGAGACCAACCCTTTTACCCGGTACTTCTCTAGTTCATAACCACGAGCTGCTAAAAACTGTTTTATCCCTGCACGTGGTTCCAATTTGTCAATAATTTGCAAGGTGCACTGACGAATATATTTCAGGGGACCGGTAAGGAGCATTTGTTCAAAATAATCTTCTGATAACTGTCTTCGCCACATCTTTTCTTTCTCTATTCTTTCGTGTTCTCCTTTCAGTCACTTATTCCATTCGTTAGCAAACATTTCCCCGGTCCTCCACGTTCTGTAAACTTCTTGAACAAGAGAGAACTGCACATTCTTTATTCATGGAAGAAGAAATGATGAGCACATGAAATGTTCACCGCTTTTTATACCCAACACACTGTCATTCGGATCAAACTCTCTCCATAGAATGATCAAGTGCTATTGGATTATAAGGCAGGAGAAAACCAATCTTTTACAACGTTTACTATCACGTCGTTAGAGTAAGTATAAGACTGCCAACTCGAGCTGAATTATTTCGTCGACATAGATTTTTCAAAAAAAGAGAGAGACAACAGAAGAAGATGCAGAAAAAGAAGCACAAAGGTTTTTAAAAGAAAGAAGACAGAGGACAAATGAAGTTTTCCTGTTAGCTCTCTACAAGTGGTGTGGTTCAACCCTGCCAAATGAATATAGATAAATGATGGAAAATTTTCCAGAGATGGGGGCAGTGAGACGGCCGTTTGGAGAGATCCAATTCCATAACAGACCAAAACATCCCGGCAAATACCCAACGGTCGTCTACGAGGCGATCATATTTGGAAAAAGAGAAGAAGACTGAGAGAAAGAAGTCTTCGCCAAAGAGAAGATGGGATCGCCACAATGCCGCTCCTTGGCAGGATGAACTTCACCACCAAATTGGCTTCGCGTTGGCTTTCTCAGGGTCCACAAATGTTTAAAAAGAGTAGCTTTTTCACATGATACATTGCTCCTTTCCCCTAAAAGTGGGAAAGTTAAGTGTGGGATTTTTTATCAGACAAAAAAATGTCTAAGTGAGCTCATCCATCCCAAGTTGCTTGAACATAAAAGTAAGAATTAAAAATTGTATTTCCCCGTGAAAGTCAAGTGAGCGATTTTTTATCAAACAAAAATATCCAACTGACCTCTCCCTCCCACTTGGTTGAACATAAGAAAGAAATAAAGTATTAAAAAGGGACTGTGTCGCAATGAGACTTGATTTTTGTGAACGTGTATGCCTCTCTTTTGAATCATTTAGGTAGCCCTGAAAAGAGCTTTTTTAAATTCTGTCAATGTATGCACCTATCCATTCTCTTCGAATATCTTCCAATTCCATTGAAATGTACATGTTTCATGTGGAGTGAGTGGTTTTTTGATCTGTCCCGTTTTCTCCTCTTCAAAAACCTCAGTTTGTGTATCAGAAGTAATAAGTCATTTACATGGTTTTCGTCCAGGTTTTCGCCATTGTGGAATTTGAATTGGATTCTCTTCTACCATCTTGAATTCCACTGGTACCATTAGTTTCTCGGCTGATAGGACTACTTGGTTGTGACAAGATTTCATTTCTTGTATAGCTTTTAAAATATCCTTCAGTAAACCTTAATTACGATCTCTTGAAGTAGTGTTTGATTCAAATTCATTCGCTATAGACTTCTCTTTCCTATCTTCTGATACTAGTATTGCAGGATTAATGCTTATTAAATCGTCGAAGTCTGATAAGAAATTGAGCTCTGCCATATTTTCTTGACTGAACAAATAAATCATCATTTGTTATTGTGACGTAGTATTTATAGGCAAAGCAATCTGTCATTCGGATCAAAATCCCTCCAAAGAACGCTCACGTGCTATTTTGATTATAAGGTGGTAGAAAATCAGTCCTCTTCAACGTTTACTATCACGTCGTTGGAGTAAGTATATGACTGTCAACTCGAGCTCTGTTATACTTGATACTTAATCAACCATGAGAATACAGCTATTCATAGAGATGAAGATATCGAATGGAAGAAATGGAGTTGGAAGAGGTGGGATGAAGCCGGAATCAACCATAAATAATTTATGAAGACTTGTAAGAAGAGCTAGAGTCGAGAGAATTTCCCCATTAGTATTTGACGAAATTCAACAAGATTTACAACAATTTATATGGAATGCCATCAGGGATACCATCCAATATGCAAGATTAGGAGGAGGTGAACAAGCCATTTTTAGTAGAGGTGATGTTAACAAAGGATGAAAGAAGAATGGAATAAATATGATGGGTTAGTGATTACAGTAAGGAAAAACAAAGCAAAAGGCCCTTTTTTAGGGCCACTTCATTTTGCAAAAAGAGAAAACTCTTGATACACACACTTGGCAGTTCTCCACTTGAGTCTTGGCGTCAATACTGTATTCTATTCAACAGGTATAAACCTCATAGTTCCCTCGTTTTGACAATTTAAGTTTTTTCTTTGTGGTGAAAAAGCCTAGCCATATTCCCTTTGATTTTTACAAATGGTGTAACGCAAAACGTGTTTTGTATTCCTATAATTTTTTTATATATTTTCAGAATTTATGCATTGCACTAATTCAGAAAAAAAAATACATATGTGTTACACAAACACGTTTTGCACTGTGCCTCAAAATATTGTAACATAAAATTATTTTTACTTGTACAGAAATTAAGTTTTCAGAAAAATGTTTTTGTGTGAAACATAAAATATTTTTGAGAAAATGATTTTGTGTTTTGAAAACTTTGGAACATAAAAATTATTCTCCAAACAGAAAAATGTTTTTTGTAATTTTTTGTTTCTATGAAATTATTTTCCTGTTTGCAAATTAGTTTTCTGAAATAGTTTTCTGTTTTACAGAAAACATTTTTAGAAAACTAATTTGCAAACAGAAAATAATGTTTGAGTTTTTTAGTTCTGTGCATTTTCTTGTACTTACCTGACAAATGGTTTTCTTGAAAACTAATTGTCAGGCAAATATAAAAAACAAATTCCTAACCAAGAAATATTTGAATAGAAAACATAAGATCATTATCTTTTCTGAATTTCATGCCATGAATATTTTGTGATACAACACAGTTATGTTTCACTTTCTGGGTGTCACCTTTTAAATGTCACTTTAAAAATTTTCATTACAGTTTATTTAGGCCGTTTTGACACTTTTAGTTTACTGTCCTTAGCTTTGTGTTTTCTAGAAACTTTCATTAGTGATGCCTTTTCTCTGGAAATAATGTTTCTAATTCATCATCTGTTTTTGTTTTACTTGATATGTCCATATTATATAACAAAGTGTCTTATTCCTCATCAAAATCTGCTAACACATTATCGTCAGACTGTGTTGGTGACAGGTATTGTGACATCCAGTGGTAGAATATTTTGTTCTATCTGCTTGGGATGAATGCGAAGCCCTGTAGTATGTTTTAGAGCAGCTGGTGTCCCCCACATGGGATGATTAGATACATTTTTCAATGCACACTCATTACTCCAATTCCCTTTCTGTTTGCAATAATAACATGCCCCTTTATTTGGACATGTTTTAGCCAGATGTCCACTCCCTTTACAAATATAACAGTGCTTCGTGAGTTCGTAAATTTGATTGATAAGAGTTTTTGCTTAATACTACATATCAGGTATTATCTCATAAAGTTCCCCTGCAATAAATCTCACTTCTTCTTTATAATAAATACTGCTTGGATTACTTGTTTTCTCTGTTTTCTTGGACCTTGCTATCTCACTATCTTTCATTTTGTAATAAATACTGTTCGGGTCGCTTGCTTTTTCTAATCTTGAATCTCTCACTTTATATATCTTTGGAGCAGTATGAAATTCAATCTTAACCTCTTGATAGTCTAGAAGCAAGTGTGAAGAAAAGCTGAGTATCGATGGACTTTTAAACTCTCCTATTAAGAAATGTTTCATGTAATTATTGAAATAAACTGTGTGCATTTGTCACATTACACTGGAAATAAAATATATTGATTTGCTAATAATTGCATTCATTACATTTTATTACCAGTGTAATGTTACAAATGCACATGGTTTATTTCAATAATTACATGAAACATTTCATCCCACATATGAATCATGGGTAAAAAAATACAACTTTTAGTTTTTACAGAAATGTCAAAAGTAAAACATTGAACAGTCAACATGTCTCTACCACATAATCCTGCATATCCTATATACTTATCAGAGCTTACAAAACTTTCGAGTTTTAGTATGACTACAAATCCTATTTTACAATCCAAGAAAGAAGAATTAGCTAAAGCTGGGTTTTTCTATGCGGGAGATAGAAAAGTAAAATGTTTCTTTTATGGTCAAGGTTTAATGAATTGGGAACCTAAAGATATTCCTTTATAAGAACATGTTAGTGGTCACCAAATTGTTCTTACATCCAATTGATAAGAAACTGTCAATTTTACAATCCACCGTCATGTGTGCAAACACCTCCAGATCAAAATTATCATTGATGGACACAAACAAATATTATCAACTATGAAAAAATATGACAAGTGTCACGACAATATTCCAGATTCTAATTTTCTGCATTCACTCATGTTATTAGATATTATTATCACTTTATAGGGCACTCCCTGGCGAATATTTTCATTTTCGGGGGCTGCACAAAACTCATATGTTTCCATTCACATCCGGGTTCCCGTGCAATAATGAAAAATTCGTTTCAATATGGCCCGGCGGCCCGCACATCCCCGGATGTAGGGGAGGTAACACTGCTTTGAGTTGGAATATTTGGAGAAGAGAGATGTGATGGCGGAATTTTGTGATCTTTGGCGTGAAAGAATTAAGATATACATTCGCATTTAAGGCATGAGTTAGTTGCTGACAATGATTGTATGGGAATTTCACACATCTACTACATTGAAAAATGATAATAATATATAAATGATGAAAAAAATAGCAATCTTGATTTTTCTTGGTTTAACATGTAACCTCTTTGAGATGTGATAATAATACAAATAACATTATTTTGTACGGGTGTTATGGTTCATTAACGGCCCTACGAAAATGATTAACAGCCCAAGGGTCTATTAGTGGCCCGAGACTTTGTCAATCATTACTCATTAATCATTTTTGTAGGGCCGTTAATGAACCATAACGCCCTCAAAAATAATGTTATTGTATAAATGTCAATATATAATATTCAGTGATGTAACTGCAAGAAAAGTGCAAATAAATTCAAAACTAAGTTAGACAAAATGGTCATAGGTGGTGTAGAAAATGATTATCCAGATTTACAAATTACATAACCTCAAGATGAAGAAAAAATGGGAATAGAATAGTGAATTGTAAACATTTTATTGTGAAAAAATAAGGGGTATAAAAAGGGATGATTCTCAGTTTTCTTCACATTTGCTTTTTTGGATGCCAAGAAGTCAAGATGTTTACAAGATAATACAGAAGATGAAGAGAAGCTTTGAAGATAACAGTGAGATAGAGTGAGAAACAGAAGAAATCGGTAGCAAGAGTAAGAGACAGAGATTAGAAAATGAAAGAGAAATATATACAATCCATTCACAGATACAAAGAACATCAAGAACATTCTATTCAAAATCCCATGTATATAGAATAACATTTAAAGGATTGGATGAGAAGAATGCATTTGAAAACCTATCCAAAGTATTTGACAACATGTTAACAGATATTAAAGATGCATGTATGATAGAAGAAAATGACCACATGAGAGTATCTGTGAATCACCCTGACTTGGGCATAGGTATATTTATCCCATTTAACAAAGCATACTCTCTGACTGGTAATACACAGTTTGATGAAATTGAAAAAGTTGTACAATCCAATTATAACTTTACTATCCGTGATGGGAAATTATCTTTAGAAGTAACGCACACTTCCTTACCACAAGAGTCTGGATGGTATAAAGCAAAATTTGAATCTGCTGGTAAAATGGTTAGTAATAAAAGAAGTATTGTTGAAAATAAAAATGTTAATGACTTCATGTGTCTCACATGGGCCATTGTGGTAGGAAAGTGTCATGTTGATAAAGATGGGTCAGAACTTTGGCAAAAGATATGGCAAAAAGTAGAAAACCAGAAAAGAACTTTCAAGAAAATGAAGCTAAGACATTGATTGATAAAGCAGGGCTTGATTATAATACACATTGTGGATATGAGGAGTATTATAAAATACAAGTTCTTTTCTCCAGACTATGTCATCAAAATTCATAGCCAGTATAAATCTGATTTCTGAACCACCGAATACTACAAAGGATAGTAAAGTTATACATATGTACCACCATCACCAGCACTTTGACACCATTACCAACATAACATGATTTTTAGGCATGACTATTATTGTGAACTTTGCAATCAAGGATATCAATTTGAGGAATGACACATGTGTAAATTTGGCTGTGTTTGCTATGCCCCATCAAAATGTATTCCTGGACACTCCGTTACCTGTTACACTTGCAATAGACAGTTTGTAAGTTCATCATGTTATCAAAATCATATCACTACAACAGGGAAAGAGCATAAAACCATTTGTCAACTGTTGCAAAAATGTAAAAAATGTAACATGTTAATTTATCCCAGGAAAGGAAAACACATTTGTGAGGGGTTTAAAAATGTAAATATTGTCAGCAAGAAGTAAATTCTGAACATAAATGTTTCAGTCCAAAATCCAAGTTCACATCACCAGATAATGACACAATACCAAACATTTCATTTACATTTTTTGATTTTGAAACCATGCAAGACTCAGAAGTTCATATTCCAAATTGTTGTATTGCTCATTATGTGTGTGCAGATTGTATCCATAAACCCATAGATCAAAAATGTACTTTGTGTGATTAATTTGGACAAAGAGAAACAAAATTTAAAGGGGTGTCTACTTTGGCAGATTTTTGTAAATGACTTTTCAGTAAAGAACATAAAGCTATTGCTCAAAATTTAAAAGGATTTGATGGACAATTTGTGTTAAGGATCTTGTTGAAAACGATACTACCATTCCAGAAAGTATTATGAATGGAAACAAAATTATTTCACTTCAAGCTTATGGTGTGAGACTAATTGATTCTTTAAGTTTTCTTTCAATGAGATTGAAAAATTCCCTAAAACATTTGGTTTGACTGAAGTAGAAAAAGGTTATATCTCTCATTTGGCAAATACACAAACCTATCAAAATTATATTGGTGATTATTTAGATGCAAAATGTTACATGCCTCATTCTATGTCTCCATCAGATAGGGCAGAATTCATCAAATGGTATATTCAAAAGCTCACCACTAATACTAGATTTAACTTTAAAAAAGAAATAGAAATGTACTCTCGATCAGATGTAGATATTTTACGAAGAGGATGTGGGAAATTTAGACAAAAATTGTTAGATAGTGATGGAATAGACCCTTTCAGAGAAGCAGTTACTTAAGCTGGTGCCTGTAATAAAGGTTGGAGAAAAAAATCAATGCCAGAACACACACCTGCCATCATTTCAGACATTAGTTACCCATCTGCAGTCAAATACTCTATAAAGGCTATCAGATATTTACAGTTATTTGCACAGGAAGTACACATACACATACAACATGCACTGAATGGTGGGGGAGCTAAAATAGGAAATTATTATGTAGATGGATTCCACAAAGACACAAGCACCATTTCTGATTTTTTGGATGTACGAGGCATAGATGTGAGAAATGTTATCCAGACAGAAATGTAATAAATCCAGTCAATTGAAAATGTTGCAAAACTCTATACATGCATACACTGGATCACATAGAATATTTGAAGTCACTTGGGTACACTGTGAAGAGGATATGGGAAAAGGAATATAATAACACTTTATGCAACACAGATTCTGAATTAAAAACAGGACGCAATTCATTTGTTTCCAAACATGGATTCAATTAAACCATGTGATGCATTATTTAGAGGGAGGACTGATGCCATTAAATTATACCAAAAATAGATCAAAGCTCAAACACTGAAATAAAGTACATAGATATTTGTCACTTTATCCATATGTTAATAAACACAGAGAATATCCAGTAGGTCATCCAAAAATACTCACAAAAGAAAATATAGATGCACATAATTTAAGACGGTAAAGGGAACCCATTAAATGTAAAATTCTACAACCACAAAATCTTCACATGCCAGTCTTACCAATTTACTGTAACAAGAAAATGGTTTTCACACTTTGCAATACCTGTGCAGAACAAGAAATTTTTACCGTGAACACACACCAGAACAACTCGGTCTTATAGGGACATGGGCAACTGTAGAACTTTTCAAAGCAATGGGTATGGGGTACAAAATACTTGACACTTATCAGAGTTGGCACTGGGAAGAATGGTCTTCAGACATTTGCATACATTACATGAATAAATATTTAAAAACGAAACAAGAAGCTAGTGGGTATCCAGACTGGGTGAAAACAGACATAGATAAAGCCACTTTTAAAAACAGATTATGCAGACATGAACACATCCAGGAAAAAGATCATTTGCTAAACCCATGTTAAAGTGTTTATGCACAAAACAATGTTAAAACTAGAACAGAGTACATACATAATCCATCCAAGTATTTTGACTTGATACTGGACTCAAATATCATTGTTAAATATGTAGAAATATTTGACCATGATCAATTTATTTTAATGAATTACACAGGTACGAAACAACGGTATGAGCCTCACTGTTCAGCTAATGTTGTTATAGCTTCTTTTGTCACAGCATATGCACAACTGGAACTGTACAAAGTTATAGGAGGATTAGGTAAACGGGTTTTATATTTTGATACAGATAGTTGCATTTATATACATAACCCATTACTTTGGAATCCAACAATTATAAACAGTAGTTTAGGTCAATGGACAGATGAACATCCAGATGCAAAAATCATTGAATACGTAGGTTTATGTCTTAAAAATTATGGTTATAAATACATTAAAGATGGACAAATACACACTTCATCTAAAGGCAAAGGGATTACATTACATTTCAACACATCACAACAAGTACATTTTGAAAGTATTGTTGAATGTGTGCAAGATAAACAGAATTACAAAATAAACATTGAATACACACATAGAATTAAATGTGACAAGAACAGACAAGTCACAAGTGAAACACAAATCACAACATTTTGATCTGTATACAAAAAATGTTGTGTGGTAAATAAACATGATATATATCCATACAGGTTTAAGGTATAAATAGAATTAAACGAGACAATTTATAGATCAGTGTAAATAAATATGAGACATGTCCATACATGTTATAGGTATAAATAGCCCACACCTATGATGTCAATGAAACATTTGAATTTCAACCATGGATCAGGCCAGATGTCTTTTAGAAAACAAGATCACACATAAGGCATTATTATATGCTTTTCAACTTATTTCTCCTGGATACCAAACAATAACAAAAGATTAGAAAAAACAGAAATATATATTGAATTTTGTAATGCATTTATCATGATGAATGCTTTTTACAAAGACAATTTACAAAGTATTTGACAAGAGTTATGTGGGATTTTATTATTTATGATAAACAAATCCTAGATTATTTATATAAACAATGTGTACTGCAAATTGAACAAAGAAACAAATCCTAGATTATTTATATAAACAATGTGTACCACAAATTGAACAAAGAATAGATTCTTTAGAAACCATATTTGAGTTAAAAGCACCTTTACAAAAAATTTTCTCCAAGCATTACGAGGAAACTATGGAAGAAAGTAGTATATAAGTTAGTGATACAATTTTTCTCACAAAAACAATTATGGCATCAAATGAGTGTTTATTGTTTCAGCATCCCTGTAATATTTTTATCTCAGGACCTAGTGATCCGGGAAAACAGAATTAGTTAAACAACTGATTGATATGAAACATGATTTATTTCAAATTGTACCTCAAAAAATCTCTTGGTGTTATAAAGAATGGCAAAAGACTTATACTTTTCTTAAAGAAAGTGAATTCATCGAATTCATTGAAGCTATTCCCGACGATGAATTTGACATTGCTAATGAAATCAGTATGCCACATCTTGTAGTTTTTGATGATATGTTAGGAGATAAAGATGAAGAAAAACTCAAATTATGGTTTATTCATAAAGGACATCATCGAAATGCAAGTTTTATTTACATAACACAAAATATGTGTCAACAAATCTGGTCGTACCATAAGTTTAAATGCACATTATATGATTTTATTTCAAAATGCAAGAGATAAAGGACAAATTAAAGTATTGGCAAATGAAGTTCAATTACCACATTTAAATTCAGCTTATCAAGATGCAAGTTGCAACGAGTGTCAATCATGGTTATTTATTAATTGATTTTCATCCTAGAATTCCTGATTCATTGAGATTAAGAACTGATATTTTTCATCCACGGGCAACACAAGATGAGCGTGGACCTATCGTTTATACAAAACTATAAAAATGATAGTGTTATGATATTTGAATCAGCTGTTTCAAACCTATTAATGAGTACACATCATCATGGTATCTCTCATACATTCTTTAGAAAAACTTAGTTATCATACCAATCCATTTGAAAGAGAAAAATTACTTAAGAAAGGATTTCAGAAAAATTTGAAATGAGTTGCATTTGCAAGTAGAATCATACTTAATAAGAAAATTAAATGCCAAAACAAACTTTAACCTATATGGATAAAAATAAACAAGATCTTGAAGAACCTGCAAATCCGAGAATAGATCTTGCAACAAAATGAAGCATTATTTTAAAACCTGGTGGTTGTGGTTTTTTTGGTGGTGTTATTATTCATAATTTAATTTGATGGGATGGTTGTAAAACAACTAGAAACTTTCAATCAGCATTTAAGAAGAAAGCACATAAGAAATGAAAGTCACCTGAAAAAACATCAAATAATTCATCAAGTTATAGAGTGATAAAAAAATCAACGAAAGGTAGGACCCTAATATATGTACACAAATTTTGAAATCACACATCATAATTCTCCAACCACTAAGCATACAAAAACAAAAGCATTACTTGTGGAAATCTTCAAAAACAAAGAAAATTATCACCACTTAAGTTGAAACGTGTGGTGTCAATACAAAAAGATGGTGTAAAAATGTAAATCATGAACCAATGCATTCTGTACAAAATACATAGTATGTATCATTAAAAGAAAAGATTCCCACAATGACACGTTTTACAGCTTTAAATTCTCCTAAACTTACTCATGGAATAAGATCATACTTTAATTGAAAATGTTTTAATAAATAAAGTGCATACTTCGCACATATATAAATAGCAATACATTATATTGGTTTTATTTCATCCAGAGATACTGATAGAGAAGGATAATGAGACAAAATAAGAAACACAAATTCCTTTAGTGAAAATATATGGTGGTATGTTATTAGCAATGAGCCAAACTGCTCCAGCATTTCAAAAAAAAACTATTAAGAAATACACCTAAATAATTAATTAATTGTTTGTCAGAATATTGTAATAATCGTTTAAAAGGCAATGTACATCTAACACCTAATCAGAAACAGAAACAGTACTTAGAACACTTGCTAGTGGATCAGTTTCTGTTAAAAAGAAAAAACAAATATTAAATCAGAAAGGTAGTTTTTAACCATTACTTGGATTATTGGCTCCAGTGTTTAGACTTGCAACAAATCTTGGAAATAAATTAGTCAGTAAAATATGAAAAAATGGCTATTGTACCTTATCAACGATTAGAAGATATGCAAAAGTTTAGAAAGGAAAAAGCTCAACATCTTAGATTACCACCTAGCCCACAAGTTGCGTAATACTGCACACCTTCAGAGTAATTTATCATCAGTGTTAAACAATTCAGAGTTATCAGAAAGTGAAAAATAACTTAAGTATGGGGAAACTTTTCAGAAATTTCAAATGTCTCATAAGAAAGCATTACAATCTAAACTGGTCATACCTGATTCAGAAGAAAAAAGTCTTTATCTTTAGGAGATCGAATTATAGAAAGTGTCCCTGTTGCTATGAGACGTAAGGCAATGCCATTATTATCTGCTTTATCAACATGAGCTGGGATGACCAGGGTGTATTAAGTTATGATGGAGAAGCCACACAAGGTTCAAACATTATTGACTTAGTTAATGACGTTCTTAGACATCGAAAAGGTTTCAAACCAAGAGGATGGAAAATATTCAGTCGTGGATTAAAAGATATAAATATACCACAAGATTTTGTCGGAAATCATGAACATTGGCTATGGATGCAAAGACAACATACTCATAAAGCTAGCAGTAAATATCAGAGTTCCCCGAAGATAGTTGGTCAGAGTCTCCTTTATAAATATCTCCAATACATAAAAGTAAGAAAAAACAAAGGTGTGAAAACACACCAAAATCATTACTAAAACATATATTATCTAAACGTAACATTTCTGACAAATGGGGAGCCTATTGAATGATTTATTAAGTGAATTGTATACTACTCAAATTTTGCTAAGCACCAAATATTTGACACGTCATTGTGAAATTTGCTTGTGACATACTTGTGATATTTTTGGGGATATGATTGAAGAATGTATTGAGATGGTCCCCAGTGTTTACATTAGCTCTCTTGACAGGAAGACTTTTCGTGACAGTCATGGAAAGCATGTACCCCTTGATTTTCATGATGTTTTCGGGTACTGTCCACATGTACATGACATGTGTAGGGTATTCAATTTTCATTTCAACACAAACCCTTTGGATTTAATGATTGAATATGGCAAATGCAAATGTAAGAAGACATTTGTCTGAAGCAGAAATGTGGCGGGCTGTACGGATGGTGGAGCAAGGGCCTACCCGTCGTCAGGTTGGTGAAGCACTTGATGTGCACCATACGGTAATCACCAGAGCCTGGGCAAGATTTCAGCAGTATGGCTCACTAGTAAGACGGCATGGTGGTGGCAGAGACAGGTCAACATCTGCAGCTGAAGACCGGTTTTTGACCATTCAGGTCCGTAGGAACCGCTTTGCCACAGCAACCCAGCTTCGCAGTGACCTTCAGAATGCATCCGGGGTAAATGCTTCGAGCAGGGTTGCACGAAGGTGGTCTCCGATCGAGAAGACCATGTATTCGCATTCTGCTGTCCCAGAACCATCGCCAGGCACGATATGAATGGGCCATGGACCATGTTGGATGGACCAGAGAAGATTGGCGACCTGTCCATTTTACAGATGAGTCAAGGTACTGCCTAGACCACACATATAGGCGTTGTAGGGTATGGAGAAGACCAGGAGAGTGATTCCATGCAGCCATCATTGTTGAGCATGGCCGCTATGGTGGAGGGTCAATCATGGCCTGGCGCGGCATCAGCAGGGATGGACATATAGAGTTCTGTGTCCTTGAATGTGGTACATTGACTGCACAGGGATATATTGATGTGATCCTGGATGTCCACGTCAGATTGTATGCATGTGCAGTGGGTGATGGACTGATTCTGATGGACGATAATGCCCGTCCACGTGTTACCAAGGCTGTTGATTCGTACCTGCAGAGGGAGGGGATTGAGCGTTTGGACTGGCCAGTAGGATCCCCTGACCTCAATCCAATCGAACATGTCTGGAATGAGTTGCAGCTTGCAATTTCAGCCCGCCCAGTCCAGCCAATAAGTGTCCAGGAGCTGGGTGCCATGTTGGTCCAACAATGGAACAACACCCCACAAAGGACCACCAGGAACTTGATTGGGAGCACGAGAAGGCGTTGTCAAGCTGTAATTAACAGTAATGGGTCTCATACTCGATATTGAACCCATACCAGTTCGCTCTGTCAACTTTGTGGCAAATTGAAAAAATTCCTCTTTTACCAATAATATCCATTTTCCATGGTTATCGTATTCAAAAGCTAAAAAATAATGTCAAGCATAAATAAAATCTTAATTTCTGTACTTAAATCATTAAAGATATAATTAAATAAAAAATATATAGACTTTTCATTGGAATATTTCAACTAAAACGTAAAACAGGTAGTTAGATATATTTGGTGCTTAGCAAACTTTGAGTAGTATATTAGAATACAAAACATCCTGCTGGTTATGGTGGTGTATAACAATTGTACAAGTCAGCACTTCAAAAATATAATTCTATTACACTTCATTAAGTAAAAGATTGGTTAAGGGGAGAAAGAACATATACTTTACATAAACCTATCCGGAGAAAATTTTCAAGACATAAAACTATAGAAGGCGGTATTGATCATCAATGACAAATTGATTTAGCAGATTTACAAAGTTTAAAATCTTACAATAATCAATTTCGTTATTTAGTTTGTGTTATTGATGTATTTTCAAAATATGCATGGGTATTGCCTATCCATAATAAATGTGGAGAGACATTAACAAAATCATTTCAAACTATTTTGAAAATTTCTGGTCATAAACCATTGTCATTACAATCTGATAAAGGTTCTGAATTTAAAAATAAGGTGGTTCAGAAGTTTCTGAAGAGAGAAAATATTCATCATACATTGAAAACACGTATGTGGAAATATTTCACACATAAGTAAACATTAAAATATATTGACGTGCTACAAAACTTAGTGGATAGTTACAATCATAGTTTTCATCGGATTATTCAAAGAACTCCTGCTTCTGTATCTATAGAAAATCGAGTAGAAGTTTCGCAACGTTAGTATGGACAATAAGCTTAAAATAAAAAAAAAATATTTTCAAATAGGTGATTTAGTGCGTATTAATAAAACCAAAGTACATTTGAAAAAGGGAATTTACCAAAATGGACAATTTATTTATTTATTTATTTATTGGTGTTTAAGGTCACATATTTCTGCACAATGGCTAATCATGACCATGACAGTGTTACGGGTGGAGGAAGCCGGAGTACCCGGAGAGAACCACCGAGCAACGGCGAGCAACTGTCAGCTTCCCAACATACAAACTCCACACAAGCAGGGTTAGCATTGGTTGAAGACAAGTGCACTATCGACGTGCAGTACGCCTTAGTACACAGCGTCACCGTGCCCCCACGTGGGCAATGGGGGTGAAGTGTCTTGCCCATGGACATAACGCGGTTGCCGCTGGTGGGATTCGAACCGAGGACCTTTCGGCTTGCAGCCTGCACCTCTACCTACAGAGCCACCGCGCCCCCTACCAAAATGGACAAAAGAATTACTTAAAATTACACATGTAAAACGTACAATACCACCTTCTTACAAACTTGAAGATTTAGGTGGAGAAAAAATCCAGGATACATTTTATCCTCAGGAAATTCAACATATAAAAGATGATAAAAAATCGAATCAGTTCATAATAGATGGTCAAGACGTGTGGGGAAGAAAATTATTAAAGAACTTAAAGTACATTGAAAGGATATCCAAAGAAATTTGATAGTTGGTTTCTTAAAACTGATTTGGTGTAGAACCAAAAATGTCATCAAATGAGACTTCATAAAGTAATGAAAGCACAAGTGTTGATGTACAAAGTCAGCAAAGTCAACAATTTGAAAATTGTGGGATTCGTGTTGCAAAAAATCAAGTCAATTATTTTACACAGATTATTATCATTTATGGTATTATAATTACTGCCATTGCACGTTTGAGTTTACAAAGCCCTGATAAAGAATTGAGGTTAGTGTTATTAAGTAGTTCTTTAGGCTATGTTCTTCCAAGTCCAGGTTTAAAATATTTGAAACAACCGCAATTTAAGAAAAATGACTTCGTTTTCCGTAACACATCTGAGTGATAGTTCAATGAATATGTTTCCAAATAATACACAATGTTGTTTTCAAACACAATTGCTAAACCCATTCCTCTTGATAAAGTACGATGGGAAGTAGGTTTAGTTGACGTAATTTTACCTTCAGAGGCGAAATATATTACAGATGAAGAATCTGGTTTTAAAATCATTATAACAGATAGCAAAATATCGACTCTTATCAATAAATCATCTCTGAAACATTCGATGCACAAAGGTATTGCTGTTGTTGAATTAAACGTTTTACTAGGTGCTTATGCAGATTGCGGCTATGTCATAGATGCAATGTAAACAGAAATTCAAGAAAAACATGGAGATATATTTAAAACATTTGGTGCATCATTTCATGTTGCATATTGACATCTCCAAAGCCGTGTAAAAATAGTAGGAAATAGTATTGGGAAAGTGGGTCTTGAAATGTCACAAAGTTTATTGCAAAAACTGGGATGTAAAAATACTTTTCCTTTCATTTTTCCTAACACGGCAAGAGATTCCTTTAAATATAATGTAGATTTAAATATTGATTTCAATCAATTTTTTTATTTATTCGAATGTTGCAGATTATAAATTTTTAAATGATACTTAAGCACCTATTTTACGAGTGATTCCCTTTGAATCACGAAACGAATGTCAACACCATTAACAAAGAATTTGATAATGTACATTACGTAGCAGTATCAAAATCTTATTTTGATCACATTAGTATAAATATAAATGGAAAAACTGGTAAACCTATTCAGTTTGTCAGTGATAAGACTGTAGTAAAGCTGCATTTTAGAGAGTGGAACAAATTACATTTATAAAAATGATGCCTGTAAATCAAGGTATACCACGTCAATATGAGTGTGGATTAGGTTCTATATTTCGCTCAGCATTACTGTGACAATATGTTAGCAGCTCATGTGGTACCATTGCGCGACATCACGGCGCCGTCGATTCATTTTCCAAGATCACAATGCAAGAGCACACAGGGCCCGTGTCGCTACAGAGTTCCTCCGGGAGCAGAACATCACTACACTGCCTAGGCCAGCACTAAGTCCAGACTTTTCACAAGTCGAACACGTATGGGATATGCTTGGCAGGCGCCTAAGACAACGCCAACACCCCCACCAATGTCCAGGAACTCGCCGCTGCACGGCAGGCAGAACGGAATAACATGAGTCAAGCTAATGTTGGACGTTTGGTGAGGAGTATGCCACTTCGGATCCGCGTTTGTCTCGCGAACCGAGGAGGATTTACAAGGTATTGAGGTCATGGACTGAATATGGTAAATACTCTGACTGCCCGTCCATGTCTTCTACAGCTCAGTGCGTGGAATGTGTGCTTGTCAGACACCCAACTATCGCTGCAATCATTCACCAGATGTCACAGTACAATGCCTCAACTGTCTCTTTGATGAAAATATAAATACATTTCTTCATATATACTGAGTCGAAAAAGAAAGTACAATAAACTTTGAGGAGCAATGTTTTTAGTATTATCGACTTTAATCCCAAACAAATGATTGTAAATTCATATTTCGAGTCTAGCTGTATGAATTTGCATAATGTCATGTTCTTACTGTTGCCAGCGTCACGTCAGGACGTCGCAATTCAGACATGTGGTGAAATGAAAAGTTCACACATGCAGTCAATAGCGTATGTGTCCGCCGTTTGTCTCTTGGATGGCAAGACATCGACGGCGCGTGGACCTAATAAATCTCTGGATGTCAACTTGTGGTACTGCATTCCACTCCTGCCTTGGAACATTACGAAAATCGCCTAACGTCTGAACATCATGAACTCGTACCTGACGGTCCATTTGATCCCAAAGATGCTCGATTGGCGACAAATCTGGCGAAAGTGGGGCCTAAGGAAGAAGTTCGATGCTCTGCTCCTCAAGAAAGCCACGACAGATGCGCGCCACGTGACATCAGGCATTGTCTTGCTGGAATAACTGCAATCCGACGTTAGCGTTAAGAATTTCGTCCCTATATCGCTGTCCATTCAGATTACCATAGATGAAGATCAACTGCGTCCGATGGTGCAAGGACATTCCTGCCCAAGCCGTTTACACTATCCCCACCGAAACGGCCGTATTCCCGCACGCAAGCATCAGAAAACCGTTCTCTTCGTCGGCGATTCACTCTTGCCCTACCATCAGCGCGCCGTAGACAAATCGTGATTCATCACTAATACGAGCTGTGCTGCAACGCTGCTGAGTCCAGCGAACACGCTGACGTACCCGTTCCATTCTGACGGTACGATGACGTTGGGTAAGGAATGGTCCGTCGTATGGACGCCTACGTCGGATGCCGTGTTCAGCGAGTCTGTTGCAGACAGTTTGTGCATTGATTCTATTGTTAGTTCTACCAGGAGTAATTGCTGCTATCCTCGTCGCCGGAAGGAAGCGATCCCGCAAGTTAGACGTCCTGATGTGACGGTCTTGTGCAGGGGTCGTAACTCTTGGTCGACAGTAGATCCAGTGGTTCTATACCTTCCAATGAGAGGGTAAATAGAGGCCACAGTGACTCCGTACTCAGCAGCGAGCTCATCTGGAGGTATCCCAGCCTCATGCATACCAATGGCACGCAACCTCTGATTTTCGGTTAACCTTGGCATTTTTTAAAATGTGGGAAGACAAAAACTATGGTGTTTTTTCAATAACCCAGGCTCTCTAGCACAACATAACACTAAGAAAATAGTCGGTCATCCATTCAATTTGACATTCTCGGGTAGCACGTGCTATTTTGAAATACGTAGCAAAATTGTATACGGATGCGAGGACAATAACAACATGTCATTAAACTCTTTGCACGACTTCTTGTGCATAAACATGCAACATTAGAACTATTATATTTCATCCTTTATGCTATTTTTCACATTTGTTTCTATTATACTTTCTTTTTTTTTGAATCAGTATATCTCACTTTTATAAAATATCCCCTACTTTTTTTAATAGTATATTTGATCAAAATCATGGTGTTACACGGATCATGCGAACAGTTTGGAAGTAGTTTTGATCCATATAATGTTTCATCAACGTCAAGTGGTATAGAAAATATTTATGAAATTGAGCAATTTCCAATAGCATCTTTAAACAATTCTTCACCAACAGAACTTTTAATTCCAAGACAAACAACTAAGTGGTTAGATCTTGTAGCATCTACACTTGAAGTTCAATTGAATATTCAAAACAAGATGGGAGTGCTGCGCTTTGGCTCCAGGTACACAAATTGCTCCCATTAATAATTTGTTTCATAGTATGTTTAGCAAAATTGATGTTACATTGAATGGCAATCTTATCAGCACCAATACACATCTTTATCCTTATAGAATATTTTTTGAAAATTTTCTTCGTCATTCAAGAGATGTGAAATGTGATATGTAGATCCGCAGGGCACACTTACTGAAACTGCAAAAAGTTCATCTAACAAAGGCTTGACTGAACGTGCAAAATTAATTGGTGCTAGTAAGTCTGTACAGTTAAGAGAAAAATTACATTTAGATCTATTTGTGCAAGAAAAATATTTTCCAAATGGAGTTGAGATGAGAATTAAATTGCATCGTACTCCGTCTAAATTTTGTCTGATTGGTGGTGAACATGAGAAAATTGAAATTCAAAAAGCTATTTTTAAAATACCAGCATTACATTTAATTCCAAAATTTGCAAATGATCTTAATGCACAAATAGATCGTTCAAGTTACAAAACGCCCATAAAACGTGCAGAAATTAAAACATTTACAATTGGAAACGCTCTTCATTCAAATATAGAAGATCATCTGTTTCATAAACAGATACCAAAACGAATTATTCTTGGCATAGTATCTAATAGAGGTATAAATGAAGATTTTGGCACAACTCCATTTAATTTCCAACATTTCAGTTGGAATCAGTTGGAAGTAACAGTAGATGGACATTCCATTAAATCACGGCCCTTTGAACCAAATTTCAAAGGTGGACTTTATCTAAATTCATATTTAACATTGTACGAAGCTGTGGCTTCTTTAGACAACATCAATCATTTAATGTATCTTTGCAAGTTTATGGAAAAGGATATACTCGACACCTGATCAGTGTAGAAGTGGGGCATTGGCTCATCCTATGAAATCTGGTAATCTTCGAATTGAACTTCAGTTTGCTCAAGTTCTTTAAGAGGTGGTCAAAGTTGTCGTCTATGCAGAATTTGATAGTAAGAGAGAGATCAATAGATTTAGAGAAGTGATATTTGACTATTAAGAAAGATGATTCAATGTGAACATTGCAAGATGTGTGAAGAAAAAAATACAAATATTATTTCAAGAATGTGTAGTGATAGAACTGACAAAATCCATTAAACAGAAAATGAAAAATATCTGTTAAGAATGTCAAACACACACAAGAACATTAATAGATATATACATTGCAGAATTTTTACAGAAACTGTGTCCAGTGACTATACTATATAATCTACACAAAAGATCAAGAAAAATAAACTTATTAGAATACTGTGCTCATATAGACTTTGAAATAGACTGCCAAAAAGACATTCAGAACTGGGCAGATTTAGGTAAGAGAGACTGGTCATATTATACAGCATAGTTTGATTAACGGCTCCAAGCCAGCCCTTCTCGGAGCTAAGAATATAGAAACCATACAATTACAATATGTACCTGACAGTTCTCAAAGTTTAAGTGTGTTCAAAAGACTTGTTCCCAAAACGAAAACCTAAACATAGACAAGCATATATTCTGAACACAGATTCATCAAAAGAACCAGGAGAATATTGGATAGCAATATATATTTTGAAGACAATCATTCTGCTATCTACTTTGATTCATATGGTTTACCACCAATGGATAGAGACATATACAATTTCATAGTAAAAAACACAAATTCCTGGACAAAAAATAGAATGAGCCTACAAAGTGATTTTAGTGTTTTGTGTGGAATGCACTGCATATTTGCTTTAGATCATCTTGCAAAAGGATATGATTTAGGGACAGTTCTTACTATCAAATGTCATCCAAGACATATCCAAGAAAACGACAGAGATGTTCTACATTGGTTTGAACAAAACTATAGACAATATGAAATAGGACTGTGTAGGAATAAAAATAATCAGGTGCCAAACAAAACGCCAAAGGCATTTTCCATTATACCTTTTAGTTTTGTTAGATAGTAAAAAAGTCATTCATCTGTTATATATGTTATATAAATGTCATAGAAATCCATTATGTAACACAAGTTGGATTTTTTTTAGTTCCCTCTTATTTTTATTTCATTCAGAGAGTAAATGAGAGACTGAATACTTTCATTCAGTCTTATTCAATCATCTCGATGTAAATAGGTTTTTTCATGGATAGGTAAACTCAGATCTCGGTGTACATATGTTCAGTTCATAAAAGTATATTGGGTTAACTTTAAATAAAATTGTGTTATTTGTTAAAACTTCTGTGACAGTTTTGTGGATTTTGTTAGGTTAGTCCTATAATCTTTTTTTATCACCACCCCCTACATATCCCATCAGTAAAACAGAGTCAAGAGTCACTTATCTTTTTTACTGTGAGCACTAGGTTAATATTGTATGCATCTCTATCAAATTATATATTTTGAAAAAAACTCTTCAAAATATGAAAAGTTGATAGACAATCATATAATTCTAAATATTTTACACCTAAAACAACTGTCACAGAAAGTTCGACCACAACACGTGCCATCACGTTTTTTTCATTTTGTTTTTTTTTTCTTCTTAGCTTTTCTAAAAAAGCAGAGAATTAAAAACAAGACATCCTAAAACCAGTTTAACATAAAATAGTATCAAGAGTCACTTCTCTTTTTTACTGCAAGTGCTAAGTTAATATTGCATGCACCTCTATAAAATTTAATTTTTTGAAAAACTCTTTCAAAATGTGAAAAGTTGATAGACAATCATATAATCATAAATATTTAAAACAACTGCCACAGAGAGTTTGGCATAAAATGTTGCATTTACGCCAGAGTGCTTCCAGGATTGTCTATGGGAAAACAGTATTGAAAATTCCCACAGACATTTTTTCAGGCACTGGCGAAAAAATGTCTATGGAAATTTCCAGTGTTAAATCGGGTCCCCACAGTACACACGAAACTGTAGGTGCTGTGGAGACCACATGACTATGGGAATTTTCAGTGTTAAATCTGGTCCCTCCCCTTACTACTCATCAGTCCTGCACAAGAGTGTGAGCGTGTCCTGTTGAACAGTTCATCAAATAGCAGAAATAATGCAAAAATCGGCCGGTGACAATAATGATAATAATGAATGGAAAAGTCACTGCATTGAGAATAAAGTTGGGACGAAATTGTCTTCTCGGTTTCCACGCTCTCACGCTGTCGCGGCACTCTACAAAGATACTAACCTCTCGAGCAGGGATAGTAGAGCACATTCAGAAAATTTCTGAAAGTATCTGCCTTCGATCATCTGGATACCGTTGGCGTATATCCGACACTGGTGTTTGTTCAATTTTAATGTCAAATTAGCCAAACAACGGCTTTTCCACTACTGGGGCGAGTTGTCAGTTTCTGACGGTCTAAAATGAACAGTTTAACTCCAACCGTTGGGTCCCACATAAATTTGCTAATAGTTTAAGTTGAACAGTTCATCAAACAGACAGAAATAATGCCAAACTCAGTCGGTGTCGGGTAAATAATGAATGAAAAACTGACAGAACTGAGAATAAATGGGGATGAATCATCCCCTCGGTTTCCACACAATGCACAGTGTTTCTGCGCAGTCCCGACTCTCGACAAAGACAACAAATGTTCGAGCAGGGATCGTAGAACAAATTCTGAAATATCAAGTCGCTGCCTTCGATGGTCTGGATACAGTTGGCATACACCCGACAGTGGTATTTGTTACATTAAGGTCGAATTAGACAAATTACCACCTTTTCGCCATTAATCCACTCGCGATTTCTGTCAACTTTTAATTTCTGGCAACTGTTTCCGGCTGTTTCGGGGCCCGTTGGGGCCAGCGTACAAGATGCACCTTTCAGTCATCAGCATCTCTCAACCAGTAACTGTGAATTATAAGTTTCAACTGGAACTAGCTCACCGAGGAGCACAACCACAACCTCCGACAACCTCCAAGCGCCAGCTCGCATCGGCTAGAAAAAGACCCAATTCAAACAATTACCTCCACTCATCAAACCGATATATCTCAGCCAGATCTCGGTGGATTTCCATGAAGATTCCATTCATTGTTTACGAACAGTTGCTGCATCATTTCCCATCAAAGTCGACACGCATTCCGCATTTTGACATGTCGAATGTTAAAAGTGATTATGCGCTTGCGCCCGGGGTTCCATCGGGGCTCGTCCTCGGGTTGTGGACTTTCAAGTAATATGGCCGAGTGCAGCAGAGCTACAAGAACAAACGCTGAAAGTTTGAAGTCGCTGCTCCATAAACATTCGCCCCAATCTACTATACATGAAAAGTACTGTATTCTAAGTGTTAGATACGCACAGGTTGTTATTAAGTATACACGTAGCGTTTGATGGCTTCTAGATATTGCTCTGCAGTTTCAAATTTATCATACATTCATGCAATACATGTAAGTATAACTAGACATTGCGCAGCTGTGCAATTTCAAAATTATAGTTATACTTTTTATTAGTCGCACCTTATATCTCAAGAACGTCAAGCCTTGACATTTGCAGGTGTTATAGCCCTTGCGGTGTAGGGCCAGGTGGGACTATTGCAAATTTTGTCCGACGTTGACCTTCGCCACCAGCGTTCTCTGTCGGAAAGTTTCTTGTTTTTTTGTGATCATAGCTTCAGATATCGAGGTCCAATTTTTCCAGTATATTCGCCTACATTTCCACTATATACTGTGTAAAAATGGTAGGGGTCCGACTTCCGGTTCGAAGATCAGTAGGGGTCGAAAATTTGATATCACTCTCTACTACTGCTCAAGAACAGAGGTATCGATTGTGATGTTTCGAGTTTGAGGCTTTTGCATCATGTTTGCCTATATGTAGTGAAGATGTTGACCAAAAATGGTGAGCTTCAGATTTCCGGTTCAGGAGTTACTAATGGTTGAACAATTTGACCTTTGCCTATAACACTATTTACATGAAGTTTCTGTTATCGCTACTCCCCTGGAACGGCTTGGCCTATCGACTTTGGTGTTTTTTTTGTTATGTGTGCCTTTATGTCCAGTATATTCATTCTAAAAATGGTGGTGTCAGGTGTGCGCTCAACGCCCCTCTCTGTAGGTTGTTATACTAGAGGATGTGTAGAGGCTCACAGTTCGTCCAGCCTGTCGGGTATTAGGCTTTGATTGTCAGGTGTGTTCCTCATGCTGCTCTCTGTAAGTTGATATAGTAGATGTAGGTGTTAGCCCCTGTCTGGTATAAGGCTTTGATGGAACTACATGTGTCGTTGAGAGTGTTTGTGTTACTATAGATCCCCTATATGTAGTGACAAGAGTTCCAGCGCGCTCCTTTGTGCTTGGTATTCTGACCAGTCCACAACGGGTTTCATTGGCACTAACATGTTAAATACTATTTTCACAGAGTTCGGTCTTTTTGTATTATATTTCCCTGTACGTGTAAATCATATAAAAAATGGTAGGGGTCAGACATCTGACTCAAGAGATTCTCCTAATGCACATGCTTATATTGGAAAACATGGAAGTATCGAAATTGCAGTGCAATTTCAATTGCATTCTAGTTATTATTATTATTATTATGTTTCTCCATTAGTCCCCCTTGAGATCTCAAGAATGGCAAGGCCTATATCCTAGACATTTGCAGGAGTGGTTGGCCTCGAGTAGTAAGTGCGGCTGGGCTACTGGAAATTTTGTCTGACCTTGAGCTTCGCCATCGGTGCTCTTTATCGGGCTTTTTTTTCTTTTCCTGTGATCAATACTCCTCCGGAACGGCTTGAGATATCCAGTTCAAATTTGTTTCAAGTATTAGGCTTGATGGTTATTATATTTTGTATAAAAATTGTGGGGGTCCGATTTCGGATTCTGAAGATCGGTAAGGTCGAAATCTTGACGTCATTTTTTATAAAAGATTCTAATGATCTCCACTTCTCCCGAACGGTTCGAGATATGGAGTTCCGACTTTTTGTATTATATATGCCTATAGTGGGGGATGGCACTGTGTAAAAATGGTGAGCGTCAGAATTCTGGATCGGGAGATATTTTGGTTGAATATTTTGATCACAGCATTTAAGGTACATTATGTGAAATGCTTGTGATCACTACTCCTCTGGAACGGCTTGACCTATCGAGTTCCCACTTTTTTTATATGTGTGCCTACATTTCTAGTATATTCAGTCCAAAAAGAAATGTTGACAGCGCTCTTTATGAAAAATGGTTGTGAGCACAACTCCTTCCGAACGGCTCGAGATAAGGAGTTCGGACTTCTTGCACTATGTACGCCTGTAGTTGGGGATGACACTGTGCCAAAATGGTGAGCGTCAGACGTCCGGTTCGGGAGATACTTTGGGTTGACTATTATGACCAGACCATTTAAGGTGCAATATAAGTAATGACATTTTGTTTATTTTGAAATTTCCACCTCTGATATTCCTTAAATTCAAATTAAATATACACAAATTATACATAAAAATGAAGGTTGGGAGTTATAGAACACGAAAAATATATGAAATCAACTCATAGTGCTGACAGCAGGCGCCACTGGTTCCTGGAAGTCGGTTACCATATCCGTACCAGAGCTGATAATACAATAATATTTCATGAGAACAACTTGTTCATGAAGCGCATTTGGACACAAGTTGTTCTCGTGAAATATTATATTATCAGTTCTGGTACGAATACGGTAGCCAACTTCCAGGAACCAGTGGTGCCTGCTGTCAACTCTATCAGTTGATTACATATGTGTTTCGTGATCTTTATATCTCAACCTTCATTTTGATACTTAATTTGTGTATATTTAATTTGTATTTTAGGAATATCAGAGCGTGGACCTGAAAGTTTTATTTTTAACGAGCGCTTGTGCGAGTGAAAAATAATATTTTCAGGTCCACACGATGAATGTTTTCAGTAGCTTCATAAATGACGTTACGCTTCGGCGCATGGCCTTGCCTTGAACGTCGCCTTGAAGGAACGGTCAGCAGCATTTTGTTATTGTCTTGAAACTGTTTGCAGTCGAGTTGGGTTGAATGTTGCGCAGTAAAATGTCACGTAGCATATAATAAAAAGAAAATCTACGCTATTTTAGTGAAGATCGGGAATTATATCATTCTTTTGGACCTGAAAGTATTAATTTTCACTCGCGCAAGCGCTCGCGAAAATAAAATGTTCAGGTCCACACGAATGAGATAATTCCCGATATTCACTAATACAGCGAAGATATCCTCTATATATTTGATGTCTACGAAACATGAATATGTTGATGATGTGCTCAGTTCTTTCTGATAAAATCTGAATATTTACTAAATAGTTTAGTTATTATTGAAATGGTATCACAGAACTAAATATTTTCCCATAGGAGACCATTATAACGTTCAGGCGGAAAAAAATATGATCGCGTCACTTTAATTTTGGCATTCAAATATCTCTGTCAAGTATAGCCCTTCAGACAACTTTTTCTGATCTGAAAACAGGGGGTCATGCAACAAATAAAAGAGAAAAACCTACACAAAGGGAAGTACCGGTCACGTGCACATATTTTTCAGGGAATTCCCGACAAAAACACACAAAAAGTAAATTGTATTTTTTAGGTTTAAAAGTCATCAAATCACCCTCTTTTTTATCAGGAATATTCAACAATAATGCAAGATGTCAGTAGAATGTTTCAAACGTTTATTGAAACAATGGCTTTACCCAAAGCTGTTTATTTTTAGAGATTGCATCATTTCCGCGTGCAACATTTTACTCTAATTTCACTCTAATTTCAATATTTAGTTCCGCGATACCAAATAAACAAATGCCAGGACTCGAATGGTGACTCTATGTTACAAATTTCTGCCCTAGCCTTTCAATTAACTTTCATGCCATCGGTGAAAAGTTGTCTCGGTGATAGTCTTGACGCCATATTAGGGGTGAGGAGGAGGCAAATTGGGTTGCAACACTTTTAGCTTCTGTTTCAAGAATCCAGTTGCATATAGAACAGTGGTCAGTTTTCTCCCTGACAGATAACCTCATAAAGCATCAAGTTCTATCGTCTGCAATTTGGAAGAAGTACGGCGCAGAGCAAGTTTGGGGAAAAAGGGTTTAATCATGTGGTACCATGCATGGCTTGATTTCCCACTCTGACTTCTAATCAACTTTCAGCATCACACATACGTTATCATATAGTCTTGAAGTTTCCCACAATTGTCGAAACACACTGTACCTGTAGATATACTAAAAGGAAATAAGGATGGCTATTATTGTCACCAGGATTCCTCCCCACCCCCACCCCACCCCACCCCCACCCCCTGTTTGTTAGAAAAGCAGATGGTAAATTAACCAAATACTCTATGAGTTGATTACATATGTGTTTCGTGTCCTATATATCTCAACCTTCATTTTGATGTATAATTTGTGTATATTTAATTTGTATTTTAGGAATATCAGAGGTGGGAATTTCAAAATAAACAAAATTATATTACTTATATAGCGCTTTAAGGTTCATTACATGAAATGCTTGTTATCGCTACTCCTCCAGAAGGGCTTGACCTATTGAGTTCGCGATGTTTTTGTTATGTGCGCCTACATGTCTAGTATATTCAGTCCCCAAAAATGGCTGGGGTCTGACTTCCGTTTCGGGATGTCGGTCGGGGTCGAAAATTGGACATTGACGTTTATTGAACATTTTTGTTTTCAACTATGCTCTAGAAAGGTTTGAGGTATTGAGTTTGGAGTTTCTGCATCATATTTTCCTATACATAGAAGAGATGTTGTCCAAAAATGATCAGGGCCAGACTTCCACTTCCGGAGATACTGTGGGTCGAAAAATTTGACCTTAGCTTATATCACTCTTTACTTGAAGTGTCTGTTATCGCTACTCCCCTGGAACGGCTTAGCCTGTCGAGTTTAGGGGGAATTGTCTGGTTACGTGTGCATTTAGGTCTAGTATATTCATTCTAAAAATGGTAGAGGTACAGCTTCTGGTTCGGGAGAATGGTAAGGTCGAAAAGCTGACAACGCTATTCAAAGAGAGCAATCTTGTTACTGCTACTCCTGCAGAACGGTTCAGGGTATTGAGTTTGGTATGTGCGCACCTATATGTGAGGATCAAAACTGGTCAGTTGGCGGGTACGTTCGATTGACTCATTACAAGATGGAATTATCGAAATTGCCATGCAATTTCAAAATTCAAGTTGTAATTTATTATTCCATAATTACAAGTTCTTAATCTGTAATTATAAGTTAGTTATTTCGTAAGTGGGCGTTATTATTTCGTAATTAACAAAGTTATTATTTCGTAAATACAAATATTATTTCGTAATCACAAAAGTCATTATTTTTTAATTACAAGCCATTCTTTCATAATTACAGGTCAGCTGTTCCATAATTACAATGTCACTAAAAACTGTAGTTACAGGTTAGTTATTGTTTTTGTATTTTCAAGTCATTATTTCGCAACTGCAAGTTATTGTTTTGTAATTACAAGTTCGCTGTTCGTAACTTTTGGTCCATTTCTGACATATACTGTCATCGTCTTGCGATAAGTTATCGCCCTTGAAATAACTAGACGAGCGAGAGAGGTAGAAATAAGAAGCAATTAATTGCCGAGCAAATCCCTATGACACGACTAGAAAATAAAGTTCAGTTTCCGTTTAATACTTTTAATAAACGAAACAACAGACAGCTCTCAGAGCTGTCTGTTGTTTTCGTTTATTAAAAGTTATTAAATTTTACAAACGGAAAAGTTGGCTTTTGGAAAGCTTTGTTTGGCAAGCTAATTGGATGCAACTACTTCAAAGCTGACCCGCCATAAAGAATATCTATCTACCGACTCTAGATCGTCCACGTTGGCTCTTTGTTTAGCGAATGTATTTTTACGGTAATTTGCAAATTTTAATTCTTCCCGGGAACAAAATAGCAACACTCGCCTTCTAAGACATTTATATGTTTGGAAAATTTAGTGCTTGTATTATATGTCACGATGCGCACAATGTTTATATAATGAAGACACAACAAAACAAAAGAACATGAAAAGATGGTAAAAATGTCGCTTTATTTTTAAATGGGTTTCAAGAGAGAATAAAAATCAAACGCTCAAACTGACTGGGAAACAGTTATAAAAAAAAAATAGATTTTGTATTTTTATACTACTCAACAGGAAAATGACTTAAATTTATGAAATAATGCGCACAACGATGACACAAATTCACTATTATCCTTAACTTTCAATGTTAAATGAAACCCATACCAATATTGTTAAATTTACTGACAGTTTTCGGAAATTAAGGAGAACCAACTTTCCGTAAATCTCTTCTAATGGCAAAAATTGTCAATGAGGAACAGAGAGGAAAGCACAGGAGACCCGGCTGGTTTCTCGCCTCAGAGCTACGAACATTCAACGGCTGGTCAAAATGTTATTTCTTGTTACAAAATCACGATACACTGGTATAAAAGTGTCGCGAACAGATTGCTATCGGATCTAGAAAGAGACCACATTGGCGATTACACTAACTATAACATGGTGTTTGTGACTTGATGGGGAAACATAAATGGTGAACCGCTGTAGAAGCCACATTGACAAAGTAAAGAAAAACATCTGTCGCGAGAAGAAGTCATTTTCATCATGCAGAGATAATTTCTTTCCTGCTTTGTAATTGAAAGTGTCACGAGCCTTATAAAAATTCAGTGCCAATCACAATAAAAGGCATCACAGAAATAAATGAAATTGCCATAAATATTTCATCCGATTCTGATAAGATGGATACCATGATGTTTCCGAACACAGCCCATAGACAGACTAATTAAAAAAATCCACAGACATGTCTTTGTTGAAGTGGTCTTTATACCCCGTTAATACGAATAATTACAACTTGATAAGATTCTTTTTTCCTATGAAAAAGTAACAAAGAACCGTAATCGATTTTCATCGGTGTTATCAGTCTTGGAACGTGACCATGGTTTAATCAGAGGAAAGTTGTAGTGTTCAGACAGTGGACAGTATTATTAAAAATGAGTTCTGTCGTCAATTCTCTGACATTGGCGATTGTGAACCGTAATTACTCTTCATTTTGTTAAACGCTGTTGGTCTTGATGGAGAGTTTAACCCAAATATCTCAGAATATGCATTGAGGAGACGGACAATAAACAAACAATTATCATGTGCTTGGTTCGCAATCAAAAACTGACTGGAGGAAATATACTACAGTAACTGTTGTTGATGGCAGTAAACCTCGTGGCAAACAAAGATGCAGACGCTCTGTCAGTGGCTATTTCAAACTAAGATTTATGGAAACTCACTTTTCTCTTGCATTTTGAAAGTGAGATGGTTTGGGTCTTGAGCATTTCTTAAAGAAATATATGTAAGGAAAAATATGAATGTATTTTCTATTGAATCAGGATTTAAAACCTCTCATTTAGTAACTTGGGAAGATTCTTATGAAAATATTCTGTCTATGATTTTATGTTTCTTTTACTGAATAGAGAGGCCATATCTGTCCATGCAGAACAAAAACAAAATTTCGCATTCGCTAACCTAGTAGTATACTTCCAACCCATATCTGACTTCGCATTCTATACCTCCGGGCAGTGAGGGGGGATTAACACACATTGTTTTTTAACAAAAAAATATAAGAGCAAGGAAAACAAAAGAAAATAATACAAAACAAAAAATACATATAAAAAACAAATGAAAAAGAACCACCAAATTGCGGAATCCATAACTCTATGCAATACACTGCAAATGTCCGCCTTGCGACATAAAGAAACAGGTGTATTCACATTTTATGTTTTTATTACTTTTACCTCCAAAACATAGTATACGTGTATGGCTTCTCCTTTCAACAACCTCGTTGAGCTACTGCCCATAAGGGATCAAAGGCTATGGTTTGGAGTGAAACATTGAAACTTTCAGTTATTCGCCAAAAATGTGCGCATGTGTCGCATGGTAGTTGTGACAGGTGAACTGTTTATTTTGGACAAGAACAAGTTCTCAAGCCACCAGTTTAATTATGTAACGAACTCGACGCTGTTATGACCAGGCGCCGGTCTAGCCCTGAAATAGTCAATTTCCTATGTTTAGATTCAATCGGCTGGAATATTTCAGTTGATCGGAAAAGCAAACCACAGGTTCGCTTTTCCGACCAACTGAAATATTCCATCCGATTGAAGGGGAACAATTCGATAATCATTTATTTTCATTGAGACAATGCATAGAATGTTTCTCAATCCAGATTTGACAGAATCTTTGATGACGTTTTCCATTAAGAAAGAACAAATCACCATAGCTGCAGTTTCATGGTTGCGCCACGCAGTTCCACTGGTTTTGTTAATATTCGGATTTTTGCAATATAAATTAAATACTTATTCATTAGTATATATAGAAATTGTGCAGGAAAGCATATTTGCACATCTTTGTGAGTTAAGGAGCATCACATTGTATCAACAGTCGTATGCGCGCAAACACCCCCACAATAGCGTCGAACTTGGAACAGAAGTAAAACGGTGACCTGGGAAAAGAAGTTATGACTGTTTGTAACCAGTGTTAAGGGAAGGATTAATCTAAATTATTTGGGAGCCATCTTGAGATAGTGATGAATAATGAAAATAAAACATGCCGAAATGGCAATGAAACTGTCAGATCGTGTACACAAATGAATAATTATGTACCGAATTCCTGAGTCAAGTACACATCAGTAACATGCAACATTCGATAGTTGTGAAGTTTAATCAATCGTGGATCGCTCTGATTAATGAAGAGGACAGCGACTATTTAATGCATGTCAATACCCGGTCAATGCCCCCATTCGTTAGTCAGGGCTGGCAACTGTTGCTTAGGTGTATGTGTGCTTAGTTGTCGTACACGGGAGTGATGTGGCTTGGGGCACTGAACTTCAAACCGAAAGGTTCTCGGTTGGATCGCGACCGGCGGTAAATACTTTGGGTCCTTTGGCAAGACATTTAATCCCGATTGCCTTTGCCCACATCGGTGCACTGTGGCGCTGTGTACTACAGCGTACTCCACGTCTGGGGCGCACGTGCCATCAGCCAATGTTAATCTTGCTTGTGCGGCGTTAGTACACTGGGTAGGTCGAGAGTTGTTCGCCGCTGCTTGCCATTTCTCTCCTGGTACTCCGACTTCCTCCTTCCAAAAAAACTGTCCTGAACGAGGTGATCCTGGCTGTTGATAGTGTCGTTACATCTCCACAAATAAATAAATAGTTGTCGGACACATGTCCTCTCCAATATGTTTTCAACAATGAAACGGCCCCTCCCCCATCGCTTGGAGAGAGAGGGTCCGTCAAATTGAAATGATTCTCACCCCATCCTTGCTTACCAAAGCAGCCAAGAATTCTAATAATATTATGCAACATTGTTCGTTCCGAATTGAAACTTTACCGGGTAGGGCTTCTTCAACTGAAATATTCCAGGCGAGTGAATTTAAACATAGGCGATGGACTATTTAAGGGCTTGACTGGTTGCAGGCCACAATAGCGTGGAATACCTAACAGAAGTGGACTGATGACCTGAGAGCGTGGAATTCATTGTGAAAATTTCGGTTGCATTATGATCTCCCATGCATCTAGGCATTATGCCATCAGCCTAACCGGGATTACGACCACCCCTTTCCGTATCTAATAGATACGCATGTTTAGGTGTGTTTTTTCTTTTTTGGAAGCGACTGGAAGATAGCGGTATCTCAGTGCCCACCTCATGGTTCACATCTCTGAAGCTGTTCACTGGAAATTCTAATCCAGGCTGACGAATACATAATGCAAATACATGATACCCATTTGTTGATCCCATCAGTCCCTGTACCGATAATGTCGAAAATCAGCATTCAATGTTGAACACATGTATAAGTCGTGATCACTGATCTCATTACAACTGAAATTCCGGGACTCCAGTTAGCCAGATATAGAAAAAGTATCTCGCCTGCCGCCATCTTTTGGGCAGCAATTATTGCTATAAAAACAAAGCTTAGCAAGAAAAAGGAAGTCGAAGATATTCAATTTTACGACGCCTCGCGATCGTTGATCGCTTTTTAAAAAGAATTTATTATATGCTAGCCTGGGAATTATCGCAAATTATCTAAAAAATATTTCTCGATATTCATCGATCCTATGGATATCGATGAACATCCCGCAGTAGCTTCCTAAATGACGTCACGCAACGCCGCATCACGTCGCCTTGAAGTTACGATCACCTGATCTTTGTTATTGTTTTGAAACGTACGCATTTGGGGTCGAATTGGGCTGAATATTGTGCAATAAAATGTCTCGCAGCAAGCATTATAAAATAATATCTAATCTATTTTAGACAGTATCTGGGATTATCTCATGAGTGTGGACCTGAAAGTTTTATTTTTCGCGAGCGCTTGTGCGAGTGAAAAATAATATTTTCAGGTCCACACGATGAATTGTTTCAGTAGCGGCTTCCTAACTGACGTCACCTTGAACGTCGCCTTGAAGGAACGGTGAACAGCTTTTTGTTATTGTCTTGAAACTGTTTGCACTCTAGTTGGGTTGAATGTTGCGCAGTAAAATGTCACGTAGTATATAATAAAAGGAAAATCTACGCTATTTTAGTGAAAATCGGGAATTATCTCATTCTTTTGGACCTGAAAGTATTACTTTTCACTCCCGCAAGCGCTCGCGAAAAATAAAACTTTCTGTTCCACACGAATGAGATAATTCCCGATATTCACTAATGCAACGAAGATATCCTCTATATACTTTGATGTCTACGAAACATGAATATGTTGATGATGTCTCAGTTCTTTCTGATAAAAATGAATATTTACAAAATAGTTTAGTTATTATTGATATAAACAAATGCCAGGACTCAAATGTTGACACCATGTTACTAATTTCCGCTCTAGCCTTTCAATTAACTTTCATGCCATCGATGGAGAAGTTGGCTCGTTGATAGTCTTGACACCACATTAAGGGCGAGGAGGAGGCAAATTGAGTTGCGACATTTTTAGCTTGTGTTCCGGTAATCCAGTTGTAGAGAGAACAGTGGTCAGTTTACACCCTGACAGATAAACTCACAAAACATCAAGTACTATCGTCTTCGATTTGGAAGTAGTACGGCGCAGAGCAAGTTTGAGGAAAAAAAGTTTAATCATGTGGTACCATGCATGGTTTGATTTCCCACTCTGACTTCTAATCAACTTTCAGCATCACACATATATTATCATATAGTCTTGAAGCTTCCCACAGTTGTCGAAACACACTGAACCTGTAGATATACTAAAAGCCAATAAGGATGGCTATTATTGTCACCAGGATTCCGCCCCCCACCCCCACCCCTGTTTGTTGGAACGGCAGATGGTAAAATCACCAAATACACTTGGCAGACACGGTATGTTCTATTTTGGACATTAACTAAACTAACGCGATGATTTTGCAAGTATTTGATTCACTGTGGTACTGCATATAAGAAAAAGTGTTCAATAACCGACTGAAGTAAAATTGAATTTATTTGCTGCAACCAAAAACAAAACAATTGATTAATACAGTTCACTGAAGGCCCTAGTTTTGTTTGCCAAAAGCTATGAAAAACGGAAATGACAATAAAAACTATTAGTGACGTTTAATTCAAATGGGGACGTGTAGTCCCCTTTTTTGTTCATTGGGTCAACAAGGCGCCATCCGAAATGCTAGAGCATCGCCGATAGCTCATTGTTGCCTCATCGAACAATGTATAACGTAATATATCAAATTCCCTTTTTACATAAGAATCACCCTTTTTCGTTGCCTGTGTCATTTCTAGGTTACTTTTTCATGTTCGTGTGCGACGAATAATTCAGATACATGTACAGACGTTCACATTATTGAAACTGAAGTGATGTGGTGCAGGTGGTGTGCAGATTCAAAAGGTGCAAATAGAAAAGGCCCGGCCCATCGTGTAAGTAATTAGTGTTTTTACTTCTCCTAGTGGTCCGCCAACAGAACAGAAGAGAACAGAATTTTATTCGAAAAATGCAGTTATATGCAAGTATATTGAGTACAATAGGATACAGATAGTTATTAGCATCTTCAGGAGGCAACATAGCCTATTTGTCCGTTTCCAGTCGCTTACCAGAAAAAATAAACCAAACAAAACAAAACAAAAGTAGGAGTGAAGCTGGTTAGATCTAGATAAATTCAGATAGTTGTATCATTTTTGGGCAGGATATATATATAAGACACTAATGATATGCCATTACTTTGAGCTGGCAAGATACAGTGCATGCATAATTATAGACTGTGACTAGAGTTTAAAAACATACAGATAATGAGCGGATAAGACAGACATTGAGTAAATATTAAAAAGTAATTAGTTTTTGAGCCAGTAACTCCTCCACATGCACACACACACAAATACACATGAACCATGCATACATATATATGCATGTGTACAAACACATGTCCATGTGTACATGCATGCATACATATACATATTACACGCACATGTACTACACGTGTACATATATATATATTTAATGGTCCATGTTGTTGGGCGTTATGTTTGGTGCGGAGGGCACTGGCTGCTGTAAAGGAGAATTTATTGGACAGAGAGCATCATTAGTGAACCACAGGGCAATCTGCATTTGCTTAACTCCTTCTATATATATATATATATCTTGTCAGTTTCTATAATTTAAGCAGCGCGTATTGCTGCATACCACAGACGCTTGATGCGCGCCTACAAGTTTGTCGTGAAGTCTTTTCTTGAATAACTGTCTGGGGTGTCTGGGGTGTCTGTAGTTGATTGTCGAGTTCATTCCATATGGCTGGTAATTTATGTTTTGGCAGATTTGCACTGAAATTTGTACGTGGTTTGTCACGATGAATTTGGATATGTCTGGACTGTCGAGTATTAGTAACGCACGGTTTAATCTTGAAGATGTCGTTAAACGACGTGGGTAGATTTTCAAAAGTGAACATATTGTAGCGGCCGAGGTATAAAGGCCATTTACCCACCAGCCTGGTTGGTCCGGATCTCTTAGTCTCGTGGTAAATCGGTCGCTTTGTGTGCTAGAGGTCGACGGTTCGAACCCCGGCTCCCGCACTTATCTCTCCTCCTGTTACATTTGAGGGCTCGTCCAATCCTCAGCAGTAGGTGGCACTGTGGGTGTTTCGACCGCTCTGAGGGAGGAACCTGGGTGAGATTCACATGTGGTGAATCTCTAAAGAAGGGGAGAGTAGTGTAGCGGACGAGGCATAAAGGTCATTTACCAACCAGCCTGGTTGGTCCGGATTTCTTAGTCTCGTGGTAAATCGGTCGCTTTGTGTGCTAGAGGTCGACGGTTCAAACCCCGACTCCCGCACTTATCTCTCCTCCTGTTACAATATATATATACTTAATGGTTCATGTTGTTGGGCGTTATGTTTGGTGTGGAGGGCACTGGCTGCTGTAAAGTAGAATTTATTGGACAGAGAGCATCATTAGTGAACCACAGGGCAATCTGCATTTGCTTAACTCCTTCTATATATATATATATCTTGTCAGTTTCTATAATTTAAGCAGCGCGGATTGCTGCATACCACAGACGCTTAATGCGCGCCTACAAGTTTGTCGTGAAGTCTTTTCTTGAATAACTGTCTGGGGTGTCTGTAGTTGATTGTCGAGTTCATTCCATATGGTTGGTAATTTATGTTTTGGCAGATTTGCACTGAAATTTGTACGTGGTTTGTCACGATGAATTTGGATATGTCTGGACTGTCGAGTATTAGTAACGCATGGTTTAATCTTGAAGATGTCGTCAAACGACGTGGGTAGATTTTTAAAAGTGAAGAAAACGGACGAGTCATATGATAATTGGTTTTATCATATGACTCGTCCGTTTTGTTCACTTTAAAACATTTGATATTTTGTTTTCATATTAATAAGTGATAAATAAAGCCTTCCGTCAATTTCATTGGTCAATTTCAAAACTAGACAATTTAATTGGCTGAACAAAATACAACTCGGCCACATTTTCATAATTTGCATAATTGGAGTTGGGAGCTTTCATTAGTCAATATCAAAACTGGACAATTTGATTGGCTAAACAAAATACAACTGGGTCACATTTGCATAATTTCAGTAGGGAGAATTTACGTTATCTGTCCTATTTAGGGTGGGTTATATTGTATTAATCTTTTACCTTACGTAACGGCAAAAACCGTCTCGCGCAATACAAGAAAAACGCCATTCATTTTTTTTTATATTTTCACTTTTTGCTTCCAAAACAGGTTATGACCCCTCATTGGAACGAGCGCGACGTGCTCGTTCAAATTAGGGGTCTTAACCTATGTTTTGGAAGCAAAAAATGAACATTTTTAGTTATAATTCTTAGATAATTCTTAGATATATTCAGCTTTGGCACATTAAAAATAAAAAATTGAGCCAGCGTGAACACTGTTTATGACCACTCATTTGAACAAGTAATTGCGCTCATTGTTGGGGTCCCTTAACTGATGGTCCTAACCTCGTAGTATGGGCGTTACGCCACTGAATCCGGGCCTCTGGGATCCTCGTGTGTTTTAAATAAAAGACAAACCATTATGTGCGTGAATAGTAATTTCCACCTTCGAAAAAGAAGAAAAAGCAAAAAGTATGGTGCATGGAGGTTCTCCAAAAGATAATGTGTGTGTTGGTGTAATGTGTAATTTTCATAGAAATTTTACCTGATCGACAACAGTACTGACGCTCGTTCAATACCAACGGCAGCCAGTAAATACAGGTTTTCGATCGAGAGGATTACTTTGCAATAAAGAACATTTATGGATTGAATGATGGGCAAATTATTCCACTGAAAGGGGGAATATTAATTGAAGACAATGCTACGAAGTTCAAGCTGAACACAGTTCTGAATCTTAAATGTGTAACCTATTGCGGGAAGCAGTTTGCGTCAGAGAAGCATTCAGCTGTTCAAGTGTTATAAAGAGATAAATTTTGCAAAATCAAAATATTGAGCTCTTAGTCAGTCACTAATTCAGATAATAACCTCGCGATTTCATTTTGTTGAGTGAGTCCCGTATGTCATAAATGAACGAGCACCGATGCACCCCTTTTCAGCAAAGCATAAATGAAAACAAACGCTTGTTGTGTTGGCCCATCATTGTAACCTTAACTATTCGAAAATATTTAGATGAGATATCTATCCCTCCCTGGAGCTTTATTTATTTATTTATTTATTTATTTATTTATTTATTTATTTATTTATTTATTTATTTATTTATTAAGCCGTGAAGTAGTTTCAATATGAAATCGCCCATCGAGTAGACTAACATGCCATCTGCAATGCATTAGCATTGCAAATTCGGCCCTTGAGTGGAACAGTGTGCCACCTGCAATGCACTAGCAATGCAGTAGCATTGCAGATGGCCCCTTGTTCCAAATGGAACCATGTGGCCTCTGCAATGCACTAGTATTGCAGATGGCTCCTTGTTCCATTCGTGGAACAAAATGTAATAGAACAACTCTAACGACTGAGTTACATTTGTTGCACTGTGATTTTGAAGGCGATTCCAAAACAGGGAGAGAGGGGATTTCTAATTAAATTCCGGGACGAGAGGTTCCTTTTTTATAAAAATGCGTAACACACAAGCAAAGATTCAACATTCTGACATTCGGTTTCCACACAGTCTTACGAAATGGTTCACTGGAGTATAGTGTGCATGCAGCTATATGCTTGTTTTGTATAAAGTTGTTATGCAGGTTTTAGCAGGGCGCACGGACGTATGTACCTAACGCTGTCAGACGTTTATGTACATAGTGTCGCAGAAAATTTGTTATTCTGGAATTTGTCATAACGAACTTGTCATTCTGGAAAACTATCGTAATACATTCCAGGTGCAGTGATTGTCTAATCTTCTTTGCATCCAAAAGAAAATAAGAAAGAAGGCTTACTCATCATGTCGCTCTGTTGAATAACGCTCACAGATCGTGACTAGATTTTTGTCACTCAGATATTATTCTATTATTCTTCGTCTGTATGGTTCGCATATCTGTTCATGTTACTTTCTTCTTCACATTTTTAACAATATCTGGCTTTATTTTTGGACGCAGTCGTCTTCCTGGTTAATTTTCAAGTGGGATTTATCTCCCTTGTCTAGTCGAACGTCGCATGATTTTATGTACTCGGGCAAAAACCCGAACATTAGTCCAGGCACATTAGACATAAAAATGAGAAAGTAAGGAAAAAAATCGGAGAAAGCTGATTTTTTTATATGTTTCCGGGACACACATTGCGGATAAAGTGTGAAAAGTCCCCGCGAATCCGAGTTGAGCTTCTTTAGTTATAGCGTTTTTTTGATGAAAAAAAAAATTTAAAAAAAAATTCGACCCAGCTCCATATTTCTCATTCTTATTCGCCTTAGTAGGGTGAGAATCATAAATATCGTGCTGAATTATATTGAGAATACATATCCCCAACAGAAAATGACAACTTTGTACCAATCCTCACACTCAATGGTGAAATATTCACGAAAATGTACAAAATTACGAAAAAAAATTTATTGTTTTCATACACACAACGGTACACAACGTCCATTAAATCAAATCTACGACTACTTTGGGAGTTAAATTATATATCAAAAATTGCAGAAAAGCAGTGGCTTTATAATGATATATAACAATAGTCATTTATTCCATAATGAACTGGTGAAACGCGTGTAATATTAACCATACCCCCTAAACTCAAATTCAAACGGCATCCACTTTTCTCATTCGAATACCGTATTATAGCATCATTGTTTCAATTTCCATGTTCGATTAAATCACATAATGTGGTGTTCGCCTACACTCAAGATGCATTGGCATGTAATGTGTGCACGCCCTTGATGTTTGACCAACCACTTTATATCAAAGCAGTGGAGATTGTGTCTTCGTCAGATAAGTTGACAAAAGTTTTCGTTAGACTCGGCGGCTTCCATATGATTATGTCATATTTAGGGGCAATTGGTTCGATCATGGCTGGTAGCGGCTTGGATGAACTTTGGGGGACTGTTTGTGCTGGTGGGTCAATCCATCATTTGATCAGTGGTCATGCATATTCAAGAGCAGTTCGTGCCCATTTGCTAACACAAATTGCCATTACAAAACTTGTGTTTGAAGAAAGCCGAACACTAGATAACATAGACTGCACAGAAGTCAATGAAATATTCTGTGGACTTGCCAGAGGTGACTGTACAACAGCTGACGCTGTCAATCAAGAAAGTGTCAACCATCTACTGTCAAAATTACACGAACTGCTCCAGAAATGCGTCCGTAGGACGCACAGGAAAGCTTTGGGTACAATACTACGAGCAAATAGGTCTTCTCCAGTTGTTCTTGAGAGCAGAGCGCACAGGCGACTGGGAACTCCACACATATTGTGTTCGCAATATGATTCCAGTATTTCACGCAGGTGGTCATTTTGCATACGCAAAAAGTTCTCGTCTCTATTTGCAGCAGATGAATGAGCTAACTGAAATAATGCAACAGGATGATTTGAAGTTGTTCACTGAGAAAGGTTACTTTACCATAAGGCGCTCAGATAAATTCTGGGACGGGATATATTCTGATCAGACCATAGAGCAGTGTTTAATGAGAATGTTCAAGCTCCCTGGTGGTCTCACACATGGCAGGGGAATAACCGATAGCACTGTTGCGAAATGGGTACATGGACTACCTCTTTGCCTTCCGATATGTAATGCTCTCGAAAATGTTGTTCATGTTCACACTGGTCATGGCGAACAACATCGGGATCTCCGTCAAAGTTCACAATTGACTGATGCCAATGATATCACCAAATTATTGAACTGGCTCAGAGTGCATTCCCCCTTTCAGAATAGAGACCCACTACAATTAGTCTCTATAGCGACCGGGCTTGTGGCCGACGAAACTGTGAACTGTGACCAAGTTCGCAAAATTGGTGAATGTTGCGTATCGAATGTTGTAAGCAAAACGTCCAACAGCATCAAACTACGAGGTGTTGACACTGTGAAGTCTTTCGCATCGATGGCAAATAGCATCAAAGTCCGTGGAAGTAAGGTAGTGATTGACCCCACAATTCTGTTCAACCGCATCACATGTGTTATTCAGTCACAAGCAGAGATGGAAGAGTATCTCAAATATGAACTCGCCCCGAAACCACCAGCATTGTTTGATTCTGCTGGAATGAGAAAGACACAGAAAAGCACGCTCGGTAAGATCCTCAAAACATACGGTTCCGAGCAAACTAAAATCCCAGAACATTCTCTGTTTGTTGTTGATGGTGGATTTTTATTGAGGGCAGTTGTATGGCCTAAACAGTCGTCATATAAGGACATATGTACATCATATTCCAATTATCTAGTGAGACATTTTGGGGCGAACGTCGTGGTTGTTTTTGATGGTTATGCTTGTACAATGTCGACAAAGGGCATGGAACAAGCCCGTAGATCTAAAGACAGGTATTCCATTGATATCAATATCTCACCCGAGTTACCAGCCACCACACCCCAATCCGATTTTCTTGCAAATGCCAAGAACAAAACCCAACTGATCGATCTTCTAATGCAGGAGCTATCTGCTATCAATATTCAGTCCAAGCAGGCCGAGGCTGATGCTGATGTACTGATAGCCGAAACTGCACTTGACATCGCTCAAGATGACAACAATGTTGTCGTTGTGGGAACAGACACAGACTTGTTAGTCATTCTTACCTCTCGAGTTCAACCGGGATGTAATATTCACATGATGTATTCCATTACTCCAAACTTACTAGTTTCAGTTAGTGAAATAGCAACCAAAATGGGTGACTATAGAAGCAACCTCCTTGTAGCACATTCTATAAGTGGTTGTGACACTACTTCTGCACTCTTTCGAGTTGGTAAGAAGAAAGTATTCAGTACAATTGTCTCCGATGTTACTAGCGACTCACAACAGTATGTCAACACAATTTTGGCGGATGACAGTACACCAAGTGCAGTAGCCGCTGCCGGGGAACAACTTCTACTGATCTTATACGGGAGTAAAACTGTTTCCTCTCTCGACCAATATAGATATGTCACTTACAAGCGTTATGTAGCAAAATCTAAACTGAATAAACCCATCGACCTAGCCTCACTCCCACCAAGCAGCGATGCTGCACAACAACATGTCTACAGATGTTATCTCCAGGTCCAACAATGGCTGGGCACTTCGCGTCCTCCGACGGATTGGGGGTGGTCGCTAGACAATGGACTTCTTGTACCGACTGCAGCCAAAAAGCCATGTGCCCCCGATAACCTACTGAATCTGATCAGTTGTGGTTGCAAGAGTGCTTGTACAAAAAGGTGTGGGTGTAAGAAGGCAGGACTCTCTTGCTCAGGTTTGTGTAATTGCAGTTCGGATTCTTGTAACAACCACAGAAACACTGTCCTGTCGGAAATTTCTGAGTTCGATGAATAATATGTATATAGGTCATGTCATTTCTGTATATAGCGTTGATAATAGTCAATGTAATTTAATCCATGTTGATTGATTTGTACATTCTGTAAATATTATTTATTGATTTTTGTACATTCTGTAAATATTATTTATTGATCTAATGCTGCCAGACACAGACGTGTCTGTTCGGTCCCAAGCCCGAAAATAGTTGAGTTCTCATGCTGACGAATTTTATGCCAAAAGGGGAACTCGGCGAGAAGCAGAGGGGGTCTTCCATAATGTCTGTTTTGTAAGCAATGATAAAAGTCTTCAAATGGTGGTGGATTTTTTATCGTCTGTCCAACTAACATCCCGTTCTGTACTACGAACCCTTTGGGCAAATCCGTTAGGAAAATCGTCATTTTTTGCGTAAATCCGATACTTTTTTGTGAATTTTCAATAATTTTTCGCAGAAATTGTCACAGAATGCACATTTTCCTCTAGGTAAATGTATATTAGACATTATGTAGCTCGAAATACGCGTAAACAGAAAATACAGTTGGATCAATTCGAGGTTACAAAGTTCGTGCGATTTTTTTTGATTTTTTTCAAACGCGTTTTCGAAAAAAAGGCTGTAGAAAAAAAAGCTCAACTGGGATTTTAGGGGACTTTTGTCTAATCGTTCAGTGACATGTACTCGACATTCCCTGAACAAATCAGCTTTCTCCGATTTTTTTCCCTAGTGAAACCTAATGTTCTTGGGCTACATGGCGGCAGGTATTCCGGCAAAGCGACAAATTACAATAGGACAATATTTTTGCAGTATGACAATTAGATTTATTTCCTTCGTGAGAAGTTCTACCGCCCGTGTACTGCAGTAATGACTCACCTTCCACACTGCTGTTGTTTTGCTTTGGGGTTTTCGTTTAGACAGGACAAATATTCTATAATGTCATAAACAAGATCATCCAAATGTGTGCCTCGTTTCGATATAGAACTGTGGAGCATTGGGTAGCGCACTTTATATCATTATGTCGACGGTTCGATCGTGACACGCGCCATCTGCATTGATTTTTGGCTCAAGTTTCATAATCAATATTGCCCACACGGGGAGTAAAGTGGCGCTGTGTACTAAGGTGTACTGCACGTCGAATGCGCACTTGCCTTCCAACGATGCTGACTTTGTATGTGCAGAGCTAGTACGTTGGAGAGTGTGACAGTTGCTCGCCGCTTTTAGGTGGTTTTCTCGGGTACCCCGACTTCGTAAAACCTCAGATGGGATCTTGGCCGTGGAAAGTGTCTATAAACTCTATTAAATAAATAAATAAATAAATAAATAAATAAATAAATAAATAAATAAATAAATAAATAAATAAATAAAATTGGATGCTCTCACTGATCTCTATACAACTGAATTGTTGAAACGTCAGCGACAAATTTCACAACTCAATCTGCCCCCACCTCCACCAAGAAGGCGTCAAGGCAATGAACGAAATAACTCCATCCAGTTAATGATGGCATGAAGGCTGTTACGCTGTGACTGAAAAAGCCTTCAGTTCAGCGAACGTCATGCTGTTTACACTGTACCTACCACGAAGGCTAGAAAGACGGTGTTAAATTTCCAATCTCAGCCCTTGTTTTTGTTCATAACTAAAATATGTTGGAAATATTCATTGCCTCGAAAACAGTGCGCAACGTTAACCCTTTACCTAACATGAAAAGCAGACGACACTTGTAAACAAAATTCTTGAAGAACTATTTGTTTTCATTTTTTGTCTCAAAAACATAGGTTATTACCCCTCTTTGGAACGAGCTCGACGAGCTCGTTCCGAAGAAGGATCATAACCTATGTTTTTGAGACAAAAAATGAAAAAATAATAAAAATTAATTGGCGATTTTAGTGAATAGCGCGTGCCTGGTTTGGCCGGTACGTTGGTTAAAGGGGTTAACAAGTTTTTAAAAGTGACCAGCGATTACGAAGTATCGGGAAACTGAAAACCTCGGAGAATTTGTTTGTTGTTGATGATTGGTTATTTTTAGCAGCACACCTAGATGGAGGAGGTTGAGAAACTGTTTTTTTTATATGTGACCAATTATTGTTTCAGCCAACCAGATGTATAGAGATCAGTGATGACATTTGACAGGCGATTTTCAACAAACAAAAGTAAAACCAAACAAGAACTTCGATAGTTTGAAAATACAATGTTTATACAAGTTTTGCATTTTATCCAGTTTGCATTTCAGAGAACCGGAGTTCAGTTGCTAAGAAAGAAAAGGGTGACCCCAAAAGGTGAAAGTAATCTTTTTCAGACCGCTTTAATATTTAGCTTATACATTTAGGAATTTCAGATAACAAGGTAAAAACCAAGCAAATCTGCCACTTCCAGGCTATACAATGGTTTAGTAAACAAGTCGAATGCTTCCTCTGCCAGGATTATTGCTCGTATGTCAATTGACAGTACCAATAGAAAACACTGATACTTCAGATACAAGAACATTGCGTTGATTTATCTTTATAGCACTCGATAACTACTTGAAAGAAATCGAACAAAAACGTTTGTGTTGTAAATGCAGTTGATTCTTAACATTGCCCGTATTTCCTCTCCAAAGTAGGTGTACTTGAGCGAGAAAATCTATAATCGTTATTTGTTACTTTTATGGTTAATGGTTATACTGAAGTGCAAACACTATACCGATTTATAAAGCTTTTGAAGATGCGATTGCGATCCACATCAATTGTTTTCTTACTCTCGAGGGCGTTTTGACTTCTCTGAGCAGCATGTCTATTTAACCCTCCTTTCAATTATTTGAATTTGCTTATCCATTTCAATCGTTTACATAAAGAATCAGCCGCAGCCGCTCACGTAATTTAAAAATTGATCAGTTGAACATTTCTTTTACATATTTTACAAATGTTTTTAACAAAACCGTATCATGTGATCCCTCATTGGAACGGGCTCGTCTAGCTCGTTCCAATGAGTTGTCACGTGAAAAGTTTTTCTTGAAATATTGTGAAAAATTTGAAAACAAATTAATATAAATTTATTCATTTAAGAGTGGATGAAGCCGGAGTGCCCGGAAAGAACCATCGAGCAACTGCCCAACTCCCTACTGTACTAACTGCACACAAGTAGGGGTAGCATTGGTTGAAGACAAGTGCGCCATCGACGCGCATTACGCCTTAGTACACAGCGCTACCATGCCCAATTAATAGAAATAACAAAATCTGATATCGCTTGCATTTGGGTAAGGTGTACACACTTATGGTTCATTGTCGAGTTTAATGAAAATCCTTTTGCTGGGACAAGCTTCTTCCCAATTTCCAAAGTGAAATAGGATGTGAAATTCCGAATTTTGCTCTCCCCTAACTCTCCATCTACTTGTAACATAATTCAAGCGGCAAAGAGTGCAAGTCCTGCATATACTTCATCACTCAACCGCCATGGGATGTGTTTTCACTGGATTTAATATTCGTCGAGTTGCTAGGACTGCTTTAAGAACCCCAATTCAAGGGGCCACAACAGATAATCAGCCACCACCGATATTTTAGGACCCTTGGAATTATAACATTGTTTGCTCCGAATTTACAGATATATGTGAGCCTAGTGGATCGTTATTTCCGAAATTAGGCCTATTCCCGATTTCCGTGGATTAAATGCTGATCTTTTGGAAGCAGGTGTTGTCCTGCAAACGATTTGAAATTGACTGCCCGGATAATAGTGAGCATTCTATCTCCTGAACTGAACCAGCTAACCTGATTTGAAAATGAGAAGAGCGACATATTCCCACCTAGGAAATCCTGATAAACAAAAGTATTTTTTGAAACCCGTGTTCGACCGTAAAATGTAATAAAAACATCCCGACTGTCTTTTAATTCTTGAGGAACTGGCTAGTTTTCCTGACTTTCTACTACACCACGCCCTGTGAGTCTCGCGGATGAGCAGTGATTTCAAGCAAGGTTTGGCTGCCTCTAGAGGCAGTCCAAATTTTACTAGATACCACCGCCAAGGTAACTGAAATATTGTTCGCAGCACCTCTTCTTGATTGTATGTCGACGTGGCTATTGTGACTTAGTTTAAACAATATTTATTCATTAAGTATGCCATATGTTACAATATTGAACACCAAGAAAAGTGACAGTATATATAGAGAACATCAAGAATATAACATATACTAACAAAATACCATATTAGTATGTAATGGGGGATCTGATAGAAAGATGGGAGCATATGTTAGTCATCTCCCGGGGTGATTCATAAATTTACACAAAAATGTGGTATAATATAGTAGATGGACTCATATATCGCCGCCTGGAACCCATGGCCTGTGGTCGATCGCCAGCTTGATCACCAGCCACATGCCAAGCTGGGGCACCGCATCCATGCACTCAGTGAGAGCTGCCTATAGGCCCTAAGAATGTAGATCTGGGAGCAAATACCCGAGAGATCATTCAGATTTGATTTGTCAGCATCGTTGTCGACATTAGCAGGTAACCTCGAGTGCAAGGACACGACACGCAGGCCAGGGACAAAACCGGTAAGAAAGTTGGTGGTAATTCTAGTCGAAGAAGAAAGGTAAGCACAGGGAGTCAAACTACCAGGCGGCGACACATGATATTGTTTAAACCTTGCTTGTGAATGAAGGAAAAAGTGAAAAGAAAGTACAAAGAAAAGGAGCAATAGAAAACAGGGATGCCAGCTTGAAAGCACAATACATTGCCTTCGCATTCAAGACACTCGTTAGTGAGGAGGGAGACGGAAGCAGCATTGATGGTGATCCATGCGAAGAAAACGGAAAGGAAAGCAGGATTATAGGATTGGCGGTAAATTCGTCATATACTAGTAGTCGTACGTGGTGGCTTGATCCTTAGCAGTCAAAGAAACGCCCACTTGACAAAATGAAGTCATGCACCACTTCAAAACAAGATGGTTTTCCCGACTATTCAAAAATTCAGGTCCAAAAAGAAGTGTCGATATGTTTACAGTAAATGGCAGAAGGTTGATAGTACTATTACGGACATTTGAGTACATTGGACAGTGTAGGAAAAAATTCTCTGGTGTCTCGCACATCCTGCACTAACAGAATGGGGTAGGTGACAGATGACTGTCATATAAATGAGAATTAAGGTTACTACAATGCAATCGCAACCTGGGATATATTTGGACTGCGCGTGATTTCGCGCCACTGTAAAACACAGGTGGTCGCTGATTTCCAGCATTTAGGAAAGTCTTTAAATTGATCAGTGATGAGTTCTCCCGGACAGATAAAGGCAGTTTGTTCCATTGATCAGTGACACTCGGGCATATGTGGCAAGAAATGAGAGCAGGATTATAACTATAGGGCACTTTGCTTCCTGGAAGCAATGGAAACATTGGAAACAATTATACTTTGCTCATGTATTATCGCCTGGTAACAATTCTGCTCAAGTATTATCATCAAGTAACAATATTTGGTATTGCAATCTTTTAGAATGTTTAAATCCTGCAGGTACTAACATTTTTGGAAACGGTGGAAACAGTGGAAACAATATTTAGAAAATGTTTAAATCCTGCAAATACTAACATTTTGCAAATAGTGGGAATGATGGAAACAGTGGAAACAGTGGAGTGGAAATGGTCAGTGGGAATGGTGGAAACAGTGGAAACGGTGGAAACAGTGGAAACGGTGGAAACAATATTTAGAAATGTTTAAATCCTGCAAGTACTAAATTTTTTGTAAATAGTGGAAGAAACATTGGAAATGTGGGAAAATGTAGAAAACAGTGGGAAATTGTGGAGACGGTGGCAGCTGCGGGAAACGCCGGAAATGCCCGATTAAATTCTCCAAGTCCCCTCCTTTCAATAATAAATATAGTTTTCATCATTTCGAATGTTTCCACAGTTTCCAACATGTTGCCACCGTTTCCAACTGTTGCCACCATTTTCAATGTTTCCACCGTTTCCAACTGTTGCCACCATTTCCGATGTTGCCACCGTATCCAACGTTTCCACCGTTTCCAATGTTCCCACCGTTCCCAATGTTTCCACTTTTCCAATGTTTCCACCCTTTCCAATGTTTCCATCGTTTCCATTGTTTCAACCGTTTCCACCGTTTCCAGTTTTTCCACGTTTCCAATGTTTCCACAGTTTCCAATGTTTCTATCGTTTCCACCGTTTCCAAAATGTCCACTGTTTCCAATGTTTCCATCGTTTCCAACGTCTTCAAAATTTTAGTACTTGGAGCACACTTATCATGTAAACACTGAAATAAATTTTAATACCAACTGTACTTTCTGGGTTGTTTGAAAAAATAACAAAAATCTCATTGTTTCCAGTGTTTCCTGGAAACAAAGTGCCCTATAGTTATATTTCTGCTCTCATTTCTTGCCATATCTACACTCGGGATAAAAGACGACTGATACAATTGAGTCCAACAAAAATGAAATTTGTGGTTATGACAGGAGATTACGCGATAGATTTGACGATGAGACGATTGGGGGAACTTTATTGGCAATATATAAGGGCGACATGCGGTGATACCTTTTGACATACTGCAACATCTTATGTTTGAGACGTCTGTCTTGTAGAGAGTCCCAACGTGTTTCGGAATAAAGCAGAGACTTGCTACAACTGACAGTTGCCCCGGTAACGATCCTAGCGGCTGCGATCTGTATTTTCTCCAGCTCGGCGACTTCAGATGCTGAACAATTATCCCAGACAGCATCAGCGTATTCTAGTAGAGGCCTATCGGAGGCAAAGTATATTTTTTCAAGGTCGCTGAGATCGAGATTGAATTTCTGCTTCCTCAGTTGGTCTAAGCGAGACCAGGCTTTAGAGCAGATATGATCAATGTGGTCGTTCCATGAACATGTGCAGTTTAATATAACTAATAAATGTTTATGATTATTGACTTCGGATATCCACGAATCACCTAAGAATAGAGGTGGATGGGCAGTAGGGTTGCATTTGCGTGATATGAACATACTTTCAGTTTTACTGGGATTAAACCCAACCAACCACGTCTTAGCCCAACGTTCTATTGCGGCAAGGTCATGGTTGATCAATCTCGAGGCTTTCTCTGGATCCCCTACAATTTTTCACAGGGAAGTATAATCTACAAATAGGCGTATGCTACTGAGTAAGTTTTCGGTTATATCATTAATATATATAAGGAACAATAAAGGTCCAAGTATCGAACCTTGTTGAACACCAGCATTAATGGTTCTCCGCGTAGATGCGTCCCACCCCAGCACAACTCGTTGCGACCTATCCGATAGGTACGATTTTAAGAACAACAGAAGTTCACCCGAGACACGAATTTTCATCAGCTTATGGATAAGACCAACATGCCATACCTTGTCGAAAGCCTTACTGACATCACAGAAGACCACCCTAACTTCTTTGCCTTCATCAAGAGCTCGACAGAATTCATCGTATATGTCAGTCAGTTGGAGTACAGTTGAATCCCCAGGTGTAAAACCGGATTGGAATTGAGTAAGGACATTGTTGTCAATCAGAAATTCCCACAAGTGTTTGAAAACACAGTTTTCAAATATTTTACCTACACAACTAATCAATGATATCGGGCGATAATTAGTAACTGAATTTGAGGGCTGTTTTTTTCAAAATTTGGGGACACATTTGCTTGTTTCCACAGTGAGGGAAAGTAAGAGTTGTTCAAGACCACATTAAATAAGATTAGAAGAGGCTCACACAGGGAGGATTTACATTCCTTGAGAAGGCGTGGACTTACAAGGTCGGGACCAGACGCTTGAGACACCTTTATTGACTCCATTGCTTCATATACTTCACTACATTGAAGAGAGATATAATCAATAACTTGTGAAGCCTGGCGTACTGAATCAGGAAGGGAGAGTTTCGAATCATCAACTGTTGAGATAGAACAGAAGTATTCATTGAACACCTCTGCTTTCTCAACACTTGAGGAATATACTTTATTTAAATGGATAATAGTTGGAATACCTACCACTTTACTACTACTGATAAGTATTTTAGAGTCTTCCACCACAAGGAAGAGGGCGTTTTATTGCTATTTAGTGTGGTCTGAACTTTAGATAGATACGAAGCTTTGGCCTCCCTAATAGCCGTAACAACTTCGTTCCGTTTACGTTTATATTTTGCCCAAGCGTTCGGAAGACCGATGCGTTTGGCTATCCGATGCAGACGCTTCCTCTGTCTCATTAGTATTCTAATTTCATTGTGCATGCATTTCGGCTGTCCCGATTGCAAAGTAATAATTTTGTTCGGAATATATTCAGATGCTGTATCGAGGAATTTGTCGGTGAAATTGGAGACAATAGTATCAAGACATAGGTTATCGAAAAGAGAAGTCCAGTCAACGTTAGAGAGGGCCTCATCGAGTGCGCCATAATTGCCCTGTGAATAGAGCCATAACCTTCTCTTCAAGGAGAGAAGAGATGGTTTTGAAAATTCGACATCAATTGAAACTGGACAGTGACAGCGAGTCATGTCCGTGATAATCGGTTCTAGGACATGGCATGCATTCACGTTAACTGTGTCACTCACAGCAAAATGATCTAGTAGAGTGGCCGACGACTCAGTAAAACAAGTTTGTTCACCCACAAGCTGCCTCAGATTAAAAAGATTGCATATTGCAGTAAAACTAACCCTCGAGGGAACCAGCTGGTTGTCATTAAAATGACCCGTAACAATTAAATCGACAAGTGACGTGTCCCTGTTTTTTTCAATGGATGCAGATATGGAATCCCATATATCCTGGAAACTGTTAGGTGGGCTGCAAAAAGCCCCTAGCAATAGGGACTTACTGTGTTTCGTAAATACGTCAGCCCATACGCACTCCGTATTCAGCACCTCAAGGTCCGGTCGATGTCGAAAAGAGATATTTTTTTTAATGTAGATGGCAACTCCACCTCCCCTTGTCAGCCGGTCGCAGCGCAATGGTTGGTGGAACCCCTGGAGTAAGACATCCGATGTTGGATCGTTGTTGTGCAGCCATGTCTCGGTTAAAGCCAAAATATTATATGATGAGGATTCACATTGAAGTGTATCTAATTTGTGTTTTGAGCTTTGGATATTAAGATGCAAAATCTTCAAAGTATTCTGGTTATGGTTTGAGTTGATAGAGCTCGGTCCGGGATTGGGTTCGATGTTACCCGACAACAACAATGAAATTGTACCCATGTAAAGAAAAATCGTCGTGGCAAGAAAAATGGAGATTAGTAATTTCAAGATGGACAAAATGTTTGAGACGGGCACTCGCTTGTAAAGATGCGAGGTTGCTTCAGTATACTCAGTCACACACGTGGGTGCTGATTCAATGACGTTTCTGTGGAAAAGAGCTGCCAGCAGACCTCCGGGTTCAACTTGGAGGTACATTGGTTGAAACACTGCTTGTGTTTTTAAACATATGTACAGAAAGTGATCTTTTGTGTGATGACCCCATTCCACGGACGACCCAACCCACACTCCGCACACCGCATATGGCTGCTGTGTTGCAGACATTTCTAAACCTTATTTATTTATAAACTTTCTATAATGGTAGACTGAGACGTTTCTTTTCACATTCCAAGCAGGAGATGGGTGAAGAAAGGTAGACTTGAGCACCAAATTATATGTACAAAATAATATATATATTATATACTACGTGAAGAGATTACCATCACAAAATCAATCCCCGCATGTTGGACATTCCACCCGAGCAATAATTGCATTTTTTGTTGCAAAGCACTAACAATATATATAATATGTGGAGAGTTTACCATCACAAAATCAATCTCCGCGGGTTGGACATTCCACCCGCGTAATAATTGCAAATTTGTTGCAAAGCACTAACAAACTCAAACAAACATCCAGCCAATGGACCTCCGGGTGTCAACTCGGAGATTTAGTGGCTGAAACATTGCTTTGTTTTTTGACCATATGTATAGAAATTGAAAGAAATTGAAAGTGATACTTTGGGTGATAACCCCACCCCAAGGGCGATCAAGCCGCAATCCACAACTGCGTATAGCTAATGTGTTACATATATTTATATACCTTATTTATTTATAAACCTTATATATTGGTAGACTGGGGCGTTTTTATCACGTTTCAAGCAGAAGCAGGAGAAGAAATATATACTTGAAAATAAGTTATGTACGAACCCAACAAAATCCCCAGCAGAAAAGAGATTCCACCCGAGCACTAAATGTTAATGTATTGCAAAGCATATATTAATATATACCATCACTAAATTCCCCACAGAGTGGAGATTCCACCCGAGCAATACATGTAAATGTATAGCAAAGCATAACAATCACAAGCAAAGTTCCAGCCAGTGGATCTCCGGGTTAAACTCGGAGGTCCACTGGCTGAAAAATTGATTGTTTTTTTTTACCATGTGTGCAGAATTTGAATGTGATACTTTAGATGAGACCCCCAACCTAAGGGTAACCAACCACAACCCACTCACCACACAAAACACAGAATTTAAAAGTGATACTTTGGATGATAACCCCACCCCACGGGTAACCCAGTCGAATTACACCCTCACCCTCGAAGAGGTCGAAATACGATTGCGATCCGTTCAAAATCACCTGTCCGCCAATGCGATTAGGACACTTCATATAGAAGGCAGAAGGAGAGGGAGACGTACCTTGGATTCACCAAACACGATGTGCAGTTTAGTTTCGTAAAGCAGGAGTCGGCAGTTCGTCGCAAGATTGCACAATAGCAACACCCAGATGAGCGGTACGATCATTGACACTTCGACCCTGTGACTCCACAGGCCATCAGAATTGTAATAGCACTGGTCCTTCACACAAGTTGACCTTAGCCCCCCCCCCCCCCCCCCCAGCCCCCTCCCCCTCTCATGCCCATCACATTCCACAATAACGCTATTGTGACTTCACTATGTTTGTAAACGTCGGGTAAAACCTCTGAAGGTTAACTATTTCCAATGCATGATTACTGAAACGCCTGTAGCACGATGTTTCCCATCATAGTAGAAATGACTGTCAAACTATGGAGGTATTTTCTTTTCAGAAAACATTTCCTATGGAAGAGTGAAATGTTCACCTGTCAGTTTCAACACACAAGCCTGCCTGAACAGTTTCATTTTCATACAGGCAGACAACACGTGACTATTGCGCGTTTGTTTATCGTGTCTTAACGAGACTTCCAACGCCCAAACTCGCATCATTTCGGACAGTTTTTCGGGGGGGGGGGGGGGGGGGCGTACCCAGAGAGAACCACCGAAAAGCGATGTCAGCAGTCAAACTCTCCAACTTACGACCTCTGCACAAGCAGTTAAAGCGGTTATAGGCAAGTGCATCATCGACGTGTAGTAATACCGAGCACCACCGAGTCTCCACATAGGCAATCGGGATTAACCCTTTACCTAACGTAGCGGCCAAAACCGGCCAGCGCTATTCTCAAAAATCGCCAATTAATTTTCATTATTTTTTTCATTTTTTGTCTCAAAAACATAGGTTATGACCCCTCGTTGGAACGAGCTCGCCGAGCTCGTTCCAACGAGGGGTCATAACCTATGTTTTTGAGACAAAAATGAAAAAAAATAGTCATTCAAGAATTATTTTGCAAGTGTCGTCTGCTTTTCAGGTTAGGTAAAGGGTTAATAGTCTTGCCCAAGTACTCAACGCAGTTACCTCTGGTGATGGTCGAAACGCCCATTGCTCTAGCTACCGATACATCGCGCTCCCGACACGTGACAAGAAACAAATGCAAGGCAGAAGTCTTCAAAGTCTTGGCAATGTTTATGCCCTTCCATGTGCTATAACTCATTCGTATTTTCAGACTTGTGCGAGTTGAATGGCCAGCGAATACAAAGAACGACACGGGCGTGTGAATGGGTTAATCACTATGGCACGAGTGCCAACGAGGAATGATAAAACGAGTCTCGAGTTATATCTTCCGCGATTGAACAAATGTCATATCGGTTAACTCTTTCACACGCGCGTATCGTTCTGTGTTTTTTGTATATAAAAACAATTATTAGAAGGACACTCAGCAATTCATTTAACAACTATCAACAAAAAGAACACATTTTATCGCCAACCAAATTTCTGAAGGGAAGCTGTCTTACTATTTCGTCCCCGGAGTTTTAATGCCTACTGGCACATAGAACACATTGGAACTCAGGGTACGATTTTTAGCTATCGCTAGAGATTCAAATTGTAATTGCGGTGCACGGTTTTTAAAAAAAATCAGCTAAATTTCGCTTCTATTTATAAGTAGTCCGTCAACGATTTCCGTTCCACACGTGTGCGCAACGGTTTTTCATTTTCCGCATGGTTTAGTGTTGCAGTAGATGGGGATTTCAAAGATCAGGCGTGTAATACATCACCATTCCACACAGAGAGCGTTAAATCGAAAAGCTGCATAATTGGCCTAGAGCTTCGAAATGTGAGCCGCATTGAAGAAATTGAAAAAAAGACACACTTTTTAACCCAAACAAAAAAGAGTAATATTATATTTCTCATTAACCCTTTACCCAACGTAACGGCCAAAACCGGCCAGCGCTATTCTCAAAAATCGCCAATTAATTTTCAAAATATTTTCATTTTTTGTCTCAAAAACATAGGTTATGACCCCTCGTTGGAACGAGCTCGTCGAGCTCGTTCCAACGAGAGGTCATAACCTATGTTTTTGAGACAAAAAATGAAAAAAATTAGTTATTCAAGATTTTTTTTTGCAAGTGTCGTCTGCTTTTCATGTTAGGTAAAGGGTTAACCATTTCAACCCTAAAGGCCTACTTTCTGGTCACGGAACATAATACGTCATAATTTCCCCAAGAAGGATGACTGTCAGTGAACATGTGGGGTAACTAATCAAGATTTGTAACCGTCGAACATATTGAATAGTCTACCTTCAGACTGTCATTGAATAAAAACTCAAGGTTCAAAGGATCAAATTGTGATTTTTTGCAAGTTCCCATATTGGATATCAATCGAAAAAAAAACATATTTGATGCTTTGTGTGTTAGAACTGACTTCGCATTTATCTTATGTAGTTCGGTAAAAAAACATTAACGGTGAACATAGACACGGTTTGACATGATGGGTGGTGCTCGCATTCCCAATAAGATACACTGATTAGTGTAATTCACAGAATGATAACCGCTTGGGATCAACTCCGCAAGTTTCGAATAAGTATTCTTTTAAAAACGTCATTCATATAAATGAGTGCCTGTTATGCTTTTTCCAACTCAGTGTTGGAAAAGGCATAACATTGGGATGAACCCAATATGTCCCCTCTGACCAGGGTTAACAGTTATGTTTTGGAAGCAAAAATTGAAACAAATAATAATGGCAACTTTTGTTTATAGCGTCAGAGGCAAAGTAAGGGATAAATACATACTCCTACACCCGCATAACAAACGCAAATGCCCTGTTTGATAATATCATATTTCACACGTCTTTTTCATCTGTTATTGGCTGAGAGCTACTATAATATTTCGATACTTTTACCTATCGAGAGTTCGAAAAGCAATCGTGCGCTAAACACTTTCTGTAAATCGCAGTGGCATATATTGGGTATTCGACAGACGGAACACATTGCACCTTTTTCACAAGATTTTTTCCGGAAATTTGTTTGTTTCAGTACAGTCGCCATGGACTGGTCGTAATCCACGCGTGGGCAGCGGTGTCTACGCATGAGGTTACCAGGCAATACAAATCAGCAGCAAAAGTTTAATTAATGGAGCACCGATTACTCCTATAATTATTGTTTAGAATCTAACATTATTGCATCCGTGGAAATATTGCCCATCCATGGAAATATTGCCCACCCGTAGAAAGTGTTAGTCCATGGCGGTCGTACTGAATTTCTAAGTTCAGGGATGAAACGATTTATCTCTTGGAAAAAGTCCTAGACAATAGGCAGTGTACTTGGTATCGTAAGCCCGGTGGGCTGCAAGCTTCTTTCTCGGGTTTTTCGATATCATATGACAATTAATGCACAGAATGTCGTTGACAATGCTAAAATACTAGTACACGGAATCCAACTTTACGGAATCGGCTAGGAATCTCAATTACGGAATGCCTTATATAGCCCGTTTATATGTATACAGAGGAAATGAAGCAATTTGACCGAGGGTACAGTCGACACAAAGATAGGTAGTATAGCTAGGAAGAAGTGATGTAGTGATACAAGTCAGTATTAATGGATAATAGTTTAGTCAATAGTACTGGGTGACTGCTGTAGAAGCCAATGATAGGATAGATAGACCATAGACAAGTAGTGGCTTTGGAGCTTTGGAGATAAGATGGAAGCCGTTGGTAAGACTACATTAGACCTCATTAAGGGATTTCCTATGGCCCTCATGGCCTCAAAATAAATGAGGCTATGAGGGATAGTAAATGAGGCCTCATTGAGGGTTTTTCACATAGCCCTCATGGCCTCATACGACTAAAAAGGGGTGCCGAAGGCCAGACGTTTTCCAAAAAGGGGCGCCAAAATTGGGTTGCCTGGGGATACGGCTGTTAAATACCGAGAAGAGGCTAAGAGGGATAGTAAATTAGACCTCAATGAGGAATTTTTTCATGGCCCTAATGGCCCTCATGGCCCCAAAAGAAATGAGGCTATGAGGGATAGTAAATGAGGCCTCATTGAGGGTTTTTCACAAAGCCCTCATGGCCTCATTCGACTAAAAAGGGGTGCCGAAGGCCAGACGTTTTCCAAAAAGGTGTGCCGAAATTGGGGTGCCTGGGGATATGGCTGTAAAATACCGAGATGAGGCTAAGAGGGATAGTATATTAGACCTCATTGAGGGATTTTTGCATGGCCCTCATGTCTCAAAAAAAATGAGGCTATGAGGGATAGTAAATGAGGGCTCATTGCGGGCTTTTCACATAGCCATCATGGCCTCATACAACTAAAAAGGGGTGCCGAAGGCCAGACGTTTTCCAAAAAGGGGTGCCGAAATTGGGGTGCATGGGGATATGGCTGTTAAATACCGAGAGGAGGCTAAGAGGGATAGTAAATTAAACCTCACTGAGGGATTTTGTCATGGCCCTCATGGCCTCAAAAGAAATTAGGGTATGAGGGATAGTAAATGAGGCCCCATTGAGAGCTTTTCACATAGCCCTCGTGGCCTCATACGACTAAAAGGGATTCTCCAAAAGGTATCCTCGATAGGTATCCTCAAATAATACAATACCAGGCCTTAGGTATCCTCAAATATTGAAATGAGGCTTTGAGGGATAGTAAATTAGGCCTCATTGAGGGCTTTCCTCATGGCCCTCATGCCCTCAAAAGAAATGAAACTATGAGGGATAGTAAATTAGGCCTTAGTGAGGGCTTTTCTCGTGTCCTCGTGCGACTAAAAATGGATTCCATAACCAGAGACGTTTCACGAAAAGGGATTCCATGGGACGTGGCCATTGGTTATAGAGGTGATGAGAATCGGATAGGACTTCGCTGTAATAAGGGGAGGTAACTCTGTACGGTTAAGTACAGGTTATGGGAAATCAAGCAATCTGATTGGTTAGTTAGCGTCAGGAAAGGGAACTGATTGGGTGATCTAGATAAGTGAAACAACAAGAGTACTTGGAATAGGGTCACAACTAACAAGAACAGCTAAATATAGCAATAATAACCAAAGCTGATAGGCTCTTATACTCTACTGGAGTATATCCCAGGACAAAAGAACATGGTCTGGTAGACGAAATCTATTGCATAGATAGATAAAAGCAGAGAATTCTTAAAGAATTCGAAATAGTACAACTTGTCGGTGTTTGTGGTAATTCTACGAAACGGGAAATTACTCCTGTACAAAGCAAAACACCCTCCGAAAATACCCCTGTCCTATTAGAAGGTTTTAGGACACATAGCAACCACGTGCTAGCATAGAAACCAAGATGGTGGCCTCCAATATACAAAATGGACGACGGAAACACGTATCACCCTAACAACACGCGCTGCGCATGCGCACTAACACCACGTATCACTAAGGGAATGACGTCACAACATGGCCCCCTCACGCGGGTTACCATGATAACACAACATGGCGCCACTGGGTCACGTGACATGACGTCACTTCCGAGGTCACAGAGGTCCCCCAAATATGAGGTGAAACGTGGGAGACATACTACTCATGGTACGATTTTGACCTCAAAATTCATAATTGCTCCATCACAAAGCACACGACTGCTCCGATTGATCAGCTGAGCATCTGACCCATTGTTTTCACTCAATAATATTTCCCATCATCCTCTACAACATCCTTGATAACTGACTTTGTTTATCCGTCGCCAAGCATTGACAGCTCTTCTAATGAAATTTATTGTATTGAAATTTTTATGATGAATTATTGGGTTTGTCCGACATTTTCAACGGCTAAGGTCATATTGTGTCGGTGACAGTTTTAGGGGGCCACTCCCATCAACCCGAGTGACCTTTTTTCCTTTTCACTGGCCTTCAAAAAGTAATAATTGCAAATGAAATAAAGACAACATAAAAACAAAAGAAAAAAAAGAAAAGTTACGGGTTGCTGGGGTGGACTGAGATTGACTGATTGATTTATTTATTTGCAGCATACATATATACAAGATAACAATAAGACAGGTTACAGATGAATGCGCTGCAAGGAAATGACATAGCCTGAAATTCTGTCTTCCTACCATTCCCTTTTGACGAAAAAAATATTCATGACAGCAAGTTTTGTGTTGTTGGCTCATTAGGTTTAATGCTGGAACCTCTTTTTGGAAAGATAGTATGGGGGGGAGTAAACAGTTTGTGAGAGAAACGCTACAAATGCACGGGAGGGCATATCAATCCCCCGAACATAGAATACAAAAGGCATCGATGAGCCGACAGTCCGCGAACCGTTGGATAAGACCAACCCCCACGGGCCGAAAACCCGTCGCAAGTTCTTGTGGCCTATATTCGCGAGTTATTAGAAACTTGTCGGGTGGAGAATTCACCACTAATACCTCTGTAGCGTTCTCACCACTATACAAGGATGTAGACAAGGGATACGACTTGTTTATTAGTACAATAATCAATACAATAAGTAATACACTGAGCAACAATTCGGTGAGAGCTATAGTTTATATCATTAGGTTTAGTGACAGAACCTCTTTTGAAATAATACTATGGTGGATAGTAAACGGTTTGTGAGAGAAACGCTATCAATGCACGAGAGGACATATCAACCCCATCGAACATAGAATACAAAAAGCGCAGATGAGCCGCCAGACCATGAACCGTTGGATAAGACCAACCCCCACGGGCCGAAAACCCACCGCCAGTTCCTGCGGCCCATATTTGCGAGTTATAGAAACTTGTCGGGTTGAGAATTTACCACTGATATCTCTGTAGCGTCCCCACCACTATACAACGAGGTAGACAGGGGATACGACTTGTTAATTAGTACAATAATTAATACAATAAGTAGTATCCTAAGCAATAATTCAGTGAGGGCTATAGTTTCTCTCATCCTCACATAGGCAAAGAACTAAGGGTTCTATTACAGACGTTTGCTGTATTAGAAATTTGTTGATGGTTGGGTTTTTTCGGGGGGTTTTTTGTACTATTAGCAATCAGGACACCATGGGTTATTACAGTTTACTGTTGACTGGTACGAATCAAAAAACTCTTCAACAAGAGTTCTCTTAAAGTGAGGCCTGGAAAGATTTTGCTTTTGAGGCGTGACTTGATTCCACTAGTTTCGAAATGTGTGTGGCGGGAGTTTAGCAGAAAATTGTGTTCTTGGTTTAGAAGTTTGGAGTTTCCCTGATTGCCTTGTATCCACACCCGATGGATTTGTATATATTTTGAAGGTCTCATTGAAAAAATCCGGTAATCTGCTGTTGTACCAATCATGCATAAAGTGGAGAACTTGCAGTGTGTACAGACCTTCAAATTTTAGAATTTGAAGTTCTTTAAATAGTGGGTCGTTGTGTGCAGTATACCTTTTATTTCCTATAATACGAACTGCTTTTTTTAGAGTTTGAAGATCATCTTAGTGGCCGGTATATGACCCCAGATTTGAATCCCGTACAATAAGTGGCTATGTATCAGGGTATAATACAGGGTTTTCATGGCATTTATTTATTGCACACATGGCCCTGGATATTTTAGAACAAACGGGCTGAGACGTGGTGTTTGAAACTCAAATGTTCATCCATATTGATGCCAAGAAATTTTAAGAATTTATCGCCATGATTGTTACTAACCAAAGGTATGCTTGTGCTATTTACAGTAACATGCCTACCCGCAACAGCAGTTGAGCATTGTGGATGGAGCAAGATGCATTTAGTTTTGCTGGCGTTCAGGAGGAGTTTGTTAGCGGCATACGAATTTCTTTTTTTTAACACTTCATTATTTGTAGTATAAATTAAGGTGTCCATATTGTTACCAGAGGTGAATGCAGTTGTATCATCAGCGAATGACACTATCTTTAGAAGCATCGATTCACTAATATCATTTATGTACAAAAGAAATAGGATGGGCCCGAGAACAGAACCTTGAGGGACACCCATGACAACAGGCTGGAAATCCGAGGACTTACTCGTGTGTGAGACGAATTGTGAGCGACCAGACAAGTAGTCTTTAAACCAGAAATTGGCAACACCCCTTATCCCATATGACTGCAGTTTCTGTAACAGTGAGAAACTGAGTGATTTATCGTGTCGGATGCCTTGGCAAAATCAAGGAAAGGTGACAATGTGCACTCTTTGGTTGGCCAGTCATTTGTTTCTTTAAAGTTATTTATAAGATGCAGTATTGGATGAACAATTGTATGTGCTTTGCGGAATCCAAATTGATATCGGTATATTAGATTGTTTTCGTTTAGGAAATTGGTCAATCTTCGGTGCATAATCTTTTCGAGAACTTTGGAGAGAACAGGAAGGATACTGACTGGTCTGTAGTTGTTAAAGAGTTCATAATCGCCAGATTTAAAAATTGGTCTGATTTTTGCTACTTTCATTTTATCAGGGTCTTTTCCAGTTGAGAATGAAAGATTAATTATGTGGGTTAATAATGGTTCTGCTATTTCTGATATTATATTTTTTAACAGACTGGTAGAGATGTTGTCACAGTCCTTTCACATAGGACGATTTCCTGTATATTTGTAAGTGAGATAAAAAATGACTCGGCAGTAGTAGGAGATGTGGTTAACGGGCCAATTCAGCAGGACCCCGGGCAGAACCCCGCAGGGGACCGTTGAAGGGAGTAGTAGGAGAGCGATGGATCGTGCCAGTTCAGGGGGATCTCATGGAGGACCCCGCAGGGGGCCGTGGAAGGGAGTAGTAGGAGATGTATGGATCGACCCAATTCAGGGGGATCTCATGGAGGATCCCGCAGGGGACCGTGGGAGGGAGCAGTAGGGGATGTGGTAAACGGGCCAATTCAGCAGGACCCCGAGCAGGGGACCGTTGAAGGGAGTAGTAGGAGAGTGATAATTCAAATTTCTCGGATTACATCAAGTTTAATAACGCCGAGAGTAGTAGGAGATGCGGTAAACAGGCCAATTCAGCAGGAACCCGGGTAGGACCCCCCAGGGGACCGTTAAAGGGAGTAGTAGGAGAGCGATGGATCGTGCCAATTCAGGGGGATCTCATGGAGGACCCCGCAGGGGACCCTTGAAGGGAGTAGTAGGAGATGTGTGGAGATCCGGTTGTAGAAACCACAGGTTTTTACGACAATTAGCCTGCTAGTCCCCACCAGTCCCAAATAGTCCCCACCAGACCCCTCTACTTCCCACCAGTCTCCAAATCACCAAAAAAAAACCCGACTATATGTGATATGGATTCTTCAAGAATATTTTGCAGCACGTAGTGCGGGATGCTGAAATTGAGGTCCCAGGGGCTATGGCTGTCAAATTCCGAGATGAGGCCCAAGAGGGATAGTAAATTAGGCCTCACTGAGGGAGTTTTTCATGGACCTCATGCACTCAAAAGAAATGAGGTTAAGGGGGATAGTAAATTAGACCTTATTGAGGGATGTTTTCATGGCCCTCATGGCCTCATACGACAAAAAAGGGATTCTCCAGAAAATATCCTCGATAGGTATCCTCAAATAATACAATACCCGGTCATAGGTATCCTCAAATACCGAAATGAGGCTAAGAGTCGTATGTGCGAGTCACTCGAACGACCAATTGCTCGATAGCTCATTTGCTCGATGGGATTAGAGTCATTCGAGCAGTATGTGCGAGTCACTCGAGGTAAGACGGAATCCCACTTATGGAATCCCTTTTTTGGAATCTCATTTGTGGAATCCCATTTGTGGAATCCCTTTTTTCTGAAATGAGGCTAAGAGTCGTATGTGCGAGTTACTCGAACGAGCAATTACTCGTTAGCTCATTTGCTCGTTGGGATTCAAGTCATTCGAACAGTATGTGCGAGTCACTCGAGGTAAGACGGAATCCCACTTATGGAATCCCTTTTGTGGAATCCCATTTGTGGAATCCTTTTTCTGAAAATGCCTGTGGCTATGGAATCCCTTTTTCTGAAATGAGGCTAAGAGTCGTATGTGCGAGTCACTCGAACGAGCAATTACTCGTTAGCTCATTTGCATGATGAACTTCGAGTCGTTCGAGCAGTATGTGCGAGTCACTCGATCGAGCAATTGCTCTTAGGCTCATTTGCTCGATGAGCTTTGAGTCGTTCGAGCAATTGCTCATGGAGCAATTACTCTCTTGGCTCTTTGGCTTATTTGGGAAAAAGCCCTACGTACGGAATCCCTTTTTAAGAATCCCTTTTTGGAATCCCTTTTTTCTAAAATGAGTCTAAGAGTCGTTAGAGGAGTCACTCGAACGAGCAATTGCTCGTTAGCTCATTTGCTCGATGAGATTCGAGTCGTTCGAGGAGTATGTGCGAGTCACTCGATCGAGCAATTGCTCTAAGGCTCATTTTCTTGATGAGCTTCGAGTCGTTTGAGCAATTGCTCATGGAGCAATTACTCTCTTGGCGCTTTGGCTTATTTGGGAAAAAGCCCTACTTATGGAATCCTTTTTTAAGAATCCTTTTCTTGGAATCCCTTTTTTCTGAAATGTGGCTAAGAGTCGTTCGAGGAGTCACTCGAACGAGCAATTACTCGATAGCTCATTTTCTCGATGGGATTCGAGTCCTTTGAGCAGTATGTTGAGTCCCTCGGTCGAGCAATTGCTCTAAGGCTCATTTGCTCGATGAGCTTCGAGTCGTTCGAGCAATTGCTCATGGAGCAATTACTCTTTTGGCTCTTTGGTTTATTTGCGAAAAAGCCCTACTTACGGAATCGCTTTTTTGGAATCCCATTTGTGGAATCTCTTTTTTTCTGAAATGAGTTGAAGAGTCGTTCGAGGAGTCACTCGAACGAGCAATTACTCAATAGCTCATTTGCTCAACGGACTTCGAGTCGTTCGAGCAGTATATGCGAGTCACTCGATCGAGCAATTGCTCGATTGCTTATTTGCTCGATGGGATTCGAGTCGCTCGAGCAATGACTTATCAGTAACTGCTCGATAGCTTATTGGTTTCCTTCATCGGTCCCCTGCGGGGGCCCCCCACTAGGTCCGGGAAATTGGGCCCGATCCATACATCTCCTACTAAACCCTTCCACTGTCCCCTGCGGGGTCCTCCGTGAGATCCCCCCGAATTGGGTCGATCCATACATCTACTACTCCCTTCCACGGTCCCCTGCGGGGTCCTCCATGAGATCCCCCCTGAATTGGCACGATCCATCGCTCTCCTACTACTCCCTTTAACGGTCCCCTGCGGGGTCCTACCCGGGGTCCTGCTGAATTGGCCCATTTACCGCATCTCCTACTACTCTCGGCGTTATTAAACTTGATGTAATCCGAGAAATTTGAATTATCACTATGAATTTGTTTTTTACGATGTTAGCAAAGAACAGGTTGGATTTTGCTGCTATTTCTTCAGGGTCAGTTATTTCCACATTATTTCCCTTGAAGGTGCAAGGTAAGTTTGGGGTACGATTTGATCTGTTTATGGCCTTACGAAGAATTTCCCGAGTCTTCCTGGCGTTATGTTTATTCTCCAGGAGTACAGAGTTATGGTATTCTGTCTTCAAACTACGTTTCAGGCGATTGAAAATACAACAGTGGTTTTTATATTGTTCAACATTGTAGTTTGAGGGATTTTTTAGTTTTTTTTCTAAGAAGCTTTTCGTTATTCAGTGAGCTTTGTAGCTGACCGGCAGTCATCCATGGATCGCGTTTTACCCGTTTGGGGGAAACAAATACCTTTTTCAAGGGAAAGGCGACGTTGAAGGCTTGGTGGAGTTTGTCAATCAGATTTCCATACGCTTCATTAGGACAAGTTGCATTATATATATTTGAGAAGTCGCAAATAGACATGATCTTTCAAATTTTTCTTTACATGTGTAACTACGATGTGCCATCTCGTCGACATGAGAGGGGTATGAAAGGGTGAAAAAGGCGTAGGGAAGAGCTGGTTTGCAGAACATGGCTGGTAGTGGATGGCAAAGAGTATCGCAGATTGCGTGTAGAAGGTGTGGGTGGTATGAATACTATCGAAAGCCGGGATAAAAGGGGCGGGAGAAGTGATATGTATAAACATATGCCAATATAAAAGGAGAAAGAGCAAGAATGAACCCACTTCCCTTGCATAGACTAGAAGATGATAGGTAGCTATCTGAGTGAGAGACAGAAAGAGAAAAATGAAATATATATGTGTGAGAAGGAAGTGTAGATAGAGAGAGATAGAGAAAAAAAGAAAGGAATTGAAGTTATAAGAATACCTGAGAATGCCCAATGCCTAATACAACATCACACGTAATCCCAATCCTAATCCTGACCCAGATCCTAATCCTAAGCCTTCCAACCCACGCCACTTCCTGCTGCCCCGCTCCTCCTCCGCTCATCCCAATCTATGTGACCCCCAACCACCTCATCCTCCTCGTCCTCAAGATCCCTGCTCTGGGTGACTCCCCCACCTCTAAAACATGTAATCCAATATCCCTCACTACCTTCACGACCTTCACAACCTTCACTACACTATCATACCATACAGTACTACACTCTTCCCATGGCCTTCTCCCCACAATCACCTCGATATCTCCATCCTTGCGCCTCCTCCTCCTCATCCTAATCCCTACCTCTTCCCTTTTAATCCTCCTAATCCCCACTCCTCTTCCTCCTCATCCTATCCCCACACCCCTCATCATCCTCGTAATCTCTGCGCCAAGTAACTCCACCACCTTCACGGTCTGTACCCTCACCTCCTTCACCATCTCCACACTCCGCTATCACTACAACCTCCAACACCACCTCCTTTTTGTTCAATTTAAACTTTTAGAAAACTGTTAGCAAAATTAAAAAAAATAATAAGATATTGTTATTGTTAAAACAAGAGACATATGCGAAAATTGAAAAAAAGTAGGCAGAAAGTGAGGCATTTGACGTCCCAAAGGAGGTCAGACGGCTATGATATACTACTTCCATGGAAGAGGAGACTACTCGTGTCGGTAAACATATCTTCGGGTAACATAACTCTCCTTTCCCCTCCCATCATGGTTTAAATGGAGAGAATTGCTTTTTTCCCTAACCTGACACCCTTGAAGCACGTGCGCGCCTATCACCATGGTGGTAACGTCAGGAGAGGGGAGGGGGTTACTAGGGCTACCTGAATGTATATAACGTGACTAGGTCACCTCAAAATAAGTTCCCGGGTGGGGTCTCCCACCCCACTGAGAGTCCCCTAACTAGGCAAGAAACCCATCTCGTATACTGCATACGTGTTTAAGATGGAAACTGGCAGCTATGCGAATCCAAGTTCATCTGGAATAGCAGTGGCCGGACTGCGTATGCCTAATGTTATAACATTATCGGTTAATTTGTTTAATATTATGCTTTTAAAAAAATTGTAACAGTATGCGTTGATTTTAATAATACTATGAGTCAGAAATATTTAAAACATAAAGCGGGGTTTAAAACATCTTGCGTTGGTATAACATTATGCGGAGTTGTAACATTCTCAGTTGTAACACGCCTAACTTCAGACAAGACCGTCACTGTATGTTCAATGTATATTCCTCCCAATAAAACTTTTCAGTTTCAATTTTAACTGACAGCGGAGTACCCTCTGTTATTATTTGAAAAAGCTTCCAAATCCCAAATTCATAATCACCCCTTCAGAAGAAGATAGCAGGTCTTCGTAAACCTGCACATTTTGCATAATGGCAACCTTTTCATCGCAGCTGTTATGCGAAGATGTGTGCTGCAGTGTTCAAGGTCAGTTCATTTTCAAATTAATAAACAACATTAATAAACAACATGAAACGTTTTGATACCGACAGGATAAGTATGTCTTTCCCGATGAATACTGGACTGAAAATGCATCAAACGCCTTACACAAGAAATATGGTGTACTTCAATTCGATAAAAGAGGTTGTTACATTGATCGGGGCGTAACTAAAAGATGGTGGGGTGGGGCGGGGGTGTTGAAAAAGTGTGAGCCCACGAACATATTTTCAGGTTGGTATACGTTTGTCTGGATTAAGTATTACACTCCATTCACATGACCAGATAGAGTCCTGCATTATAGTACATCCGTGATTAATTATATGATCTTACCTCACAGTTCAAGTCATGTAAATGATTTTCATCAAGGATTGATAATACAATTCGGGATTACAGTTTTCAGATATACTCCAGCTAGAGAGGTGATGCATTTTCGGCTGATCCAGAAGAAAATTGCTTTTTTTCACTCATGTGAGTTTCTCTCGAAATAATTTCCGATGAAACAAGTCGTCCTCTGAGCTCCAATGTGTTCTATGTGCCTACTGGCAGGGGTCGAAGTGTCTTTGGCATGTATGTCATTATCACTGATTATCATGGCCTAGAACCTATCAGTTCTCTAAAACACAGCTTATGATCCCCTCACTGGAACATGTTTTGTATTTTTAACAACTATCTCAATAGACAAAAGACCCAATGACAGCACCAAATATTATAACAGAAACGGTAACTACCACTGCATAACCACTACAACTACTACACAGCCAATTACTATATGCACTGAACCCACTACCATTACCTCAGAATCAACAACAACCACTACAGAGCTAACAACAACTACCATAGAACCATCTACAGCCACCAAAGCGCTAACAACAACTACGACAGAGTCAACATCCACAACTACGCAATCCACCACTACTACCACTGAAGTGCCCAGCATCTACGACATGACCCATCGTAACCACAACAGGGCCAACAACGGCAATTGCCGAACCTGCCACTAATATTACAGGGCCAACAACACCTACTACACACCCAAAAACACTCCTTCAGAACCAACTACTCCCACTATGGAGCCATGGATAATTATACAGAGCAAACCACTACCACTAAAGAGCCAACAGCAACTACTACTAACCAACTGCAACGGCAACAAAGCAAACAACAGCATCCACTGAAAACTTTATTATCACTAAAGAGCCAAATGCAACTACCACTGAACCCCTGCAACCGCACAAGAGCCGGAAAACACAACCACTAAGCCAACAATCACCAGACAGAGCCAACAAAACCTTTTACAGAACCAGCAATTACTACTCTGGCATGTTTTCTCGTCCTATTTCTGCGCTGTAAAAAGCAACTCGCAAAACAACACTCCACTTTTTAAAACCATATGTAAATGCAACGTATTTTCGTACTTCACTCCTGGATTACAAATTACTCGCAGAATAAAAAAATATACCTGGTTTATTGTTTGTCATGTGATTGCCCTTTCATTATCGATTCGCTCTTCCTTGCAACAATGTGCTTTCTCCAGGGCCACGACTTTTTATTCAGACCCAATTCACACACTCAATCGGTCATCCAAATTATATCAGTAGAACCCGGCGCGGGTTGTTGGGGTCCTGGCATCACCAATTTGGAGTACGATACCTGCTAATAAAGTAAAAAGTTGGGGAGCCCATCCATCCCGACTACTGCATGCATTCATTCACAAATAAAATTGTAAACATCCTTGAGTGTTTTAACCATAATCGCTTCTCACTAATATTCCAACAAAATCATGAAGTCATGCCTTCGAATAAGGCATGCCTTCAAGAGGTTGTAGAAATATTGTATTAGTTGGGACTTTGGCCATCAAAATCGAGATACATCATGTCCCCCGCCTCTCACCCACCAAACACACACCTCAGCTCTTTGACAAACATAATGACCAGAATACATTTCATATATGTCATATCGGATTTTGATGACAACACTAAGCCAGCTGTTAGAGTCGAATCTATATTATTGGAAATAAGTATTGTTTAAACTAATCACAATCGACAATCTTTACAACGCCCCTGATATTGGCCAAAATCATAAAATGAACGTTTCAACATGACATCATGTGTGATTTCGGATAAGATTAGCCCTTTCAACACTGGCGCGCTGGAAGATATCATTTCAGGCAATGCTGACAACGTCAAAATGTGCGAAACCATCCTGGTTTGTTGGGAGGTTCGGTAATAATTTAATCCAACAGCTCTATCGAGCTGTTGGCCTAAATTATTACAGAACCTCGCTTCAGAGATTTTGCTCTTTATATCGTTTGCTCGTCCACCACCACACTTTTCTTCACGCAAGAGTTTATGCATATCGGTGTGAAAGGGTTAAGTGGTAAATGGCGCATGATAGTATCCTTCTCTTACAATGACCCTTTCTTTACGGTGTTTCTTTTTCGCATGGAAGTTTCAGACTGACAGAGTGACCCCGTAGAATAGAAGTTGAACCTTCGTTGACGCCAAGACCTCGCATAAAAAATAAACTATAGACCAACTCCATCCACTGCTATAATATTATTATCACCAAGTCAGGCGGAGTAAATTAGTTGTTTTTCATAAAGAAAATGACAAAGATGTATGAATGAGTAAAATCAGCACCCGTAGTGTGGCCTGACATTGTCTGGTGCTAACCATGTTCATCTGAACCGATTGCTTGTTCCTTTTTTGGATCGAAAAATCTCTTTTGTTAAAACACTGATCAGGGCGAACATGAAGAAAATGACCATTTACCAAGATTCATATTCCCTTGTTCATACACCTAACCTGCTTTTACTCTAGGACTGTTTCCTGACTTTGATGGGTATTATAAGGTAAGCCAGACGAAAATGTGTATAGAAACCTGGAGAACATAGAGAGAATCACCAGATTGTGGGAAACTACTGTTAAATGTTTGAATCTGTTTATCGAGCAAACGCGGAGTTTGAGTGAAGATCGCAATGCCTATAAACTCACTATGCTAACGTTCTTCCAGCCGAGTAAGCGAGACCGAGTTCCTTGAGCAACTGATCATTCCTTGATTATGGCTTTCTGTCGACTAGATTTTAATGCGTGACAAAAAATATCCGCCCTATGTCGGTTGCAAACTCGATTGCACCAAATCACCTCAGTTTTGCAGATAAGGTCTTTTGGCAAAAACAAAATTGGTTTGGGTTCTAAGGCAATCCCTTATTGGAATCGAAACCCCTCATTGAACATTTTTATTGGCTTGCAATGTCTTCAAAAATTTGAAATGATGTTTCTTTAAAATTTTACCTTTTTGATTAGTTTATCAGTGTCTATTTATATTCACACGTTTTCAAAATATCGTAATGAAAATACAGTGTCCCTCTATAATATTTGTTTTGTAAACATCCAGTTTCCTCTGTTCTTCTGAAAGCAACTAAAATATGAGAACAGCATTGTGTTTCGAAAAAACGCATCAATACAAGTGAACACAGTTCTGTGGGTAAGCTTCATAATATATGTGAGATTAAATCATTCAGTGTGTATGGATTTGCCGTATTACAATTTATGGCAGAGTGCCTCAGGCATTCTCCCATAAATGGTAACAAGGCAACAAAATATGAAGGCTGAAAATACTGTTGCACTCTACTACCTGTTATTAAACAAAAACACACAATCCTTCCACCCAAATTGATTTGAAAAATTAATTGCCCGAGAACCAAATTAATTTGTTTTTTATTTGGCCTTTGTGGCGAAGAACATTAACAAGTTGCTCGCTCTGGTTCTCAATATCCTTGATGCCTGTAAGAAATATTCCTATCTTGAACCACGTATAAAGACAGAGTGTCTCGCCGCTGAACGTGGACAAATATTTGAAAAATAGATGTCCAGAAGATGAAATATTCTTTATTCTGACTGATGAATAAATACAAATTATTTTGTAGGTGAATGAACAGTTGGGGAAGGAAAATGTTTATAGAACTGGGTATAAGGGAAAACGCCTGCATTATATCTATGATCCGACTTAACAACCACACTGGATGACTGACGCATTACATTAGATGTGTGTATACCCGTTGTTGAAGGGACATGTTAGCAGATAAATCTACCCGATTAAAGTGGACTTCATGCACTTAGTGACCCGATGGTGTGCAGCATTTAAAAAATACTCAAAGTTTGCTAAGCACCAAGTACATCCGACTACCTGTTTTACGTTTTAGTTGAAATATTGTAATGAAAAGTGTATATATTTTTTATTTAATTATATGTTAAATGATTTAAGTACAGAAATTAAGATTTTACTTGTGTTTGGCATTAGTTTTTAGCTTTTGAATACGATAACCATGGAAAATGGATATTACTGGTAAATGGGAAATTTTTCAATATGCCAAAAAGTTGACGGAGCGAACTGGTGTGGCTTCAATATCGAGTATGAGACCCATTTAATACTGTTAATTACAACTTGACAACGCCTTCTCATGCTCCCAGTCAGATTCCCGGTGATCCTTTGTGAGATGTTGTCCTATTCTTGGACCAGCATGGCACCAAGCTCCTGGACACTTCTTGGCTGGACTGGACGGGCTGCAATTGCAAGCTGCAACTCATTCCAGATATGTTCGATTGCATTGAGGTTAGGGGATCTTGCTTCCCAGTCCATACGCTCAATTCCCTCCCTCGGTCGGTACTCCCCGGCAGCATGGACAACATGAGGACGGGCATTATCGTCCATCAGAATGAATCTCTCACCCAATGAATCTGCATACAATATGACGTGGGCATCCAGGATCTCATCAATATACCGTTCTGCAGTCAATGTACCACGTTCAAGGACACAGAGCTCTGTACGTCCATCCCAGCTGACCATTATTGACCCTCCCTCCACCATAGCGGTCATGTCCAGCAATTTTCGCAGCATGGAATCGCTCTCCTGCACTTCCCCATACCCTAGAACGCCTATCTGGGTGGTCTAGGCAGTACGTTGACTCATCTGTAAAAAGGACAGACGCCAATCTTCTCTGGTCCATCCAACGTGGTCCATGGCCCATTCATATCGTGCCTGGCGGTGGTTCTGGGTCAGCGGACTGCGAATACATGGTGTTCTCGATCGGAAACCACCTTTGTGCAACCTTGCCCAGATAGTCTGCGTCGAAACATTTACCCCAGATGCATTCTAAGGGTCATTGGGAAGCTGGGTTGCTGTGGCAAAGCGGTTCCTACGGGCCTGAATGATCAAAAACCTGTCTTCAGCTGCAGATGTTGCCCTGTCTCTGCCACCATCATGCCGTCTTACTGGTGTGCTATACTGCTGAAATCTTTCCCAGACTCTGGTGATCACCGTATGGTGCACACCAAGGGCTTCACCAACATGACGATGGGTAGCCCCTTGCTCCACCATTCCTACAGCCCGCCAGATTTCTGCTTCAGACAGATGTCTTCTTACATTTGCATTTACCATATTCAATCATTAAATCACAAGGGTTTGTGTTGAAATGAAGATCGAATACCCTACACATGTCATGTACATGTAGACAGTACACGAAAACATCATGAAAATCAAGGGGTACATGCTTTCCATGACTGTCACGAAACGGCCGCCTGTCAAGAGAGCTAATGTAAACGCCGGGGGCCATCCCAATACATTCCTCAATCATATCCATCAAAAATATCATAAAAATTTCACAAGCAAATTTCCCAATGATGTGTCAAATATTTGGTGCTTAGCAAACTTTGAGTAGTATATAAATTATTGGCGCCCTTGTAAAAACTGGAGGTCTATATATAACATTTAATTTAATAGCAAAGTATATTTGCTACTCAGTGGTAAATTAACCTGCGATCGTAACAATATGAGGAGTTTAACCAAAGCTCAGCCATGTTTTCCTACACCTGCTATCGAACAGAACACAGATGAATTCTCCATATATTTCATTGAAACTCTTAGGTTTGGATAGAGTGCTTTCCGTTGCAGGTAAGTATATAACCCCGAAGATGACATAACCTCTGCATCCAATAACCTTTTTCGCTAATACTGGACCACAGTAGTATAGCACATTGAAATTATGCCTCTCCATATTTGGAGAATTTAGAGAGGGGCAGCGATAAATTATCATAGAGCCCTTTCACCCAATAAATATGTGCCCAAAGGGTTGGGATAGTCGCCCTAAATAGGAGTGCCCTACATGTTTTGTGACGTCTTTATAATGGGCAATGTGATTGCGCATGCGAAGCCAGTGTTCTTAATGTGATACGTGACTCCCTAGTATATTTTGTTAAATGGGGCCTTCAGATTGGTTGCTATGGTAACACGTTGTTACCATGGAATTGACAGGCTCACAACATGATGGTGGTGTGTTGGGTGGTGCATGTTCGATTGCATGGGCTTAAATATAATTAATGGAAACGGCCCAGCACCAACCAAAAAATCACTCAAATGGACCCCAGATCATGTTTGCCATTCTCAGAATTTACAAGAGTCCCTTAATTTCACAGGTTAGGTAAGGCTACGTTTCGACTTGTGTCGTCGACGACCTATGTCCTTGACCAATTCTCAGTAGATTTGGTCAGATTTCGCAATAAGCACCTGCCAATCTACCCCAATCCATGTCTAAGAGGAGACCCTACATCTCTCAGTGCGCTCGTATACAATGTACGTACAATGCATGCAGCCCATGGGCGGTTATGATTAGCTATTGAGCAGAAGTATGTGACCTTGAACATTAATGAATAAAAGCAGCGCAAAGTGGACCCAAGCTAGAATTGCATAGATGTGTGTGGGTGCTAGTGCACAATATTCGTACAGCACATGCAGTATATTGACACATACAGGTTGTGGCTCATAGATTATCTATGGCGTCTTGGCTCCTAGTACCTATACAACTCGTAGCTTCTATACAAATCCTAGTTCCTAGACCAGTATCCATGACACCCCTCTCCTATACCGCGACATTCGTTCCCTTATCTCCTATACAATGATCTCCATGTGCCTTGGCTCCTAGATTATAGCCTCTTCTGGCTTCTAGTTCCCACATCATGACCTCCGCATCCCTATCTTGTTGAGAATCTTGATATTGGAGGGTGCGTACGATACGGCCTTATACTACTGGAGGATACTTTTCGGAAGAAACCATGGTTCCTATATGTATTTTATGCAATGTCGTGGTGTCTAGCTCTCAGACCAGTCTCCATACCCCATGTCTCTTTACTATTCTATGGCCGATCGTGTCATGGGCCCTATAGCACTTCAACTCCCATCGCTATTATTGGTTTCTGAAGTGGTTTGTGGTGTTTTGGATTCAACAGTTACATATTTCACATACGGAATCCAACTTACCTAAACCCAGTGTCTACGGTCAGTCTGTGGCTGCAGAATTCCCTTTCACCGTATGAGTCGAAGTCCGTTACAGAACAGAAGGTATTAGGTTCATGACGAATGTTGGCTATCGTTCGTTCTAGTCGAGTTTGTGTATTTGTTTTATTTGTTTCATTTTGTGTTTTTACGACACTTTCGTCAGCCAGGGTCACATCGTGGTGGACAGTTTGAGGAATGGAGGAAGCTGGAGCATCCGTAAAGAATTAATGAACAGCGGCGAGCAATTGTCCCCAGCGTACTAACTTTGCACAGGCAAGGTTAGCAGCTTTTGGTGACAAGTACATCAAAGAGCATGCAGTATACCTTAGTACGCAGCGTCACGGTGCCCCGATGTACGTAATCTGGATCATGTGTCTTGCTCCACGCACCTACAGCTGGTTAGGTTCGAACCGTCGACCTTTCAGTTTGAAATTCAGGCTCTATCCACTGAGGTATAACGTTCCCTCGATTTACAATAAGCTAGTGGTAGAAGCTGAGGTAAATCGCTACATTACATGGTTCCAGTCTATATCATGATATACCCAAATTAATGGTTTGTAACATTGTCTCCCATTTTCTTTAACCTTTCACCAAACGTACTAAGCAATACTGACCGTCGCCATTCACAAAACCTAATCATACTTCTTTGTTTTATATAATTTCAAAGCACAGCGTATGACCACCACTCATTAAGTTCTTGTGACTCCTCATTGAGCGTGCGCCAGTGATCAATCATAAGCTACATTTTGAGGCAAACGGCGGACATTTTAATTCTTTTTTTTCTGGTTTTGTAAAGGGTCAATGAGGAGGAGCAGTAACGTTTGCGGATCGTCAATATAGTTTTACAAGCATGGAATGAAAATTAACCCTGTACCCAACGTGACGGGCAAAACCGGCCAGCGCTATTCACAAAAATCGCCAATTAATTTTCAGTATTTTTTTCAATTTTTGACTCAAAAACATAGGATATGACCCCCCCCCCCCCTTTTTTTGACGAGTTCGTCGAGCTCGTTCCAAAGAGGGGTCATAACCTATGTTTTTTAGACAAAAAATGAATAAAATTAGTTATTCAAGAATTTTGTTTGCAAGTGTCGTCTGCTTTTCATGTTAGGTAAAGGGTTAATGCTAATCTAGGATCCGTGGAACAAAAGGGGGAGCAAAGCTTTGCCAGATGATTCGAAGCAGGCGGTGTGTTGAATTCGATTTTCAGACGCTGAATATCGTTGGTCGATATGCTTGCGGGGTGTTTCCAACTTAACTTTTGCCTGTTCGAAAACGCTATAGTTTGCCTCATTGATATTTACTTCTGTGCGAGAACCACATGTTACTCAGTCTCTTTCTAAAGTTAGTCATCAGTTATCGTCATTCATGGCGCCCTTTTGACTGCACTGGAGGCGTTGAAAGACTAAACCTGACCACTGCCAAATGTTAGTACGTTAGTTTTATTTGCTAAAACAAAATTTCGCACGATCCGTTAAAGACTAAGGCTAAGCCAGTGTTTCCACCCCCCCCCCCCCCACCACCACCACCTACGGACTCACATGTCGTAATCCGATATCGCCTGGGTTCTTTCTGAAGAATAGTTTACTGCGATCCGTTAGCGATAGCTGTGAAAAAACAACAATCGCTGAAGTTCCTGAGAAAACTGCATATTTCTCATATATGTGGGACCCTTATTAACACAATGGGGTTTAATTGCAAACACGGGGCCCTCATTATTTTATCAGGTGTCCCGCGAGTCTTCCCGGGAAGCCGCTTGTTCAACTCAGTGATCTCCATACGGCTGGCATCTGATTCAGGGACCCTCACCAAACATTTTGGAAACCATCAAACGATACGTTCCCCCCGATGCAAGGGTCACATTATATATTCGGCGGGGGAGGGGGGGGGGGGGGGGACTAAACGATACGAGCCACCAATTCAGACGCAAAGATCTAACCTCAAGTGGTATCTTAAAATCCGGAGCCTTAATGAAAACTCTGGGGACCATCGACCGATAGAACAGTACGGTTTGATGGTGATCTCTGCACGTCTGGTGGGGTGCCGATCACAATATCGTGGGCCCCAACTCAGCCTGAGGACTTAATTGCAAACTCTAGGGTGTATTTGAATTTCTGGGGAAGGAAGAACCACCTGCTCTGTGGTGGACTCGTCAGGTGGTCTTGTGTCATCACATTCCAATCTGTCTCGAGACTGTTTGGAGATGATCAACGTCACCAAACATTGTCATATTAAAATGAGTGATGCTTGACCCCGATACGACACCTGAGTTCATCCGACGGTGATGCTGTTGCCGCACACCGTAACGCACAAGGAACACACTTGGGGTGGGGGACCTTGACAATCGTTACTTATTCCCAGTTCCTTATTCGACATTTTGGTATCAACCGTCAAGATCGGTTGATAACGAATGTCGAATAAGGAACTAGCAATACGTACGCCCGTCTAGGGATGGAAGAGTATTGTTGTGAATGTTAGTTAAGAAATAGTTTCAGCAAGTAGATATAAATTTTTGTTTTATATATTCAGTATTATACTCAGAATCATTATTATATTCAGAACTCCTCTTTGTTAGTCATGTGTAGATGCTTTGCAAACAAACTATTCAGTGCAAACGTACCCAGACACTACGGAATCGTCACAAACAGGTGTGAATGGAAGAATATATGTTCTCTTTGAAATTGCAGAGTTTTCTTTGAGAAAATTGTAGAATCCGATACCAAAGTCGTCTTTAGGAGAACGGAACTGGCGTTTCGGAGGTTGCATTTTGGCTAACTGCTCCAAGACGGGCAGAACGGTCATCGCAGTACTGTATGCCTAACCCTTGGAACCCTAAAGGCCCCTAAATGATATGCAATAACTTCTCCAAGTAGGATGACTGTCCAGTGAATGTGTGTGTTAACTAATCAATATCAATCCAGTTGCTTCACAAACCATTAAAGACGCCTATGAACTTCTATAGATTTCGTTACGGTCATAGTTCGTTAGGGCTAACATTGTTGGTATGTATCCCCCCCCCCTCTCTCTCTCTCTCTCTCTCTCTCTCTCTCTCTCTCTCTCTCTCCTCTCTCCTCCCCTCACTTAACACATGTTATCAACGGCTGAAGTAGTCCAAGCATGCTTGTTGTTCGTTATCACTTCAATAGCGTGAAAATTGCGCTACTTGTAAACTGTCACGTCTTTTAAAACGTCAGTATGTCATTTCATTCATATTGGTCAAAAATGGGAAATAAAATGTCGAGGGAAAAAAATATAGAAAGTTCCGACCCTATCATCAACAGAGGTGATAAGAAGGCATGCCGATGTAGGACGACCAAGGGACAGATGAAAGGTATTTTCAAAATATGTGCGGAAAAGGCGTTTATAGAACAGAAGTTATGTAAATGCTGAATTAATTATATATTTTTTTACCCCAGCGAGCAAATACACGTGGCATATTTCATAATACGTTTGTAGCCGCGTTTTAGTGACAAAGACTGAAGTCTCAAGCAGCGCGAAAATGCCGCGGTCCGGCAACCGTGTACTGTCGATGGAAGTGCGTTTCATTTTGTTTGTCTGATGTCCAATTTGAATATCGCCGGCATCCATTTTTAGAAGGAAAAAACTATCACGTTTTATGCTTTATCAAGTGATCATCGGGTTTATATAAAAATAAGAAGTCGTAGAAATATATCATTTTCGGTTGCACAGCGCCAGGATATGATGTATTGTTCCAAAAATACTAGGTATGTCATTTATGATTAATCACAGCTCGCCTACTTTTCCAGCCCCGTGGCCTCTGTTGGATCCAAAGGGTGAAGAAACAAACCCAAAAAAACCAAACAAATGTATACATATATAACGGGCTGTGAGGACAAGTTTGGATTACTGGGTGACCACTTCCAAGTAGTTACTTTTGAAAGTTATATGACATCGGAGGTTCAATTTTCCACTGGCTATCACAGGCCTACGTCGTCTGACTGCCATTTTAATGCAAAATTCACAATCTCTGTTTAAGATATATCGCATTCGTTTCCGACACGAGGCGACCCTAGATTTCGAAAGTATCGTTAAACCTTAATAAATAATAATCGCCTTTGTTTAGAGTCACTAGTCTGGCATCCTTCAGTTGATCAGAAAACCGAACCGTTTTGAATCTAAAAATACCACAAACATTCATTTAATCATCTTCTTTTAACCAACGGAGAACTGTTTCTCAAATGAGACTTGGTTTGATAAACTTTTAATGACTTTGCCAGTACCATCAAAGATGTTTGTTTATTAAACAATATACAATTATGGACTTTTGTGGTGGTGAATATGATATGATATGAACCTAAACAACTTATATTGACCGAGGCGTTAGCCTCGGTCAATATAAGTTTTTTAGGTTCATATCACATCATATTTATACATGTGGGTATTTAACTGTTTACACACTTATATACTTATAATCCAAGCAGATTTTGCTACACCATGCTTTTCATGTGACACCTGTGTAGCCATTTCATGTCGCCTTTTAGTCTCAAATCTGAAAATAATTTACTTTAGGTGCGGCAGGAAGACGGACAATCTTGTCCATGCTGCCCCTGTACAATATATCTAATGCATTTGTTATTATTGTTTTTAACTTGTATGTAAGAAAATTGTACAAATAAAATATCTATCCATCTATCTATCTATCTATCTATCTATCTATCTATTTACCACTACAAAACAAAATTCCATAAATGTTTTATTATATACACCATCCTCAAAAAACCCCAATCTTCTATTGTTCTATTTGTCAATTAAACGTTCAATTATATCAACCAGAAATACTTTTATTTAACAATAAACTAGTTATCATCTACAGAATAACATAAAAAACAATGTCACAGAGATTATGTTGATTGAAATAGAACTAGAGAGCCGATTTCCAAAAGCTATATTTAGAAAGTTGATAGTGACTGGAAAACTGGTGTACGTTGATTTTTGAGTACCAGTCACGTGTATAAGATCCCAGCCAATAGAAATGTGGTTATTTATAAAGTATATAATAATTATGACAAGAGACCCGTCAGCAGTTTTATTACCAGGCGTATTTCCACTAATTGTGTTAATATTTTGATGTTTGCAAGTGCACTAAATACTTGTTGATTAGAATATATGTAATTGGAGTCCGAAATAATATCCGTATATCGTTATGAGTAACATGACGTCAAATCACAACAACGGTAGTGTTCGCGCAAACGTCACAAAAATTGGGTTAACAAACACGCCATAAAAGCGTCGGCTTCCTGACGGAATTAGACTGATGGCCAAAGAACTTGATTCATATTTAGCCGTGCCGAAACAGTAAGTGTATATAATGGAATCGGTTATGGATCGGAGGACAGACTGCGCGAGTTATCCTTTCAGAAATGGTGGCGAAAATATGGATTGATGTCTAGCATTTTCTTTAACCCTTTGCATATTGATAGTGTCGTCCACGCCCGTTCAGTGCCAACAGTTAGAAGTGTCCATAGTTGATATTTGGGGGTGGACCAATTAATATTTTTAAGGTGCAGCCCTTGGGCTGCACGTTGAAAATTCTGATTTGTCTACTATACGAATTCACGGAGGAATTATCTTAGTTACGAATTCAGGTCTTAATAAGATGCAAGATAGAAACGTGGCCTCTCGGTATCGAAGGGTTAATTCTACCGAAAAAAATCAATCCAATCCTTCACTGTCTTTATTTTTTTCTCTTTCTGAGTTTGCTTTGGTGTTGTTTTCTTCCTCATTCCCTAAACAAGGCATAATTATTTATTAGGTCGTACTGGTCGAGCGCATTCGACTTTGAGAAAATAAACTACACTTTGGTAAGAAGACGAAAACAAACTGCTTCAGAATTGTTTCTGCTTGCGGCGTCCGCGAATTGTGACAGCAAAGGCAGTAAGAAAAACATCAAAATTTCCCGCTTAGAGTTGCCATTTCGTTCAGAAGGCATTTGCCTTTAAACATGAGATTGTTTTGCTCCTAAGATTTTCAGAAAGATTTGACATTTTCGCTCAACAACTCGATTTATTAAGCGACAGTTTACTTGCTGGTTTTCAAAAACACAACGTTCAACAAGGAAAAGATCGCAACTGTCCAAATGCAATGTAAGGGAGACAACTCGAAGATTACACCTGTCACGCCAGAGTCGGCGAGATGTGATAAATCATAAATTACATTACATTTGAATTGCACAATTTTAGATATTTTAATTAGTTTGATTTATTTCATATTTACTTAATTATTGGTGTTTAAGGTTACTATGTGTATATAAGGCTATACCTTGGACAGGCTCATTCAGTCTAAAGTAATGTTTTATTATGTTGCCATTGTCCACTTCAGACACACGCCCACCTGTCATTGGTCACTATTATACCAAAAAAAGGCAGAACTTGCCTGTCTTAGTAAATAAGTGTTTCCCTACTTCCAGGGGTTCGGCGAGTAAAGGGAAATTGAGACTCAGTTTTGTTTCAGAAAAGTTTGGATGACCTGCCCAAAGCTACCATTTAGATCATTTCATATCTCCTCTTGAGTGGAACAAAACTTTACTTCTGCGCTATAGAGCCCCGTCAAAATGCCTCCATGGCAGTAGTATATAACGTACTCGGATGGGCCATATTTGCCAGAATCCATCCCGCAGTGACGTCATAGTCACCTGACCTAGTTTCTGGATTGTCATGGTAGCCCACATGAGCGACCATGTTGTGACGGCATTACCATGGTGATACGTAGTGTCATTGAGCATATGCAACGCGTGTTGTTAGGGTGACGTGTTTCCGTCGTCTATGTTGTATACTGGAGGCCGCCGTTTTAGTTTTTACTATTGTACGTGGTTGCTATGTGACCCAAATCCCTCTAATATGACAGGAGTGTGATCGGATGCTGTGTTCGATTGAACGGGGGTACATCTAAGTACAAAAATTGACCTGACAAGGCCCCAAAACTCTAGAATCCTTGGTTCTTGCCTATCTAGATCACCATCTTTGGTGACACGTTGTTTCTGCTGGCCCGAAAAGCCTGTAATAGGACGAGAGTGTGGTCTAAGGATGCGTTCCACACTGGAGTAAATCTAATTACCACAAACAATCCGACAACGACAGAGCATCATCAAAAAACCACCTAAAATCACCGAAACGGATTTTATTTCGCCCGGATTTTCCCAGAATTATCATTACAGGTGTAGCACGTTGAGCTATAGGGTCCTAAGTGGTGCGGGGTGTGTTCGTATGGAATGTTCGATTGAAAAGGAGTACTTTTGCTGGTTCGGATTTTCCCAAACTCTTCGGTTACTTCTTATTTATCTAGTTCGGATGACTTCGTGATCCTCTGCTTTTATTTATCTACGCCCTGCTTCACCTATTACTGACCTTGATACGCGCCAAGTGTGAATGTGAACAGCTTCATCGGTGAGTTAGCGTTCAGGATAACACATCAAAGGTAACACAATGGCCGTTTTTCCGGCCAGCAACATGATACGTCATAACGTCATTAAATAGGATGGCTGTTCAGTAAATGTGTGGGGTACACCAATCAATATTTTTAACGTGCAGCCTCGGGCGGCACGTTGAAAATATTGATTGGTCTACCATAAATAATGAACATGGACTCTTCTAATTGCTGCCATTGAACTGACATGGAAGATACCACTAGAGAACAAAGGGTTAAAAAATAATGCACACTCATTAATCGGCGATTCTCTTGATATGAACTTTCCTACAAAACGACAGACAGGTTTTCTATTTGAGAAGTTGATGTGTATGAGCCACGTTCTACCTAAATGAAAACAACACTCATACTCCCAATGATGTTTCATACCACAAAACGTATGTGCAAGTTTCCAGCGCTCCTTTGTGGCTATCTGTTTCATTGCATTTACTCCTCTTTCCTACTAATAGTGAGTTTGAAATATGGTAACGCTTTGTTTCGTAAAAGCTTAGTTCTAATATGTATTGCAACATTAGCAAAAACTGATGTGAAGAATTTTGCAAACTGTTTTGAATGAAAATTCCATGCAACTAACCCATAAAAGGTCACAGGGATACATCGCGGTATAAGCAGCGGTATAAGCAGCACTTTACAGTCCAACAACCTTCCGGGGATAATTTAAATACGAAAATGTCTCCTATCGAACCGAACTGTGATCAGCCTGTGTTATCCTTGGAAAGTGCCCGGGTTGGACCCTGGTTCAGCCTGATGTGAGAAGTTTTCGACTGCAACGCCGGAAGTTCTTGCACCTCGGAAATTACTTGGGACTCCGAGATGGGCGTACTGATGTGTAGAAATGAGGACAGAAAGAACTGAAGTTAGGTTCTCAGCTTCCATGCCAATGCTCTGGAGGGAAGGAAACACTTTATTATATACTGAGTCAAAAAGAAAGTATAATAAACTTTGAGGAGCAATTTGTTTTAGTATTATCGACTTTAATCCCAAACAAATTATTGTAAATTCACATTTCGAGTCCATCTGTACGAATTTGCATAATTTCGTGTTCTTACTGTTGCCAGCGTTACGTCAGGACGTCTCAATTCAGACATGGGGTGAAATGAAAAGTTCACACATGCAGACAATAGCGTGTATGTCCACCGTTTGCCTCTTGCATGGCAAGACATCGACGGCGCATGGACCTGATAAGAATCTGGATGTCACCCTGTGGTGTTGCGTTCCACTCCTGCCTTAGAACATTATGTAAATCGCCTAACGTCTGAAGATCATGAAGTCGTACCCGAAGGTCCATTTGATCCCAAAGATTCTCGATTGGCGACAAATCTGGCGAAAGTGGGGGCCAGGGAAGAAGTTCGATGCTCTACTCCTCAAGAAAGTCCCGACAGATACGCGCCACGTGACATCGGGCATTGTCTTGCTAAAATAACTGCAATCCAACGTTAGCGTTGAACAACGGGACAAAAACAGCGTTAAGAATATCGTCCATATATCGCTGTCCATTCAGATTACCTTCGATGAAAATTAACTGCGTTCGATGGTGCAAGGAAATTGCTGCACAAACCATTACACTACCCCCGCCGAAACGGTGGCATTCCTGCACGCAAGCATCAGAAAACCGTTCTTCTCGACGGCGATACACTCTTGCCCTACCATCAGCGCGCCGTAGACAAAATCGTGAGAACTGTGCTCCAACGCTGCTGAGTCCAACGAACGCTGATACCCATTCCATTCTGACGGTACGATGACGTTGGATAAGGATTGGTCCGTGGTATGAACGCCTACTTCGGATGCCGTGTTCAGCGAGTCTGTTGCGGACAGTTTGTGCACTAATTCTATTGTTAGTTCTACCAGGAGTAATTGCTGCTGTCCTCGTCGTCGGAAGGAAACGATCCCGCAGGTGAGATGTTCTGATGTGTCGGTCTTGGGCAGGGGTCATAACTCTTGGTCAACCTGAACGCGGTCGGTCGGCAGGAGATCCAGTGGTTCTAAGCCTTCCAATGAGACGGTAAATAGTGGCCACAGTGACTCCGAACTCAGCAGCTGGCTCATCTGGAGGTATCCCAGTCTCATGCATACCAATGGCACGCAACCTCTGATCTTCTGTTAACGTTGGTATTTTTTAAAATGTCGGAAGACAAAAACTAGCGTGTTTTCTAAATAACCTAGCCTCTCTAGCACAGCATAACACAAAGAAAATCGTCGGTCACCCATTGAATTTGATTTTCGCACGTGCTATTTTGAAATCCGTAGCAAAATTGTACAAGGTTGGGTGGACAACAACAACATTTCGTTAAACTCTTTGCACGACTTCTTGTCCACAAACATGCAACATTAGAACTATTATATTTCATCCTTTATGCTATTTTTTCACATTTGTTACTATTATACTTTCTTTTTTGACTCAGTTTATGTCTACCATGGACGTGCGAAACATTTCTCCAATGTCGTACAAGAACATCCACACACTGATATATATAAACCATTTGAACCCTCTTTTCCTGAAATCGTATTGGTTTTGTGTACACTTTCTGTGAGATGGGTCAGTGCAATATGAATATACTGGCAGGATAAAATAATAACTGCAGTCCTATTCCGTGCTTTTGGACGTTTTCCGCTTCAAAGCATGATCAAAAGTATGGAGAATTCCGCGGATATAATTCAATAAAAGAAAAATTCAAATGAGGCTCAGTGCAAAGCTGTGTTCTCACTACAGATTTTTATCGTACGATTTTTTCAAGTAAATGACAAAGTTGGTGTCGATCTATAGTGAGAACACTCAAGGCGGATGACTTTCTTTCGATTTTTAACTGATACGATTTTTATCGAAACAATCAAACGCGTTTGATTTCAGCTACTTTTATCAAAAGACTCCTTCCAGTTGTCGAAGGGGTTACCGTTGACCAGCCTTCAGAGGTGAGGTAAATCGTACGACAAAGTCTACAGTGAGAACAGCCTTCAGATGTTTGACGTTCGACAAAAATCGATCGACAAAAGACGTCCCATAAAAGACGTACGCTAAAAATCTAAATTCAGAACACGGCTTTACACGGTTTCTTTTTTTAACATATTGCTCATATCTAATGAGAGCAGCTTTGATGAATAGAGGAAGGAATTGTTGCTTGATCAACATAAAGAGTTAGCTGCAAGTGTGTCCCGAAAAGGACATCACCAAATATTCCTTCATGCAATAATACGTTTACTCTTTGAACCCTGGTGGAATGTTCCATGTCAGTTCCATGGCAATAATAGGAAGAGACCATATTTGTTATTTGGGGGTAGACCAATTAATATTTTCATCGTGCAGCCTTAGGGCTGCACGTTGAAAATATTGATTGGTCTTCACCACACATTTACCTTGCAGTCACCCCCCTTAATGACATTATGACGTAGCTTATGACCCGGCCTGAAAAACGACCTCTGGAGTTCAAAAGGTTAAAATAACTTTATGTCGGTTTACTCATGCCACACACATTGACCGTTTCGGTTTATGATACCATAACTGACTAGGTCAAGTATGAATTTATAATACACATGCAGATGCATAATATCTGTCTCCCGCAACAAGGGGTTGGTGTTGAGGAGGGAGTTCTGTAACTACACAATTGCCTCAAATTGCCACAACACAGCGTGTTCTTGAGCACATACACATAAACACTTGGGCCGCGTATTTCATCAAACTGTTGAAACAGGACGTATACATGTACATATACAAAAAGTATAGGTGGTGGATAAATGGTTGATAAGCATCAGTACAAATAGTAATAATCTGGATGTTTGCGTGGTCTGTGAACAGTAGAACCAGAAGTGGAAGGCTCACATGTACCTCACAAGCAGCTAAGACAAAGAAAACTAGAGAAACAGAATTTACTGCCACCAGTAAATTCAAGTCTGTGTGAAAAGGGTTAAAGTATCATGAATAAACTATAAAGAAAGAGATTTCATGGAGGCTTATTTTTCGGGGGTAAAATGTTTTTGAACAAAATCAGAAATGGGTTTTTGTTAGCAGTATTTACAGATATTCATACAGGAATCAGAACATTTTTATAAGAAACCAGAAATGGCATATATGTGACCAGCATTCAAAGGGTTTGATACACGAATCAGAAATGGACAATGTTGGCTCTGCCCACTAATTTGAGTGATGAAATACATTAATAAACTTTAGAAATGCATTAAGGTGTAATAAAATGCATTTCCCAGTCTTTCTGAATAATGCCCCCATATTAAGATCTTCAGAGGGTTAACATATTCCCTTTAAATACTCCATTTTAATCCTTTAAATGGGGGCGCAGTGGCTCAGTTGGCAGAGGTGAAGGCTGCAAGGCGTGAGGTCCTCACTCTGTCCTTGGGCAAGACACTTCACCCCATAGCCCACGTGGCTGCATGGTGACGCTGTGTACTAAAGCGTACTGCACATCGATGGTGCACCCGTCTTCAACCAATGCTAACCCTGCTTGTGTGGAGTTAGTATGTGGGGGATCTGACAGTTGCTCGTTGTTGCCCGGTGGTTCTTCCCGGGTACTCCGATTTCCTCCACCTGAAAAAAACTGTCGTGATCATGATTATCCACTGTGCAGAAATATGTGACATTAAACACCAATGAATAAATAATCCTCCAAAAAATGAGCTCAATCCAATAAAGGATCATAACCTATGTTTTTCACGCAAAAAGGAAAAGGTAGTTAAAACTGAATAGACGTTTCTGTGAATAATGTTGACCGGTTTTCGGCGTTATGTTGGCTAAAAGGTTAAGAATCCCTTACTTTGGAAGGCACACTGAAAGGGTGTCCCATTCCACAGAGAATTAAATGTTAAGAATATAAAGCGAAAAACATTAAGTTTCTCAGCTGACAGTGCCTGCTTTTGCACTCCTGATGGATGGAACGGCACAAATCAGACACAATCTCTTATTGGCAGCTTGGCACCAAAGATTTCTGCACTCTCTTTGAGACCGAGCCGAGCACAGTGAAAGACTATAGAACTCCTCTAACAAATGAGTTTTAAACAGTCATAGCACTAACACAGTTAACAGTACAGTCGACCATGTCAGTATTGCATTGTTACCGGCACCCTCACAGTTTTGTGATAGGTTTCAACAATTATTCAGTGCAGTTTTAGGGAAAAGGTTAACTTTATTCTGCCTGAAATAAAATATGTGCAATCCACATTGAAGTCTTGAGAGGGTTAAAAGCATTGAACTGAATAAGATAGGTTTCAACAAATTTCACAATTATTCAGTGCACTTTTATGGAAAGGGTTAACTTTATTCTGCCTGAAATAAAATATGTGCAATCCACATTGATGTCTTGAGGGGATTAAAAGCATTGAACTGAATAAGATAGGTTTCAACAAATTTTACAATTATTCAGTGCAGTTTTATGCAAAGGGTTAACTTTATTCTGCCTGAAATAAAATATGTGCAATCCACATTGAAGTCTTGAGAGGGTGAAAAGCATTGAACTGAATAATTTATAATCTATTTCCTTGCAAGGCAAAGGGCTTCTCTCAACTTAGTTCCAGGAACTTACATCCCATTATCATAACAAGGTTAGTAGATTACATTTCATTTTTTGAAAGCTGACTCCACTGGTGTTTACATTATCTCCAGTGTGAATAACATAGCATCGTATTGCTTGGGGAGAATTTACTGTATCAGGACATTGGAGGCTGTGAAAGCCCTGTGGCCGACTGGGCATACTCAGTGGCTCTGGCGACCTGAAAAACATAGGTGGCCGAGGACTTTTGACTGTCCACCAGTATGCCAAAAATCAGCGAGATAGGACGATTCGTTTTCGAGTTATCGTGAGGACAAGGGAGTGCATAGAAGACAGAAGACAGGAGAATAAGAAAAAGAAAAAGAAGAAGAAGAAGAAGAAGAAAAAGAAAAAAAGAAAAAGAAACCGTACTAAAACAATAGTCTGTGTGTTTCACACAGACTAAATATATACATATGTGCAGATATACATACAAGATCAAGTGATTTTTAAACCATTTACTTCATATTTCAGAGGTGAGAAGGGCTTTATGTTTTTTTCTTTATTCTTTCTTACATTTCTTTTTCACTATGGTATGGTTTTGGTATATTGGTATGTTTTTCTACAATCTGTGAAGGAAGCCCCCTGGGCTGTACTCGGCAAACTGCAACAAAGCATAACAAAATCGGCACCAGTATACTTCTGTATGAATATGATCTGTAATCTAAATATTGGATCCTTGATATTTCAATATGGTAACTGAAGCAGTCGTGATGCCGAATTTCGTAGCTCAGTCAATAAGGGATGTACACGTCTGCATTTTTTATCTAATCTGTTTGAATGTGAGACATAATCAAAGTAGAAAAATAGAAAAAAATACGTGGACAAGTTATTGTCTGTGGGGTTTTCCTCAGCAACTTTTCACATGCAGTTTTCTCAGTTTTCCCCTTAACTTATTACAGTATAAAACATATTCACAATCAGGCCCGTAGGAACTGGGGGAAGGGAGCCCCCCCCCTCCTCCCGACGTAATTTTCATTTTTTTTGTTTTATTTATATTATTTGACCAATGTACGGATATAATTCAGCAAATTTCCCAAAATCCACATAATAACGATTATGTGATTAGAACGGGGATCAGTAACATTATTATATTGACGAGGTACATGTAACATTAGCATGTGGTCTGTGACCAAGGCTCAGTGGGTGAATCTGGTGATATAACAGTGTAGATTACAATGAGCCAATGCTACTTACACAAGCCAACAGGTGGTCGTTGGTGTTTGATGTCGTCACAGCCACAGACTTTGGCAATTTTATTATCACTGTCAGATAAGGCTGGTGTATCATTTATTACTGTATAGGGAGAGTTAGCACTGGCTGCTAACGTTATTTGCTCCATATATTTTAACAAACATGCACGAACTTGGATTTATTCACATGCTGTAGTCCCCATATATACATTCATTGATGTTTCGCTGGTGAGTATTAATGCATGTTTCATTCTTTTCTGCCAGCATGCACAAGATAACAGTTGAATGCCAAAATGCATGAGAGAGCGTCATTTCAACATTGAAAATCAAAAACCAACCACCCTACTCGGCGCTCCGCGCCTCCGAGACGCGCAAGCGCGACAAAATGGTCCCCCAATGTCATTTTCCTTCCTGCGGGCCTGTTCACAATACTGGGTCATTAAGTAGCTCGATAATCCAAATATTTGATCATTGACATATATGAAAACCAAATATGGTCGAAAAGTCAAAAGATCTCCCACCGATTTCTTTAATATTTCAATTTGAAGGTTGTTATATCTTATGATTCTTCATTTTATCTTTTATCTTCTTTCTTACATATTCAACTCACAGATGTATGAATGGTGTGCATATTTTGCAGTTTGTAAAGAAGTGGTCCTGGAAAATCTTTTACAAACTGCAATGGAACATATCCATATCGGTATCAGTATACGCCTATACTGCACCTATACTGTACTAGTATACTTCTATATGCCAATCAAAGAGAATACTGGTTCCTCGACAAAAATGATAGCTCTAACCATTTGGTATTTCCAAATTATTATACAAGAGAGTTGAGGTCATCATTGTTTTTAATTAATATTTTCGGGCAGGAAAAAGATTTCTCAGTAAATATTTTACCAGCATTCCAATGATGATGGCCACCAACCACAGCATTCCATAGACTTTCAGCCTTAATGTGAACGAAATTCGTAACAGTTAATATCTACATTCCACCAATTTGAAAAAAGACAAGATCCCGCAGCAGTCCATCGTCGTATTTGCGGTAATTCAAAAGTGGGCGAGGGAGGGGCTAAGCGCCATGTGGACACTCCCACAAGAGACCGGGCCTGTGTGTCCTGTTGTGAGAGTGTACGTATGGCGGAAGTTGACTCGTTAGTATATCTGTTAGCACACAATTTAGTTATGGGCGAATCTAACTGAAAGACTCGAATCTGCGTAAGTCGCGAATACATTTTTGAACAATTAAAAAATAGATCTATTACTGCTATCGGATAATGTTGGGTTACCCTATAATATTAACTACACTGAATTCCAGATGGGTGTAAATTTTGCCAAGTTACCTATGAAAGTATTTGCGAATATCGAAATTTTGAACAAGTATTGTTCTGCATCCTCGATACCCTCGTTTCATAGACAAAGTGGGTAATCAGACACAAAATCATGGAATTTGTCACAATTGAGGTCACTACAACCAGTTCGTAGTTTAGGTGGAATGATGTTGAACTTTCTTGTGGCGATTGCGAAGTATGATGGAGGCTTATGAGAAGACGGTGTAATGGACTTCCTGAACTTCGCAAGCGGCGAGCTGGTTCATACAGTCTCGGAGAGAGTGTTCCAAATTTCAGTACAGGAGGGGGAGAATAGCCGTTTAAATAACTTTGTTCGACAAGAATAAGGATCAAAATTGGATGAGTTACGTAAATTATATTGTAGCAGAGTTTGGAGAAAGGTTGGTTCACTCCCATTGACTATTTTATAAAAGTTACATAATTTCTGGTCCTGACGTCTGTTTTCTAACCTACTCCAACCAACTTCCAACAAAAGTCGATCATGTGAGGCTGATCTAGTCTGTCCTCTGGCTATTTGTGCAGCATCTCAGTGAATATCTTCCACACGTTTTAGAAAGTAACATGGAACATCCACACAGAACGCCCGTATTCTAAGATCGGTCACATGAATGCATGATATAGTTTTTCAAGTATTTTCCTATTAAAACTATACTGCAGGTTTCTCATTTCAGACGATCGACAATCTCGAACACGCCTTTTTTACATGTGTTATTAATGTGTTCTCTCCCAGAAATATTTGATTGCAAAGTTAAACCCAGGTGTTTGTTGGAATTAAAAAGAATCGATTAATTCACTATTGAACAAGCTGTTTAATTAGGGGTATTTCTACTGAGTGTAAAGAGGATTGCTTTCTTCATTTTTTGCATTAAATGAGACAAGTCACTGATTAGCCCAAATCGCTTACTTTTTCGAGTTCCAAATTCATCTTTTCTTGAACAATATCAGCATTGCCTGAAGATTCAGTCAAACAGTGTCATCAGCAAAGAGGCGAATGATTGACTCTATTCTATCAATAATGTCATTGATATATTTATTGGTGTTTAATGTCACATATTTCTACACAATGGCTGATCATGACCATGAAATGTCATTGATGTAGACAAGAAAGAGAAACGGACTCAGAACTGATCCCCGTGTGAAACCTGCCTCAATTTCCATGTAGCTAGAGTTACAAGTATTTATGTTTATATTGTATTTTCTGTCTGCCGAGTAGCTGTGAAATCAGCAGGGTAGTGGCCCCGAAATACCATACTGTTTTAATTTGAATATGAAGTCTCCATGCCAGACTCTATCGAAAGCCTTCGATGGGTACAGAAAACCCCACAAGTCTGCAAGTTTTTATCTACTGGGTCACATAGGTTATGATAATCCTCTAACAACTGAAAAACTGTGCTGTTGTTTGGAAAAAATCCGGAATGTAGCTCATAGAATAGATTGTTATCAGTAAAATATGTGAAGACTTCCTTAAAAACAACTCGTTCCATGATTTTCCCTAAACAACACAATAAAGAAATGGATCGATAATTTGGGGGGGGGGGGGGGTCTAGACGATACCCCTTTTTAAATAAAGGAATCACATCAGCACACTTCCACTCAGAAGAAAACACTGCCGATTCCAGTGATTTGTCAAAGAGGAGAACTGAAGGTATCCTAACACTGAATTTAGTTTCCTTCAGCATTCTATTTCCGATCCCATCATGGCCGCGAATTTTAATTGTTTTGAGAGATTTGAGAATGTAAGTGATGTCTTGCTAATCTTACTAATAGATCGCGAACATGTTCGTTTGAAAAGTGGGAACTGTTTTGTTTTTTTAGTTCAATTTGTTGGTTTTAGCGATTTTGATTCATTTAGGAGATGGGCTTTATCACTGTCAGTTTTGAAGAAGCTAGGAATTGTATCAGGATTGCATATCAGCGTTGGAATTCCCGGATCGGAGGTAAATGTTTTTGAAACATCTTGACAACATGCCAAAATTGCCGTTGGTCATTGCGTCCGGGTATTCAGTCATCGATTGTTTCCAGATACTGTTCTTTCGCAATGTTTTCAGGTTGTTAAGCTTATTTCAAGCCGTTTTATATTTCTCCCATATCTTGGGGCTATTACCTTTTAGTGCTGCCTTACGTAATCGATCACGGAGGCGGATAGCGCTTCTAATAGTGCTGTCAAACCACGACTTGTTACACCTCCTAATAATAACCTTGAAAAGTAGTATACATTTCTCTGCAATTTCCAAGAAAATTGAAACAACGTTTCATACAGATATCGTCCTCTTTACACATCAGGCTCTCCCAGTCTGCCTCATTAATGAGTACAAACATTTTGATAAAATCGGCTTTTTTTTAATTTCACACGTGCCCCGTGATTGCGGATTGTTTAGGCCGACTGCACACTATATGGGCGAACACTGCAAGATGGTCTGATAAACCTAGGTCAATACTACCCGAGTGAGCAACAGTAACTGTGTCGCTAATTATTACAGGGTGAAGCAGAGATCTTGATGTATTTCTTATTCTTGTTGGTTCGGATATAACATTTTTCAAACTGTATCGTCATCAGAGTCTGTAATGTACTGTGTTCTGCAAGTTGGTCGGACTTTATATCCTCGTTATCGCCATTGCTGGATTTATTTCTAAAGGTAATTCAATATTCTTTTGCAGCTTGGACCAGTAATTTTCACTTGATTCTCTCCCCGATCTGAATGTAACAAGGAGGATTAATTTCTGCTTACTGTCAACTTCGAACCAGAGAATATCATCATCAAATGATAAATGTTCAATATGTTTATAAGTAAAGTTGTCAGCGAAGTACGCCGCCACACATCCACCGTACTAATTTATGTTATATGTAATCGGGGTTGAATAATTAGGAATTAGTGTGTTACCAACATCGAAATCGTTATCTAGATCGGTTTCGGTGAAGCAAATGATGTTAAAGTCGTCGATATCGTCTGTAAGCTTTGACAGTTGATGACGAATGCTACAGACGTTATAATTCAGAATTGAAATTGTACCTACGTTGGTAACAACTGGACCTGGGTTTGAGTGATATCATCACAAAGAATAATGATCAACATTATGGTGACAGCTATGTACAATGAGAAATGAAGCATAAGAGAATGAAAACTTAGGTGGGCAGAAGCAATATGTTGTTGACTATGAACTCGTCCTCCGGAAGTGAAATTGTTATAGAAGATACCGACTGACTGACGATATTGCGCTATATCACTCGTCATATTTAACTTCGTATTTAAAATTCGTTTAGGTAGCCGAAATATGGACAGTCAGTAGGTATTCCCAAACAAACTGAGTGGGATATTTGTAAGTAAATAAACAATATGTACAAAACTGGAATTTACACCTCTGTTGGGTTTTAGCTTTTGTAATGAAGCTTGTGATTGTGGGTCAAGGTAAAGGTTAACTATGTGTCCAAATACTCCATTCCCCCGCAGTGTCGCTCAGTGTAATACGTTAATTAGACAAACAATATATATATAGTATGCTGAAAGGATTAATTTTCGGATTATACTTTCAGTGAACTGCCTATGTCCGCGTGTTTTCGGGTGTTTATGTATTTGTCATTATTAACCTTTTGAACCCCGGTGGTATATTTGACTTGAGTTAAATGGAAGCCAGTGGAAGAGGTCATTTATTATTTAGAGGTAGACCTATCAATATTTTGAACGTGCAGCTCCACGGCCGCACATTGACATTACCGACTGCTCTACCCAACACTTTAACTTGGCAGTCACCCCTACTCAATAAAAGTATGACGTGTCATGTTCCTGGATCAGAACCAGAAAAAAACGGTCTTGCGGGTTCAACGGGTTCAACCACTTACAATATATGGTCATATGGAAATTAATGTCCTGAACAACACGAAAATTCCATCTGACATAGTCAACAATGTAATTATTAGTATTAGGTCCACTTTCGGTGCATATGGCTATATCGTGTGTCGGCTAAAGTATTGCAAATGTCTTCTGGATTTTTGGATAAGCGTTATAGCGGCAAACCTTAATGTATGAAATAAGGTGAAAATAAGGGGAAAACTGCAACGCACTCCTTAAAATACTACAAACACAGACATGCCGATCTCCAGGCACTTAACCCTTTACCTAACATGAAAAGCAAACGACACCCGCCAAAAAATTCTTGAATAACTACTTTTTTCATTTTTTGTCTCAAAAACATAGGTTATGACCCCTCGTTGGAACGAGCTCGACGAGCTCGTTCCAACGAGGGGTCATAACATATATTTTTGAGACAAAAAATGAAAAAATAATTAAAATTAATTGGCGATTTTTGCCGTTACGTTTGCTAAAGGGTTAATTGTGAATTTTCTTTTTGAGGTCAGGTGCGTGATATGTTCGGGTCAGTAGTACTAACCTAATAAAATTGTTGAATGTTCCGATTAACTGAATATATCCAAAAACATCGGCAGGAGTTGTAACCTAAGAAATTTCCTATTCCGTGCTCTTTGGAGTTTTTCCGTTTTAAAGCATGATCGAAACAACTGACAAATGCGCGGATTTGATTCATTTATTATTTATTTATTTATTGATGTCTATGTCACATACTTATGCATAATGGCTAATCGTAACCGTGACAGTTGGAGGAAGCCGGATTTGCAAATGATAATAATTATTTTATCACTATCTATCTGATTGGAGTCACTGGGGAGGGATACATTCCTGAACACCAGGGAAGTGGTTTCATGAATATTGTTGACTGTTCTCTATTTCTTGCTCACATGAAGCAACTTCTGTCAAGTTTAGGATTTCAGATTTCAAACTTCTATTTTCAGCCTGCAAGTTTTGTCAACCTTTATAAAGTGTTTTAATAACTTCTTTGTTATTATCTGTTATCTCTTCTTTTAATAATCTGCGTTGACGATCCACGTAAGCATTTACTAGCTCGTTGGGGGCTTTATGAACCTCGTCTTTTAACCCTTTAACCAACGCAGACAATATCAAAAGTTATTATTTAAATATCATTTTTTTTAATTTTTCAAAAAATTTCAACAAAACCATATCATATGACGCCTCATTGGAACGAGCTCAATGAGCTCGTTCCAATGAGGGGTCACATGATATGGATGTGTTGAAATATTTATTTTTTTTTTTTTTTTCAATTGCTCAGTTTGCATATTACGCGGGCGGATGCGGGCGATTCGTTGGGTAAAGGGTTAATACTTAACGAATTTCAGTTCTAAGCTGACTTGAAGAAGACTAACAATAGTGTTCTGGAGAGCTTCAGTAAAGTTGACAGTTTTTTTCACTCACAGCTGGGGGTTTTCAGCTGAAGAAAGCAGAAAGATGTCACCAAAAGAGTTTCTCCTACGAGAACAAAGTGCAACATTAGGTGATATTACCTCTGGAATTTTCCCCTTTGTGGACTGCAAGTCCTGGGTTTGAGGCAGAGGTTGTGATAGGGACACAGGGGTGTTGATTTTTGCACTTTATAAGCCTTCAGCAGATATTTAGTTTAAGTCAAATTGCATATGACATTAACGGTGTTTTCGGTATTTTGTCGGTTTTATTGTCAACATTCTTATTTTCTAATTTAAATGTTTAAAATTTCTCAGTAGCTTTTTCCGTATCTTTTCACATTGAAGGGACATTATATGCAGTAACATATAGTATCAAAACACGGAACACCACTGAACACTGATGTGACCATCACACAACAGTTGAACATTTGAAAATAGAAACAGTTAACGACACAGAGCGACAGTAGGAGATATGAATAGACACAAAACATCAGAGCACGTTTTCACTTCAAATGTTGATTATCGAAACCGAAACTGAGGTGATAAGGTAATTAAATACACTAACACCATGACATTTGAATTATCCATTCCTATTACTAACTTAACCACAATTCCAAGCTTCAAAAGGCGACTTAGAGAAACTGTAACGTTTGTAGTCCGCCATCATTGTCTGTTCATTAGCAATTACATTGACTAGTCAGTTCATGTTTCAAAACTGAATCTATTTTTGGCAATACACGCTCGTTTTATGTTGAATTCTAATGTGATGATTGTTGCAATAGGACATAGTGAGATGATTACTTGAGCTGCTTTTTACGAATTTCCGGATAAACACACACTCCCCCCCCCCCCCCCCCACCACCACCACCTCCCCACACAAAAACAAAATCCAAACTGCGCATGTATCCACGTATAGCACATGAATTATCGCCCACTGCCTCATAGACTATATAGTATACCACGAGCGGTGTGTGTATTTAACGTTGCCCGATACGATACAGACACCGAGAACTGGGGCCAATACTATAAAACTTCTACAATTGTATTTTCGAGAATTGTATTTTCTATATATGGAGGTAAAATGTGGGAACCAATCATTGGCGTTTTCAAGGACGTGGCAAATTACCTACAGGTACATTGCCACCTCTTTAAAAACGCCAATTATTCATTCCAGTGATTTATATTCACAAGTAAAAATACAATTCTGGAAAATACAACTGCAGAAGTTTTATAGCATTGGCTCATGTTCTAGATACACTACGTGGAGAATACGGTCTACGTGCTGAACGTCATGTAAGATTGCATCTGATTAGGCGTGACGTATCTACATTTTAACGTGAGTGAAATGCTTCAACACAAAACAAGAAAGTAAACCGACCGGCAAAGGTAATATTTTTCTTCAGAAATATCGTCTTCATCCACCCAATTCCAGTTTAATCATGGTATAAATAAACAACAAACGTGGGTAGAGTACGAGGGTAAGGGATGAACGAATCGTGCTGAGTTGTTTCCTTCCTTCGGGGAAAAGCTCCAACTCTAGTTGTTGATTCCAGTCGTCCCCCGCATACAACACTCGTTGTGTTCTGTCTTAATGTATATACCGCCATGTACTCAGAATTGGCATATTTGGCTTCTGTCTTATTCACCCGTAAAGGTATTTCGCCAGTATTAATTCCAAATTTGATATTAAGCGACTTTGAAATGAAAAACGCTTTTTGGCGGATTTTTATTGTTTTATATAGGCTTTTTGAGTAAATATATATTTTCTGGCGAGTGTCCAAACCCAAACTATGGGGTAAATCGATTATTGAGCATTGTACATGTGTCGCATTAACCTTGTTCCTAACAGGAATATAAGATAATAATACTTGCACACAAACAAATATGAATTAAAATATTGTTCACCTTATACATCAAATACATAACTTATGACCCCCTAGTGGAACGAGCTCAATGAGCTCGTCCCAATAAAGGGTCAAAAGCTATCTTTTGGGTGGTAAAATGCGAAAACTTAATGCAATTTTTGAAAACAACGGGTCCGTTTTAGTTGTTAAGTTATGAAAAGGGTAAACCTAAGGTGATTTCATTTAACATGCAACGTGTTTCATTTTTGGCCGACCCGTTATGTGCACTGAAATACTTCCAATTTGCAATACAACCTATCAGGAAAAGATAAAGATAAAACATGTCACGAACATGAGACCAAACATATGTTCTTTTCCTTTATCTGGAACACGATTAATAGTTGTTTATATCTTGTCTTCTTGCCGCTAAAACATGCTTACGTTTGGGGTATTATTTTTTATTTTTGTAGGGTGCACCTCTGGACAGACTCCATGCTGTACATCTACAAAATTTGAAGCTGTTGCCGGCAATTTTGGTGGATCGTATAATCTCCAGACACATACACCTACTATTGTTGACGTAAGTATGTTTTCTGAACTCTCTCGCTTTCTCTCTCTCTGTCTGTCTGTCTATCTGTCTTTCTCTTTCTGCCCTCTCTCGTCATTAAGTGTGTGCGTGTTGCCTCTGGGGGTACTGGATATTGTCCTGTTTCTAATTTGTATTTGCATGTTAATCGTATCGTATACCCATAACTGATGCTGTTAGTGTTTAACCTGCCAGGACAAGAGATACTTTCCGAATTATTTCCTTTACGTTGCATAAGACATTTTTTTCTCCATTAACGCTGACCTCGTTGCTATCAGTTTCCAGTAAATCACAACACCTGTCAGGCCCGGAGCAAGGAGGATGGCTGGTGGCGATGTCTTCGCCCACGAATACCATGTTTGTTTGAACTGTTTGATCGGTGGTCACCAGAACGCCAAAGGTTTCCGTGAAAAGCCGCCAATTTGAAAACACGTTGACCATTTGACAAAACCAAAATTTTCATGGTGCAAAATTATTTTTATGCTTCATATATCTCTGTATGAAAGCGTCCGTTATAAATATATGGCAGTCGCGTAAACGAAAAACGCTTGTGTATTATTATTTCAAAGAATTACTTTCATAACACGAAAGTAATTCTTTAAAATAATAATAATGGCCATTTCAGATCTGTCTGTTGTCGTTTTAAAGAAGTGTATTTAGTTAGCTTTTACGTTCGTACAGAGGGTCATCGCCCCAGGAACACTGTCGAACAATTTTGACTCTGATCACACCTGGGGCCAATACTATAAAGCTTTTACATTTGAATTTTCTGGAATTGTGTTTTCTAGTTATGGTGTTAAATGGGTTGAAATGCACCATTAGCATTTTCAAAAATGTGGCAATTTGCAAGTTGGCAATTGTCATATCTTTTAGAATGCGAATGATTCATTTTAATCAGTTATATTAGTAGGTATAAAATACAATTCTAGAAAATACAATTGTAAAAGTTTTATAGTATTAGTCGAAAAACTTTAGATCCCAGTTTCGCACCCGATGGTATCGTCACGTGGAACATTGATAAGATTCAGTAAGATAAGGCCGTATGATTAAATTATTTTTTATCCTTGTTTACCCAGGAGCTGTTTCGCTGTCATTTGCGTCTCACCTCAAGGGCTAACATATTTTCTGTTCACATAAACCTGTGCATACCTGGTATAAAAGGCATGACCTTTCGTCCGGATAAAAATACTGTCTCGTATTTATTTTATTTGCTCCCATTGCGTCGCCAGATGGTTGGACAGTTTTACTTTACCTGGTAGAGTGTGACACTGTAAACATTTCACCAGAGACGAGGTAATCAAAACATCACCGTATGCCGCCAATGGCACAGTGCAAAATAAAAAGGTTTGAAGACGTAACTTCGGTGTCTCTATTTGACATTCATCAGTTACTTTGAGTATAAATGGACCGTCATAAAAGCAATCATCCATCACAATAAGTTTTGGCTACATGCTTGGTAGTCCAAAAATGCACAAGATCACTTTACGAACAGGAAACACTTGATTTTATATAATTATTCAAAATTATAATACGATATACATGCGCTACTTTTTTTCTTTGCCCGATGATTTTGATTTGAACAATAAAAAATAAAGCCTAAGAAACCAAAAAACAAACAGAGACAAAACACCCAGTAATGTATGCTAAAAAGAAAAGAAATCGCTTTCTTATGGAAAACGGAAACCGAAAACCGACAACCTTGTTTAATCCTGATCAAAATTGGGCTGGATATGTTTGGATTTATTTGGACAATTGATGAATCAAGGACACATGGGCAGCGAAACATCGAACAGAAATTCTCAACTTTTTCTTAAAATTAATGACGTCGTCGCAAAATTGGCGGCGTATGGAATAACGTTTGGCACTTTGGCGTTACCGGCCAAGTCTTTGTTACTTTGCTCCATAGAGGTGTCCCGACAAAGGGTTTTTTGTTCAACCCCGGCGAAAATGGTCTTGCACAAAATTATATCAATTATAAGTTTAAGTCTGGTTTCAAGCTACTAGCTACTTGTTTTATCTTTTGAATAACTACTAGAGTTGTTGTTGTTGATAATGGTATTGCTGTCCGTTCCGAAAGAATATCGCCAAATCTGAAAGTTACACGAAAAAAAATGATTACGTTTATTTTTTCCTTATGTCGATAACTTATATACCAAAATTGTGTCTTGAGTCTTTTATCTTCATTCCTCGATACATAATTTAGTACAGGTGATGGAACCCAACCTCAACATGAACACACTCTACGAAGGCTGATACAAATTACACATGCAATTATTCATCGTGGTTCTTGCTTTAATTAACACAACAATTAACACACGTGGAATTGGTTACGTTTACATTTGTATTTATTTTATTCCAAAGCGTTCACTTAAAAATAGAGAAATAATATTAATAAAATAAAGTTATTTTAATTTTTTAATTCGAAGCACGCCAATTTAAACACTGAATCAACTCCTCATACCAAAGTATTTGTGAAAAGCAAGCAAAATAAAGCTCAGTTCAGAAAATATATATTGATGTCAAAACCTTTGTAAAGTATATCAATGACACGATTGAATGCGCTCAGATTCTGCCGGATGGGCTGAAAACAAATGCCGGCTGCAGGTTTGTATATGGGTGTGTGTGTGTTTATGTGTGTGTGTGTGTGTGTGGTGAGAGAGAGAGAGAGAGAGAGAGAGAGAAGAGAGAGAGAGAGAGGGTGGATTTGCATACGCCAACGACCAGGCTCACTTTTCAGCCTTTGGATCTTTTAACAAAGTTCAACCCAACAAATGGTGTGACCCCGTTCGCAGTATCCCCCGCAGTCAGGTTCATTGTTTTTTCGATTTAGGATAGAAAAATCGAAATACGAGAGAGAGAGAGAAAGACTTTTCTGTGTTGTATCTATTTTTAATAATATTACACATAATTCTGTGCGCATGCACAGAATCATGCCTGCCACACGAGTGGACGATATTTAGCTCCAATCGAACCATGGAGCTATTAGGACAGTCACAATACAGCGACAAAACAAACGTAGATGCAGGTAAGTGCCAAGTTTTTCAAGCAAATTTATTTCAGTTGACTGTAATGGATTATTTGAACAGTGTTCTAGTTCATCAATGCGCATCGAATGATTTGATGAATTAAATTGAATATTATTTGAATGGAATGTATTATCAGTCGCACACACCTGTTCACGGTTGTCCTACACGTGTGCAAAACAGACGAGTATTATTAGTATATAAAATTTAAAAAAATACGGCTTCTGACCTGTCATCATTTATGGAATTTCATTCCTTTTGATAAAATAGAACGGTTTTATGTTGAGGCAAATGGGCCCGATCGATACACACTACAAGCAATTGTGTGATTGAGAGAGAGAGAGACAGAGACAGAGAGGGGGACAGAGAGAAAGGATGAAGAGGGAGGTCTGTCTTCCCGATTTTGTGAAAATATAGAAAACAGATTTTTGAGTTCTCATAAAAATGTCGTCTGATTTCTCCGTGTCCTCACAAAATATTAATAATAATAAAAATCCAAAACAATAGGTTAAGATTTTTGTCTTCCCAATTTTGTTGGGTCTTATTTGTCATTGTTTGTCGTTTAGAACAAAAGATAAAAACACAAATCCCTACGAAACAAGACTGTGTGTGTGAGTGTGTGTTTGACTGTATGGTTAGTGATGGGGGAGGGTGTGGTTGTGAGTGTTCGGAAACACGGTCAAGCAAAATGTTTTAACAACTTTGTGTTCCATGCAGGGCAGTACCTAGAACTATTTGGGAGGGAGCAAATATGAACATTATATCATATAGATACCGACTTAAAGCATTCAAGAGAATGGTTTGAAAACTAAGATTCATGATCGGAAGGACTCAGTGATGGCAAGTGAGGAAAATATAGAAATTCCGCACCCAGACGATAAAGTATATAAATTGTGGGAAAAAAATATTTCAGAATGCAACAATCCTGGTACAACCATTAGCACTATGTCATCTGAAATGACGACACATCCTCTCCAACGGTGTCGCCGATGAAAGGTTGAGCCTAAAAGAAATTCAGCTAGAAAAGAGTACCTGAAAGCTAATTAACGCGTGAGAAGTAGAAGTTTAAAATTAAGAGAAGTTTCAATCAAAATTTTTCCACCAGGCAACAACCCTATATGTAGAATTCGGGTATCCATATCCTTGACAAAATGTATTGCACATGTTTTTTCTATAATTAATACACATTTTAAACAGATCAACCCTGTAAAATCAAAACCAGAAATACACAGAACCACACACGCGTGTGAATAGGTTAATCGATATGGCACTTGTGCCATCGAGGAAGGATAAAACTCGAGGCCTGCCCCTTTCGTTTTATTCTTCCACGATACCCATTGATATGCGTGTGTCTTTCAGTGTTTATTACACGCCTTCACGTCTATAAAAGAAATTATTAGAAGGACACTCAGCAATTCATTTGACCCGAATTTCAATGTGTTCTATGTGCCAGTAAGGATGAACTATCAACAAAAAGAACAGATTTTATCGCCAACCAAAGTCGCGATGGGAGCCCGTGTTGCTATTTTTAGCTATCGTTAGAGATTCAGATTATAATTGCGATGCACGATTTGTAGAAAATTCAAGTGACATTTAGCTTCTTTATGAATATAGTCCGTCAACGATTTCCGTTTTGTGCAGAACAGATTTTCATTTTCCGCATGGTTTAGTGTTGCTGTAGATGCGGAATTCAGAGAACAGGCTGTAATAAGCTATCTTAGTTCAACATTTTGTTTCAAACACGATTCACACGAAAGATATATTGACCGTCCGCCAATTGGTCAAATATTCAGCTGGACCAACTATATCATTAGGGCCACACGAGTGTCTTTCAGGAACATTTGGAAAAGAGCGCTGCTTTTAATATTTAGTCCACTGATACGCTATTCTTTCCCACGGCGCTACTAATCTTATCTGGTAACGATTTTTAGTCGACCATGAAGAGGAATTATTGGCCTGCTGCTAGGAATATCAGTTTAAGTTATTACATTTTCTGTCCACTTTCTCGTGTGCAAACGGTATAATTACCAAAAACACATTTTGAACACTGCAGTATTTGCAGCCGGGAGAAATGCAGCAACTGTTTTAACAACCTTTTGAATCACAGGTGGGCGATACAGATGATGATCATGCGATCAGCAGTTTCCATCACATACAATTGTTTTATATTTTGTTTATAGTGTTTCAAACGTGACCGTGGCTTGTTTCAAAAGCGCATTTTCAAATTAAATATGAAATTCGTTATCCTTTTCGTCATTCAAAATGCGCAATGTTTTCATCTCGAGGCGCTGTGTGTAATGCATGGTGACTGGTATGATACTTACATGTACATGCGATATACAATTCTCAAAGGTATTTTATGCTTAACCCGTTGAGTAATTTCTAGGTATTTATCAGCAAATCTGGTCATGACTGCTGAGCTGTTAGGAGTTAAACATGTGTCTTTTTTTTCGTGAAAAGGCAGTGGGCTATATTTTATTTTTTTTTCTTTTTAGTGCTTAAAACCCCATCATCATCCGACACTATGTAGTGGCGAATGTTGTCAGCATATATGACTGTGACGTTAGTCACAATTATGTGGACGAATTACCTTGAGGAACTTAGTAATTTAAAAGTGAAAATGGATTATAATCTATTGAACGCTTCTAATCAAAGTCCATCCATTGAAATTAATAAGGTTGTCTTTACGAGATGTATCAAGCAGCGACAGCCGAAGATTGAGGCCATTGTTCAATAAAGCAAGATATTAGTTAATTTCGGATAGTGTAACACTAAACAATGTAGATATTTATTGGGACGCTAATTGGGAAGAGTAGGGCCAAAATATATGTGAAAAAAGAGCAAATTTCCATTCCGTGAATAAGTAAGAGTATCTGCCATTTTTTTTTTGACACAATTTTCAATTAAAAAACAATTTAATTACACGCCTGTTCTACGAAATACCCATCTACAGCAACACTAAACCATGCGGAAAATGAAAATCTGAAATCGTTGACGGACTATTTTCATAAAGAAGTGAAATTTCACTGAAATTTTCAACAAATTGTGCACCGCAATTACAGTTTGAATCGCCAGTGATAGCTAAAAATCGTCCCCTGATTTCCAATGTGTTCTATGAGCTAGTTGGCTAAAAGAACATATTGGAACTCAAGGGCACGAAATAAAAATAGGGTTCCCCTTGCAAATTTGGATGGCGATAAAATGTGTTCATTTTGTTGATGTTTGTCAATGGTATAGCTAAGTGTCCTTCTAACATTTTTTTGTAGAGGTGGAGGCGTGTAATAAACACAGAACGACACGTGTGTCTGAACGTGTTAATCGATATGGCACTTATTTACAGGCTGTGGTGCCATATCCATCAAGTCGTTCACCCGCGCGTGTCGTTGTGTGTATGTGTAGCACGATAAACGGATCGAGTAACAAGCATATGTTTTAATGCATGGCAAATGAATCATGCAATTAAAAAACAGGATCTTGTGTGTTTGATTTTATATCTGTCTTCATATTGGTCACCGGTAAGTTATAAGTCTTCAGCTTTGGTCAAAGTATGATTAAATGTCAGCTGATGGGTTAATATCAGGGTTGACATGAAATCAGTCTCCTAAAAATCTTTGAATGTTGCTTTCAGTTCGACAAATCTCCTCTCTTTAGTAACTGCTATCAGTCGCAATTGAAGTTTTCAACAGCAAATTCCATATTGCGGCTATAATGTTAACCAATCTGATCATGTTTGGTGTAGATCCGTGCCACCGAATCTGTACAACTGGGTCGCTGAATCGCAAGTGCCGGTGTGACAGGAGTGGAAGTCCGTAGGAAAATTAGTCCCTCTGGACTATTATTCCGCGGAATTATAGTCCAAGGTCTAACATTTCTAGGAATAGTAGTCCGCCGGACTACTATTCCTAGAAATGTCAGACCTAGGACTATAATTCCGCGGAATAATAGTCCAGAGGGACTAACGTTCCTACGGACTTCCATTCCTGTCACACCGGGATTGGAGAAGTGATACAGTGTAACTAGTTTTGTGTCATGTAATCACCACGATGTTTCACAGCGTAACAACTCTTACGCCATCCAATGCCGTCGAAACGAGGGGTTAGTGCGCTGATTGCTTTGTCGTCACCTTGAGGGTACAGATTGATTTGCGACGTTTCGCGTTGATACTTCAGCAATCCAGCTGTAACGAGATCAGTTAATGAGAGCGCTTTACCTTCCCACGATACAGCTAAACAGCTGGATGCACATTTTAGTCCACACTGAGAGAGAGAGCTGCTGAAGTGAAATACGTATCATACCACTAGGTTGCTAATGGTTGAATACTATCCAGTGTTGTTGTTAAATTATGTTATCATTTTGAGTTATCCTTACCCATTTTTTTTCGCTTTACCCGATGGATTCTTTCTCCTAACGCCCACAGCCCCACCCCCCCCCCCCCCCCCCCCAAAAAAAGACAATATATGACAACTAAGGTTTCCTTCTTGAAAGTCATAAAAAAAAACTTAGTTTAAAACCAAGAATATATGCTCCCGCTGCCGGTGTTATTTTCTTCTTTTTTTTTTTTTTTTTTTTTTTGCTTATTCCGCCAACCCAAACTATTGTCAACTTCATATTGGTGTTAAATACGACATTATTTGTCTTGAGAGACGAAGGTTTGTGATCTGTTTCCAGCAATGTTTTTTTTTCAATTGCACTTCACGGGACCAATATAGAGAATTTCACGACATATATTGCAAAACGCTGCACTGCTCATCACAATCCTCGGCCTTACACTTTTTACACACGCACTTATTACTTTGCTATTTCCCTTCCTTCCTAAAATGAATTCCTATGATAATAAGGTACAGAAACCCCTTCTCGGGTTGCCTTAGTTTATAATTGGCACATTTTTGATTGATGAAGCTTACATTGCTGGGTCATAAGCATTTCCAAGCATTTGTTTGTTTTGTCTCTTTTTAGAGTACAAGTCAATTATATTTCGACCATGATAACAAAATGATCTCTATCATCACCACACTCCCCTCGAATGCAACTACAGTAGGATCGGCAACAACAGTGAGAATTGTGCAAGACTTCAACACGGTAAGAAAACTATCATAATATGTTGGGTACTGAACGATAAGTCCACCTTAATTCTCCATGCTTAGATACGAAAAGGTTGTTGTGCATGCTCATTCCACGTTTTGAGCCTTACTGTGACCTTGACCTTGGTGGGTCAATCTTGAATTTTGTATGACGAAATACACTGTTTTGTTGGAGTCCACGTGCTGTTTACGTTTCATTTTGATATCTACTTCCGTTACAAAGTATTGGGGCTGGTCTCGAAAAAGTTGTGAATATTAATTCCATATGTTGAGCTATATATGTTACCTTGACCTCGGCTGGTCAGTTGTGAACTGTGTACACGGCACGCCATCTAGTTGTGGTACACATGTCGCGTAAGTTTCAATATATCTCTTCCCTTTAAAATGTTATGGCCAGGACATGAACAATTGATGTGCATGTTCTCTCCACGTGCTGTTCTATATCTGTTATCTTGACCTTGATGGGTCAGTTGTGAAGTGGGTGCAGGGGACACCATCCAGCGGTGGTGCACATCATGTTGTGTAAGTTTTTTAATATCTCTTCCCTTGAAAAAGTTACGGCCCGGACATGAACAGTTGATGTGCATGTTCATTCCATGTGTTGACCTATATCTGCGACCTTGCTCTTGGTGGGTCGGTCGAGAATTGTATATACTACACACCGTCTAGTGGTGGGACAGATTGTGTTCCCTTTGTACGTGCTTCAAGAAGGGATAGAATCGGATGGGAAATCTCAGACGATATCCAGTTTAAAGAAAAATGAAAGAAATTGCAAGCTTTCTTAGCGATGTGGTTACGGGATAGACACAACGAAAATTCGAAATGGAGTAGACAAAATACTTTTCTGACCCTCTATTGAGAACCTTCGAGTTTTCAGAGGAACAGATAAAGTCTGAAGAATATTCTTTTGTAACATTGTTAAATAACGTTGTAATATGTATAAAAAAGTGTCTGTTGTTTATATCGATAATGATAATTCGTCTGTCGAGAGGCTAACTCACGTCTCAAAAGTTATCAGCTTATGAAACATGTTGATCAATTCAAATTAATACGATGTATTCTGATTTGTCGTTAAAGTTTTTCAACTACGTATGTAAAAGTAACACATTCCATTTATTTTTGTATGCTAGAATTCCCGAAAAACTTCTTTGTGATGAAGAAATTAATTGAGATTCATTGACTTGCGTATATACAGTACGCCTACCGAGGACCGGTCACTTTTCACTGGTGGGCAATATTTTCACGGACGCAATACTATTAGGTTTCAATACACTAATTATAGGAACAATCATCAAAAATTTAATCAATGAAGCACCGGGTACAGCGCGGTGTTTCGTTAATTAAAATTTTGTTGCTCATGACTTTTATTACCCGATAAACACATTAGTGGAATCACTGCCCACGCGTGGATTATGACCTGTCCACGGCCATTGTAATGTACATGCACTTGTTTTTGATAACGTATGCATACTTATACATTATCTCTAACTGACTGATTGAAATTGTGACAATCTTTTCGTCTGTCTATAAGTAATGCCTGCACTAAATTTAAAAATCATGATGATTTGTTCTCTAAGAGACAAACAACGTACAGTTGGTTCAACGAAATTATATGAATCTCCTGTTGACAGTTCCAGTCACGCATCGTACATGTATTGAAACGATGGCGAATTACTCAGTGAGGTGAGCGAACCCCATTCGTAGTTCTTTAGAAAATATCTACGAACACTTGGCAATTCAAATGTAGAAAAAAAAAATAACTGAATGTAGAAATCTGGTGGTTTGTAGGACTGAGTGTTTTTTTTTGCTATGTCATCTCCTATTCAATTATTCAGTAAAATTCGTTCAGTTAGATTTAATTGATAGCTATAACATAATTCAACAACATCACTAAGTACACGACAGTGTACAGAAATACCACGCCCCCATGTTATAATGGCTTATAAATAGAAATACGGACTTCATGCATTACAACAAAGCTATTAACGAGCTCCACAACACGGAGTTAAAACAAACATATATCGCAGGCATGTTGACACCTATATATACCGCCCTCCCGCCTCCCCTGCCGCCTGCATTTTTAAAATCGGTAATATGATCAAATACCAAATAAAGAGCAAACTGGAAGATCAGGTGAAAAATTAGTCGCACCCAGGCTCACAATTATCTTATTTGGGAATGGGGAGGGGGTTGCGACCAATGTTTGTCAGTTGATAACAGGAACTTGCCAAACAGTTCTTCTGTACACAGACCTGCTACAGTTCTTATACAGGTTGGGTGTACATTGGGAACAAAACTACTCCCTAATATTGATTCTGCAAATGTTTACCCTTTACACATCTGTGTGACAGCAGATAGAACAACCAACTTACACGTATATTTTAAAGTACTGACGCGTGAGAGTCCTATTATAACAGGTCGACAAATCATTCTAGAACATGTCTTTGTTCTGTTTTATCGCACTGTCGTATATCTTCATATCGTCCCTGGATGCTTTGCGAGGTACCACTTAGTACAGTTGAAGGTTTGAGCATTACATGATGTTCACACACGCCCATGGAAAGAAATTTAGTATTTGCATCCGTGTGGTAAAATGGAAACAAATCGTTTAATTGCAGAAGATGTTGCACTTAATATGTATACGGTAAGTGTAATTCATACGTATCGTTTATGCAGAGAAAATTGCAGTGGAGTGAATTAAAAGTTTAACCATTTTCTCAAAATGAATTGCTAACGAAACTAGAGAACACATTCCTTGATTAACTTAACTTTCATTTTCACCTCATAAACATTGCTTATGGCCCTCGTTGGAACGAGCTCAATGGTGACTTATTAGCTATTTTTGGGACAATAAATAATACAATTTAAATAGAAAATTTTGGAATTAGCCATAGTCGGTTTGGCCGTTACGAGTAAAGTTATTTTATGAATTACAGCACAAACAGTTCACTGTTCTACCCACCGGGCACTGTACTGAGAACCCACTGCGAGGAGATATCATTAGCAACTGTATACCAAGTGAGTAAGACTATTGTTTATCCATTACTGTATCAAACAATAATATTCTGATCTGAAATGTGCTATTCTTAAGTGGTTGAATGCGCTGTGCCCAAATTTGGGCTTTATTCTGAAGTGCATGTACTGCAAATTAAATGCTTGGAATCCATATAATCTTAGAAGTGAAATTATTCAGTCGTGGTTCAATTTATGGGGGAGTGCCCGTTGATCCCCTTAAAATATAACACGGTAAATTAATGCGTACAAATTGAAAATAACAACCAAAAATAACAAAGGACTCGGACGGCTAATATCAAATTCCACCACAGGAATTATTCAAATGCAATTCTGATTATACTGCATAAATTCTGTAACCCAACTGCCATAATTGCAAAATTCTCAAATGCAATTTCCATTCACAGAAATCCCAAGGCTTTTGGAAGTGTAAAAATCAAGAACGTTTAAAGTTATTTAATTACTTTCGGTGAACTAATCGCTTCAGTCGTTTGGGTGTTTGTCGTCGACTCATTTGCTTTATCGGATTTAACAAATCGTCGCCTGAGTGCAAGAATGTTCTATGCCCCCTATGGGACATAGAACATTCTAGAACTCAGGCGACGAAATATTATGTCCAAATAAATACGGAAGTATCATTAAGTCAGCATACGAAGCTGGGATGACTTATTGGGATCCTTAGCCTTTTTATTTTATTTTTATCTTATTTAGCCTCTCATTTCAACAGTTTTAAAACTACACTCATGAAATTTGTGACAAATATTAATGACGATCTGGATTGAAACATTGCGGAGCCAGATGTTCTATTTTTGACATTTATCCAATGCAATTTACAGTTTAATATGTTTTCTTAATATTTTAATGTCAGCTCCTGTATCAGGCCCCTGTGTTTCAAATTTTGGAAATAAGATCTCCAACAAACATCATATTTAAAAATGTGGTGCCGTCCTACGAAATTCCCAACAGTTATAGCCGAACTCTGATATGACGCCGTTGTGGGTCATAGGGTGAAACATTATTTTTTTTCTTCAAATTTTAGTTTGTTGAAGAGATCAATAATTAAGAGATAGTTGGGGTTTTTTTTGTTTTTTTTATTATCTATCGCCATTTTTTACGTGTTTATGTCACTTCAAATTTAGGTGTTATTTACACATTTTTCATTACGAAAACTAATTTTTAATTACGAACAGATTCGTAGATATAATACACACAACTATGACATTTCGCAGCCGTTTGCCTAATGGTGGTTATAAAGAACGCATTTGCAACGATTTCAGATTTAAACCCTTATCCAAAATAATATCAATGCGACCTTGTTTACGAACCTTCAATATCTGCCAGTTTCTTGAACGCTGACACTAGAAATTTTGGATATATATATTGTCCAGTAAAATACAAATCAAGAAATACCATCACTTTTCAGCCGGCAAACAATTCATCTGGGGCTGCCGTTGGTTGGGGCGGGGGTGGTGTTGACGTCAGGACAGCAACATTCAAAAAAATAATGTTTGTCCGAAATGTACGAAATTGTTGTATGTTGTAGATAGCTTTTTCAATTTATTGTCATTTTCGACATTTTTACGTTTCTTTATCATTTTACACCCCTCTCTCATTTGAGACAACCGTACGGTAAAAACTGCACAATATGCTCATATAAAAAGTAAAGAAGTAAAACACACATCGCAAGGGCTAGTAGGGAGGATGTTTTGGTACACTTGTATGCTCACTGAAGCAACAGACTTCACACCATGACGTCAAAAGAGACGGAGGTGGAAAAACGTAAAAATTAAATTCCACTTTCGGATGGTTTGACCATGTGACCGTTTAACATTTGTGGTCCCAAACACAGAATTGCAAAAATGGAAATCAGACATCAGTTAACGGAGATATGACGTATACAACGACGAGGGTACACCCATTCCATTTGATTACACTCCTTCCCCCCCCCCCCCCCCCCCCACCAGAACTACACAATATAGCACTAAATTTATATCAGAGACGGCTGGAGGAATACTTGAAATCAAGCACTGTCAATTTTGATCCACACTGATCGAAAATTGTTGACGCTATGACGTAAATGCGTTACTGAGGGCGGAAAACGTTAACCCTTCACCTAACATGAACACCAGACGGCATTTGCCCAAAAAAGTCTTGAATAACTATTTTCTTTCATTTTTTGTCTCAAAGACATAGGTTATGACCCCTCGTTGGAACGAGCTCGTTCCAACGAGGTGTCATATCCTATATTTTTTAGACATAAAATAAAAAATTAATGTAAACTAATTGGTGATTTTTGAAGATAGCGTTGGCTGATTTTGGCCGTTGCGTTGGGTAAAGGGTTAAAAACAAATTTCTTGGATCATTTTAATACTCGTGGTCCCAGATACAAAACCTAAAACATTTTGACGTATCATGTTCCTGGACGGAAAAACGGCCACTCGTGTTCAAAGGGTTAAAATCAGTAAAATGTTAGAGAACGTGCTCTGTTGTTCAAGATACTGACTGGGAACACATTCCTGTTGACAGTATAGTATAATATTTTCTACAGAGGTTACCCGACGGATATTTATCACTGATATTTGGTTGAACGGATATTTGTTATTTGTTGCCATATTCCACTGCGTCTGCCACATAATTCTGATATACTTACTGACATGTGGTTTGTTGCCACAGAAGGTAAACTTATAATCAGCGGTAGGCTCATTAAGATCCTGTTCTTCAGCACTGGTCGCCTTGGTGTTACTGGAGATACCAACACGTACTGGAAATCAGCAAAACATGAGATGATATATTTCAGGCATTAGAGTACTCAACTTTTCAGTTCCAAAATCAAAGGATTCTTCAACTTGGGGTTGAGTAAAGATAGCAGAGAAGAAAGTGAGTCGCAAAAAATAAACGGCTTTGTTTCGTGTACGTTCTCTATTTGTTCGACGTAAGTTTTATGGGTTTAACTCCTGCCTGAAAATAGAACTTTTATTTGGTATCTATGTAGAGGTGATCTCATCACCAGAAACAGCAACTGACACTTTGTCATCTTCTTTAGATCCACCTCGTCCTCTATAGGTCCTTTTAAATGTTCTATATGTATACTTTAGTTCGTTTTGCGTGATTCGCAAAGGCTTTGTCTCAAATTTGTTGGAAGAAAGAAGGGCCAAAATAATAGCAGGTTGTCTTTGATGCCATGGATAATGTGCAGTTTGATGGAGTCAGATTCAAGTGTGGCGGACTCCATTCGGGGTTTAATTCTAATTCCAAATGGAGGAATGTGTTTCTGTTTTTTGTTTAAAAGTCAAACTTCTATTTACCAAATACACAATTATAAGAGGGGTTAGATGGATTAGAACGCAGTTTAGAAATAGTTTGTATCTATTGCTTAATGCCGCGCTTCTCCAGAGAAGGTTTCCAAGCGTCAACGAACATCGAATCTATTGATGATGTTCTAAATGCATCCATGACAATCTTATTGCCAGTTTTATGGATTGTTTCAATGATTTGAGGTATAGAGACTTTTTCAGAAAACTGTAAACCACAAAACCGTCAAAAATTCACCTCCTTTCTAGCTTTTGTGGTACGCCCATCCCTTTGTAACTTCGGACTGAGGTGATGTTTCCAGATCTCACAGAAATGAACACGATGCTTTTAAGTCTCGGTGAACATGAAACCATTTTCTGTAGCCCATTTCTGAATTTTAGTTAAACACAGAGGAAAATGGCATTCATGTTTTTGCTGCTATAAAAGATTGAAAAGTCCACCACATGCAATAAAGATTACACCACATTTTCAATTGCTTTGATGATGCCATTGATTTTCTCTGCGACTAGGGCAGCAGATAATATGCTAGATCATTTTCATCTTCCCAGACGTTGTTTGAAGTATAATGCTTAAAAGCAGAATGATCTCGATAATACAGTCCCTGTAGATGTGTTTCCCGCCATCAAAAAGCACCAGCTTTGCAATTTTTGCTCTGGTTGCACAGTTCGATCTGAGATCTCGAAAATACCATTATATTGTTCGTCTCTGAGATAAACACAGACTATTTGTGTGGCTTGTTCTTCTTCTGGTATTTTGGCTTCTCCTCACTTCCTTGCTCGCACGATAAATTGAATACAAATTTTCCTATCTTATTGATCTTGGTATACCGATAGATAGTCACTAGTACTCGGGCATTATGTTTTTGGGGGCTCCATGGGAATCGGGGGAGTCCCTAGGTGCGTTTGAATATGGGTTGCGCTCATATCCCAAGCCTGGTATGGTCAATCGACTTGGGACTAACACCAAATGAAGCGAAACACAATATACACCCAAACGTGGGTCAAGGTCAGGGAGGTCAACCAGGGCAATGAGGTGCATTTTCCAGAATAGCTGGAAATCACATTTTAAGACCCCCCCCCCCCCCCCCCATGAATTCCCAAGGTTCATACATTTCTACACTCAAAATAAATAAGTGAATGTGTGCATTTAATCACCCAAAAAGGTGCGCGCGCAAAACAATTTTGAAGTGGGCCAGGCTCATCTCCCAAGTATGGTATGACCTATGGACTTCCGACGAATACCTCGTGAGCCAAAACGTAATGGAGTTTCAAAGTTCGTGTTAAGGTCATTGAGGGCACTTAGGGTCATTAAGTGCATTTTTCAGAAGTGCTAAAAATCGCATTTTATTACCCGCTAATGCATTCCCGAAATCCATGCATCTATTTTTACACTAAAAAATTGGGTGGAGCTGAACATTTTAAAAGCGGATCACGCTCATAGCTGAAGCAATTTAAAGCATGGTATGATCTATGGCCCTCTGACGATCATGAAATGAGTTCTAACTCAATAGAAGTTCAAAATATGGGCCAAGGTCATTAAAGTCACCCAGGAGTCATAAAGGGACTTTTCCCAGAATTGCTGGCAATCACATTTCAAAAACCCTTATGCATTCCTGTTGTTCATCTGATTCTACCATCAAAAATGTGGGCTGAGTCTACACGTTTGGCGGTGGGTCAAGCATGGTATGACCTAGGTACCTGACACTAACATTAAAGAAGTCAAATCTCAAAGGAGGTTCAAAATATTGGTCAAGGTCACTGAGGTTACCTACATGTGTAGGAATCATTTTATGTATTTGTTTTAGAAATGCTGGAAATCGCATTTGAAAGTGAGTTGTGCTCATACCTCAAGCATGGTAGGACCTGTGGACATGGGATCAACACCAAATGGGTGAAAATATTCACTGGATGTTTAAAATGTTTGTTAAGGTCACTGGGGTCAAGGAAAGGTCATTAAGTGCACTTTCTGTAGAACTGATGGAAATTACATTCATTAACTCACAATGCATACATATAGACTACTCAAAGTTTGCCAAGCACCCAATATTTGACACATCATTGTGAAATTTGCTGGTGACATATTTGCGATATTTTTGGTGGATATGATTGAGGAATGTATTGAGATGGTCTCTAGTGTTTACATTAGCTCTCTTGGCAGGAAGACTTTTCGTGACAGTCATGGAAAGCATGTACCCCTTGATTTTTATGATGTTTTTGTGTACTGTCTACATGTACATGACATGAGTAGGGTATTCATTCTTCATTTCAACACAAACCCCTGTGATTTAATGATTGAATATGGCAAATGCTAATGTAAGAAGACATTTGTCTGAAGCAGAAATGTGGCGGTCTGTAGGGATGGTGGAGTAAGTGGCTACCCATCGTCAGGTTGGTGAAGCCCTTGGTGTGCACCATACCACAGCCTGGGCAAGATTTCAGCAGTATGAAACACCAGTAAGACGGCGTGGTGGTGGCAGAGACAGGGCAACATCTGCAGCTGGAAACTGGTTTTTGATCATTCAGGCTCGTAGGGACCGCTTTGGCACAGCAGCCCAACCTCGCAGTGACCTTCAGAACGCATCCGGGGTAAATGTTTCGACGCAGACTATCCAGGTGAGGTTGCACGAAGGTGGTCTCCGATCGAGAAGACCATGTATTCGCATTCCGCTGTCCCAGAACCACCCCCAGGCACGATATGAATGGGCCATGGACCGCGAGGGGTGGACCAGAGAAGATTGGCGACCTGTCCTTTTTACAGATGAGTCAAGGTACTGCCTAGACCACACAGATAGGCGTTCTAGGGTACGGAGAAGACCAGGAGAGCAATTCCATGCAGCCAACATTGCTGAGCATGACTGCTATGGTGGAGGGTCAATCATGGTCTGGAGCAGCATCAACTGGGATGGGCATACAGAGCTATGTGTCCTTGAACGTGGTACATTGACCGCACAACGGTATACTGATGAGATCCTGGATGTCCACGTCAGATTATATGCAGGTGCAGTGGGTGATAGATTCATTCTGATGGACGATAATGCCCGTCCTCATGTTGTCCATGGTGTCGGGAGTACCGACAGAGGGAGGGGATTGAGCGTATGGACTGGCCAGCAAGATCCCCTGACCTCAATTCAATCGAACATGTCTGGAATGAGTTGCAGCTTTCAGGCCATCCAGTCCAGCCAAGAAGTGTCCAGGAGCTTGGTGTCAGGCTGCAACCAGAATGGGACAACATCTCAGAAAGAAAGGACCACCAGGAACCTAATTGGGGGCGTGAGGATGCGTTGTCAAGCTGTAATTAACAGTAATGGGTCTCATACTCGATAATGAACCCATACCAGTTCGCTCCGTCAACTTTTTGACATACTGAAAAATTGGTTCTTTTACCAATAATATCCATTTTCCATGGTTATAGTATTCAAGAGCTAAACAATAATGTCAAACACAAATAAAATCTTAATTTCTGTACTTAAATCATTAAAGATATAATTAAATAAAAAATATATACACTTTTCATTTCAATATTTCAACTAAAACGTAAAACAGGTAGTTGGATATAGTTGGTGCTTAGCAAACTTTGAGTGGTATATTTCGTCACTATAGATAACTGTGCGAAGTCAAACATATCCATTCTGATATCTTTAGAGGTATTTAACACCAAAAATTAAGACTCCATAAACTCTCTTTCTGTGTAGTTTTGTTTCAATGCTTTCTCTATTTTTACACAGATTTGAATATAGTGATCACAGTAAATTAAGTTTCTCTAATATTGGTTGCCTTTTTGTTTTTCATGTTTAGTTGGAGATTTAGATGATGGGTGTATTTGTCGAAATGATCCCGGTTGGTTTTGGGATGATTTATTTCTAGGTGTTCCATTTTGAGATCATATTAGACTTAGTTACCAGAAGGTTTCGACCATGCGCTCATTGGATGTCATGGATTCGACACCTTCAAACATGTTACTTGTAGCAAGGTTTTGAAGTGTTTCGGGTGTTATGTCTGATAACTGCTTTGTTTTTTCTTTTCTTTTCTTTTTTATCGTGTTCCTGTGTCTCTGTCTAACTTAGATTTTGTTGCTGTAATCTTTGTATCTGATGTGACTTGGGGATTGGTTTGTTTGGTTCCGTATTGTATTTTTCTGGTCTGAAGAAGTTATTTTTTTTTCTTTTTTAGTTCAGATTTAGGTATACCGTTTCTTTGTGTTCTATATTTCTATCGTTATTGTTTGGAGCAGTTGCCTTTGTTTGGGTTGAATTTTGGTATTGGTGTGTTCTATAGTAACATACTGCAATGAGGACGGATTTGTGCTATTGAGCCATGTATATAGTATCTGACAATCTAGTGATTTTATTGGTGCTTTTTGCTTTATTACTATTGCAAATGATGGCATTGATATATTGATACCAAACATTGATGTTAGGGATTTCTCTGGTCTCTTTGAAACTAATTTGTTTTCACATTTGACTTTTATTATTTCTTCTTCCTGTTTCCAAACAGGGCAATCGTTGAGGCAGTAACGTGATTCCTCTGGCAATTACAACATTTAATGGTATTATTACAGAACAACTCTTGGCATTCTTCACCACATTTGGAACATATAACCTGTACAAGTACTTTAAACGTGATCATAGTTTTGCCATTTGAGACATTGCAATGTAAATTCCTAGTATTTGCACCTAGTGTAAAGCGGAAGAAACAAATTCCTACCATTAGGTGTGTTGGCTGGATCGCATGGGGGACCGAACCAGAGGTTCTGATCAAATGACAGAGGAGTTCAATTGTTCTATATGTGAGGCTATGAAATCGATGTGACACCTCATGCACAAAGTGATTTCACTTACCTTGTAGACGGTCCTGGGATCATTTCCTGGTCAAATAATACCCTATACACGGCACGAAATATTTTAGAAATTATACGACCATATTTCTTAGTTGCTGGTGCTGCTCTCGAATTGCATGTGCCACGGTATTCTGTAACTCCATAATCTTTTTGGTGTTTTTTTAATAATTGCGATCCTCAGTTAAGCAAATGAGTCTTTACCACCTTCTCGGACATTCCACACCTGAGTTCCAATTTAGTGTTTAATATAATCTACATTTATAAACTTTGTTCCTCAGTGGACCACATAGTTAGTCACGGGTGTTATTGATCATACATGCAGTTACATAAGAGTGTTGGACTTACTGAACTGTCTGAGTTAAGAGTACCTTCATACCTGCAGAAAAAAATTATTTTTCTTGTAACATTTTTCAATAAACTTGGAAATCATTTTCACTCTTTGACATACGTGTTAAAAGTATTTCGTGCTAACACTTGTCAATTCCTGTGGCCGGGAATGCATCAGGAAACCTCGACTAAAATAATACAATTTTATATTGCTTATTGTCCCAGGTGCTATAATATGTAGAGTTATTTTCGAACAATAACATATTGTACCAATCTAAAAGGACACAAGCCAACTCAACATTTTGGGTTTCGCTACCACGCCCCGTTTGGGTTTCGCTACCACGCCCCGAATTCAAATGAATGCTGAATGTTGTAGAATAAACAGATACATAGATAACTATTGCAAGTCACCCGTATTTGTGGTACAAATTTGGGCCTAGACATGAATTCTTCTCATTACGAATTGCAGGCTGGGTTTTCAAACACACTCCAAAATCACCTGGGTTACAAATCAACTGGCTTTAGTGAATATGAACCCAATTGGGTTCATATTCATTCAACGCAGTTGATTTGGGTTCATTTTTAACCCAACTGATTGTAGAGTGCGTGTGCAGGTTTGCAATTGCTTACATGGGTAGTATCTTTATATTATTGGTCCCAAATCGCGATTTTATCGACACGGGGCCCTTGTTTGCAAGCGAAACTCTACACACGTTTATGTGCGTTAATGGTAACCAAATGTGTCTCTTACAGGTCTTAAAATGAATATATGACAACGATAATAATAACACTTTGGCCAGCCGCTGATTTGTCGCGGTTCTCGGACGAGAAGTCCTTGGTTACCCCTGTACTCCCAACTGCCTCCCTATTCCATGTTTAAATTGCTTTGGACAAAAGATATAATTGTAAATAAGACAACATCCGGGTAAACGCAGCTATTGTTAAATGTCATTTATTATTATCAGTGAAATATAATGTATGTTTTCAGATGATGCAATTCATAGGGGTTCTGCTTATATTGGTTATGGAGCTACAAAAATGATATTTGACACGTGGCAATTTCACACGAACAACATGACTGCTGTTGTCAACACAATAAGAGATGGTTGCACACCGATTTCACAGTTTTTGTATGGACAGACCGATGCAGATAGTGAGTATTTTCATGAAGTAAACTTAATTTGTCTTTGGTCAGATTGTTTTTAATGTTTATATCACATACAAATAAATCTTCGACCTTCCGCTGATTTGTCTCTAAACGAGGAAACCTAGCCCAGCACGAGGATTCTTCTCCACTCTCCCTCCTAATCTCCCAGCATAAGTCAAAACCTATTTCATAATTCACCCATTGGCGCGTTCTCAGTCTCCCGAACTAAAAAAATATTGTTTTCCTCATGTCATTCCTCATCCAATTATCTTTCATGTTTCAATCCCATTTTCCCATTAGTTTCCCAAGGAGTCTTGTTGTACTATGCAAATATTCTGTAATGAAATGTTCCAGGGTCTCCGTTTCACCTAAGTTACACATTTGGCACAGTCTTTCCTCCCATGTTCCGCTTCTCTCTCTTAACTCCAGTGTCTTGGAGCTCATTTTGAACAATACCCCCCACCAAATGAGCCATCCAGATACTCATCAAAAGCCGGCACATCCTTTTTATATAACCTGTCTAAAGAACTCTTAGTCCTAATTCCACCTCGCTAGTTTCTATTACAATCCTCGCGCACCCTTCCCTTTACAAAGCTACCCCACTGCTTCAGTCCCCCTGCTAGATCCCCAGATCTCTATAGAGTAATTCTCCCTCGCCTGTCTCATCCATCCTGTCTGAATGTTATAGTTCCATATATGGTTAAACGCTGTTTTACACCGTATGCTGTTTGGTAGGATTATCGGGTAACTTAGGAAGCATAAGTTTTCCATATCTCTTCTATTTTTAACCGGCATCCGCCTGATGTCCCCATGACCGCTTACGTTTCGGTTGTGTTTCTTGATTGAGTTATCCACCGACACACATCATTTTGCAGAATCTCCATGTTTCTCGTTACCATTTGGTTTAGAGGGGTCAAATCTTTTCCATATCTCATACGTGGCAATCCCACCCTCTCTCAAATGTTTTTCCAACGAATACCTTGTTAAAGCTATTTTTCCCGGAAGTTTCAACTGGTTGAGCATTCTTTTCCCTGTTGTCTTACGTCTGTCTGTATGTTTTCTGTATATATTTTTTTAAACATAAGTTTATTTCTCAAAAGAGAAATAGGGTTTCACGAACAGGCATAGCCTATATTTGGGTGCAAGTGCGTGTGCAGTGGATGGCAACTCATAATTCTGATTTCATTAATCACATTTTACAAAGCATTTAATTGCGTTCTATGCGTGTTGCCTTTATATGTCTCTACCTGTAACACATATAATCACCACCACGTTTTCATATTCTTCCGTTTCCCCTACTGTTGTATCCTTACCTTCCTCATCACCAACAGAAAATTTTCACACACTACACCTTCGCGACTCATCTACCCTACGACCCATAGGTATTACCTTGCTTTTGTTTTCGTTAAGTTTAAGACGCCATTTATCCCTGAATTTTCCTACTATGGATAATCGTTTTGTACACCCCCCCCCCTCGCCCCGCCCTCACCCTTCACTCTCGGCTAATAAACCCATGTCATCGGCAAAGAAAAGCACTGAAATGTTTTTCTAACTTGAGGCCTTGGGCCTGCGAGGTAGGTTTTAGGAATTCTGAAAGCATTATACAAAGATATACGAAATGAACTTAGCCTGGGTAACATAACAACATTATTGTGTTATAGGCTTAAGGCAGGGGTTTGTCCTTTCACCATGTTTTCTGCACTGTACATCAAACATTTTGGAGATGTTCTCTTGCATAGTGACAAGGGTTAGCAGTTGGGGGCCTGCAGATTCCATGGCTACTTTCCGCAGATGATATTGTCCTAGTGTCAGAAAGTGAAGTTGGGCCTGGGAAAATGCTGGCAGTTGTTGGGAGATATGGGAACAAATGGAAATTTATACTGTGGGTTGTAAAGTGGAACCTACTCGAAAGTGGAGCGTTGGAAACTTCTTAGTGTGTGTGTGGGGGGGGGGGGGGGGGGGAATATAGACATTACGGATAGAGGCATCTACGAAAAGCACACGTTAACACTAACTGTAAAGGGGGTGGGGGGCGGGGTGGTCCTAAACAAAAGGAATAGGGAGAAACAGCTTCAATAAGGATTTTTCGGGGAAAACAATTAGGGAAATGGTGGGTGTACCAAGTATAACATATGATACGAAAGTGATACCTCTAAACAAATTGGTTATAAAGAGCTTGGAAACCCTACAGAACGATGCAGAGCGATTGATAATGGGGTCGAGTAGTGCCACAGCACAAGAGGCAATGGGGTGTGAGCCTGGGTGGGTGAGGATTAAGGATTTAACTATTTGGTAAATCTCTCCGACATCCGCTGGTGTAAATTAATGTTCCAGAAAACTTGGTATTTAAACATAAAGATAAGGTAGATAGACCCCGAGGGAGTTAATAGAGAACTATTCAATGGGGATATCGGACTTAGAAGTGGATGCTAGCGAAGGTAAAACTTCATCAGAGAAACAGTCATGGCAGATTGTTAACTGAATTGACGTGAGGGGGGTCAAAGCAAAAAGGTCTCTGGGAGTCCTGCGTGGTAAAGAGAAGTCAGATTTGAAGAGTACTATGATGGCACCTTTAGTGGGTCAATGTTGTTCAAGATGAGTTTGCGGTCAGTGGAGCTTAGGGAAAAACTGGAAAAGACAATGAAAAAGGGTGCGAACTATGTAATTTGGTCATATTGGAGGTCCAGGAACACTTTCTATTATAATGCCTAAAATACCAGTTTGAAATTGAAAAATCACGAGGAGGATAATGGCCAAATGGGATGGGACAACGAAGAACACGTGGTTAGAGATTGACACAAAGCAGAGTGTTAGTATGCTTATCAAAGAGATTGGGAAGAATAGGGTATAGGATATAATCACGTAGTTCGTCTCAGAGTGTTGGCGTGGGTATACGGAGGCATTTTGGAGAACAGGGCTAATCAAGGTCTTCTCGCCCAGGAACTGCGACAAATCAACAGCCGTCCAATATGTTATTATTATATACTGAGGGAAAAAAGAAACGCAAGTACAGTTTGGGTAATATAATTTTTTTTATCCGCAGACCAAATGTAGTAAAATTTGACACATAGCTACCTCAATGTACTGTCAATAGAGCCTTTGGTTAAAATCCAGTCAACTAAGACCACGTACGACGCTGCAAGCTTTCAACACATTTGTCGACACTCCCGCGTGCTATGGGCTTGAACACCACATCAAATCGAAGTTTGGATTAGTACACATCGACTGCAAAACATTTCATTTCAGCTCGATTGAAAAGCAAAATGCTGCGAATATCCGACGTCGATAGGGGTAGTAGGGCTATTGCTCTAATTGTGTAGGGCCAATCGCAACGTCTCGCCATCCGGCAATTTGGGGTCCATGAGTCCACGATACGTCATTGAGTTGGGCGTCTCATAGCCACAGGAAGATTCGCTGACCGTCCCAGGAGTGGACGCCCGCGCGTTACGTCGCCATGTCAAGATAGAGGCATACGTCCCTCGCACCTCCGTAACCGATTTCAGACGAGGACGGAGACGGCGAGTCAGGTTTTAAGCACTCATGGTCGTCAAGTGTTTCCAAGAAAGTTAGAAATCGGTTGCGAGACTTCAATTTAAGACCACGACGCCCTTGCGTTGATCCACACATAACACCCAGGCGACGCCAATATCGATTGCATTGGGTGTGGGCACATGCACCGAGTCGGTTTCATTTGGCCCACTGGAGACCTGTGTTATTCCCCGACGAGTTTCGGTTCACGCTTTACTAGTCAGATGGACGACAATGTTGCTATCGACGTTGAGGCGAGCAATATTGTGACGCGTGCACTAAGGAAAACGACAGATTCGCTGAATGGTCTGCTATTGTTTGTTTTGTTTTTTTTTTTGTTGTGGGGAGGGGCGGCGGGGGCGTTCTCGTGACGGAAAAAACACCTCTCGTGGTCATCTAGGGCAATCTTATAGCCGAAAGATATCGGGATCAGGTCCTCATACCGCACGTCTTTCCACTTATCCATGCGCGTAACCTTACGTTGCAGCAGGATAATGCGAGGCCGCACGTTGCTAGACTCTGTCGTGACATCCTCAACCAAAACAATGTCTCACTTATCGATTGGCTACCCAAAGTACAAATTTCTCCCAGATTGAGCATTTGTGAGACTGGCTTGAAATGAGTTCAAGGAAGCACATCAACGTCCCCAAAAATCGTCGCTAAGCTCACGCAGGCCCTTCCCCAGGAGTGGAATAACATCCCACAAAGGACCATAAACAACCTGATGGGGTCAATGGTAAGGACAGTTAGAGCAGCGACTGAAGCCCGGGTTGGGCACAATACTATTGATTTTGATCAGGAAATGGCGTAGGGTACCCACGTCTAACCGTTAACCATGCAAACGCCGTCTGTGTTAAGACACCAAAACTCGTCAAAATTTAATCAGCAATGACGAAATAACATCAAAATCCAAACAATGAAATAATCGTCCATGGCACATTTGAAATATTTAGCATAGAAGAAAACTTGCGTTTCTTTTTTCCGCCAGTATATTATTCGGAGATGCTAACTGGCATATGTTGCCATGCTTAAAAGAAACAAAAAATATAAAAAATTGGAATATCATAAAAACAAAAACTCCAAATGTGTCTGCATACGAGGCAGAACGAAACATCTTTTCTTTAATTGCCAATAAAAATGGAGCACTATACGAATTTTATGGAGTAGATTGCATAATGTTGATTGCATTGAATTCTTTATTTCAGCCGAATCGGCCTTAATATATGGTTTTGTGAATATGAAGACCCAGATCACAGATATGTCTGTGTTCAGTATACCTACAGGCTGTGATAAGGTTTGTTAAATTTGCGCTAGACTGTGTTGTTTCGAATTTGGTTGCCTAACGTGATCGCTAACGTGGTATCTTTCGAGATTACATCGCGATCTCATCGGGGCACCTTTTATCCCCATACATCGAGATTCCATAAATACTGTTGTGTGGAAGCAAACATGAATAAAGACCATCCAACGAGAATATTATTTGAGATACAATGATTCGCGTTTCTATCTCGATATCTGTGTATCTACAGTGGGCAGGTAAGAGGCAGTGAATTTCAGTGACCCAGAGCCCATTAGGTCGAAGTTCTCTGGGAACCGAAAATGCAGGATATCTCCATTCGAGGAAGGAATGCGAGAATATTGAATCTGAGATGCTAATTTCAGTAATGTGTATTATTATACGCCTGTTCTACGAAATCCCCATCAGCAACACTAAACCAAGTGGAAAATGAAAATCTTTTCCGTACATATGTGCGGAACGGAAATCGTTGACGGACTATTTTTAAATAGAAATTTCACTGAAATTTGCTACAAATCATGCACCGCATTTATAATTTAAACGCTAGCGACAGATGAAAATCGTCCCCTGAGTTCCAATGTGTTCCGTGAGCCAATAAGTACATAGAACACATTGGAACTCAGAAGACGAAATAGTAACACGGGTCCCCCTCGCAAATTTGGTTGGCGATAAAATGTGTTCTTTTTGTTCATAATTGTCAAATGAATTGATGGGTGTCCTTCTAATAATTGCTTTATAGACGTTAAGGCATGTTATAAACACAAAAGGTCACGCGCGTGTGAATAGCTTAATCGATATAGCTCTTGTGCCATCGCGGAAGGATAAAACTCGAGACTTGAGGCCTCTCGTTTTATCCTTCTGCGCTAGCACTCGTGGTATATCGATTAGCCCATTCACAAGCGCGTGTCCTTCTGTGTATTTCTTTTAGGTGTTTTATTTGACTCTGCCCTGATTTCATAATGTTTTGTTTATGAAAGCTCTACTCACCGTTGTAACCATGTCATGATCAATTCGTGGTCGGATGGAGAAAGAGACGGCTTTAGTGATCATAATACTGTATGTGCACTGAAGGCAAAATCTGACACCCCAGACATAGCGTCTTTCGAAATTGAGTTGTCGTTCTTGGACAAACTTCTACAGCTTGGTATTTGTGGTATTGTAACTATTACGACTAGATATCATATGACATTTTAAAATATTTCTAGGAAAAACGCCCCGGGACCCCCTCCATCACCCCACCCTAGTTGGGATGGGTTGATGGAAGAGACATCATGGCCGTTAACAACATTGTGAGTGTAATGAAAACACACGATTATGCACGCAACGATAAGCTGTTTCTTTATTATGGTCGCAGTTTTAACAAAGCTATCCAATTGTACCACAGTGTAAACCAACGCACGCTCCGAAACGAGAACTCCGCATATCAAAAAGGAGAAATTATTTTTTGTCTCCTCAGCGCAGAATAGTCCGAGGAATCAGGTGGCGATAAGCTATTTATCAATAGCGACTACATCCAGAAACTTTTGTATGATGCAAGTGGGTCAGGGTAACTAGAATAACGCATTGAAAATTCAAAGATAGATTGTAAGGTGCCTAGTGTTGCTATATTTCATGTACAGACATGCACAATGCAAATGCATATATTCAGTGTTTCGGTGCATGTGTTTGAATGCTTATCGAGACTAATGTAAACTCGTCACAGTGTTATCAAAACTACATTTGTGGGAATCTTGTAAATCGGACATTGATTTAAATAGGCGAGAGGATGGTACAGCCGATAGATGCTCACGCAAATGCAGTTTGATAGAAACAACATGCTGATTTTTGTTCAAATGCAGACCTGTGGAATCGTTTAAACCATTAAAAAACCCACAAAGGCTTGTACAGTACACAGTAAACCTGTATTAAAAGCTCGCGGGAAGAGATTAAATTGGCCTTTGAAGACAGGTCACTGCTTAATTAGGATGAATGTATAAGCGGGTTTGATTATACATGCCCGGTCCATTTAATAAGATGTCATAAGAAATGTGTTATCACTTTACCATTTTGCCACATTTCAAGAGGCATAACTCTGAAAAGGTAAAGGCCTTAACTCTGAAAATAACACGTCACCTACCTTTTATAGTATGTAGTAATGGTGCAAAATTATAAGATCGTACATCAAAGCAAACTAGAGTTATCATCTGGAAAACATTGATTTTACCATTTTGCGACTTTTCAAAGGGTATAACTCTGGAACGGCAAATTTCATAACAATGGTCATCGAACTTGACCTATAATTCATGAGATGTAAACATGTTGCAATTTATAAGGTCGTACATCAAAGAATTATCATCCGGAAACCATTGATTTTACCGTTTGCCACACTTCAAGAGGCATATCTCTGGAACGGCGAATGTCATAATGGTAAATATTGAACGTGACTTGCATTTCACGGTAGGTATTTATTTATTTATTTATTGATGTTTAAGGTCACATATTTATGCACAATGGCTAATCGTGACCGTGACAGTTTTACGGGTGGAGGAAGCCGGAGTACCCGGAGAGAACCACCGAGCAACGACGAGCAGCTGTCAGCTCTCCAACATCGTAACTCTGAACTCTGCACCGCAGCACAGGCAGGGTTAGATTGGTTGAAGACACGCGCACCATCGACGTGCAGTACGCCTCAGTACACAGCGTCATCGTGCCCCCATGTAGGCAATCGGGGTGAAGTGTCTTGCCCAAGGACACAACGCGGTTGCCGCAGGTGGGATTCGAACCGAGGACCTCTCGGCTTGCAGCCTGCACCTCTACCAACTGAGCCACCGCGCCCCCTTCACGGTAGGTAGTAATGGTGCAAAAATATATGGTCGTACATCAAAGCGAACTACAGTTATCACCCGGAAACGGATGATTTTACCATTTTACGACTTTTCAAGGGATATAAATCTGGAACAGTAAAAGCCACAACGGTGAAAATGGAACTTGCCCCGCGTTTCATGGTACGTAGTAATGTTTCAAAAGTATAAGGTCACACATCAAAGCAGACTAGTGTCATCGTTCAGGAACCATTTGTTTCGTAGGGACGGACAGGCGGACAGATGGACAGACGGACAAAGTGGCGACTATACGCTCCCCAGTTTTTTTTCGGGAAGCATACAAATTACCTGTGTATATTCTAATTACAGACCTACCTGTTTACATCATGCAATATCGTACCGTACGTAACATTTTTGTGGATACGGGCTGAGGCCAGCGAATGTCCGATAAATATTCCAGTTCTACAGTCACAAGTGCCACTTGAAAGACTGTTCACGGCTTTGAAATTCGTATTAATTTAGGATCTAACATAGGGTAGTTTTGAAAAATGCGTGTCTAAAAGTCGCAATCACCTTGATTCCAAATGAACACAAATCAATATATATCGTCGCGTGAGAACCATAAGGTTCTATCTTCCAGTGGAAGATAGAACCTTATGGTTCTCACACGACGAATTATGTCAGTTCACTTGTATGCATATCTACTACAACTATTAATTTCCAGACTTTGTAAGTCATGGTAGTTTCAATCGATACAGAATGCTGATTTGCTTAACTTATCGTTAACAAATCGTAACTGAGCACGTGAGCTTGTATAATGCGCGGGCAGTATAATAATTTGTATCACCTCCATCGGGTTATGATACAAACTACGCGCTTTGTTCACCCTTTAAACTCTAGTGGTATCTTCCATGCAAAATCAATGGCAGCAATTAGAAGAGTCCATATTCATTATTTATGGTAGACAAATCAATAGTTTTAACCCTTTACCTAACATGAAAAGCAGACGACACTTGCAAAAAAAATTCTTGAAAAACTAATTTTTTTCATTTTTTGTCTCAAAAACATAGGTTATGACCCCTCGTTGGAACGAGCTCGACGAGCTCGTTCCAACGAGGGGTCATAACCTATGTTTTTGAGACAAAAAATGAAAAAATAATGAAAATTAATTGGCGATTTTTGAGAATAGCGCTGGCCGGTTTTGGCCGTTACGTTAGGTAAAGTGTTAACGTGCAGTCTCGCGGCTGCACGTTAAAAATATTGCTTGATGTACCCCACACACTTACCGAACAGCCATCCTACTTAATGACGTTATGATGTATCATGTTCCTGGCCGGAAAAGCGGCCGCTTGGGTTCAAAGAGTTAAATTGTTTTGTCCCTATATCCCGATAAATTCTGTATTTTGATTGGTCAGAAGCCTTGGACATATAGCCATGGCACAGGGTGCACCCAGCATCCATGGTATATGAGAGGGTGCAACATCCAGACTATAAGCGCACGCGAAACATCAGGGGTATATGATTTAAACGAAAGCTTTCCGCGTTTGCTCGCCCCAACATAAAAATCGAACCCAAAAACCTGAAAATAGTCACAAATATCATCAGATTTCCGACAAACCGGACATATTTTGTCGTTATAAATTAAATAGTTAAATAATTAAAATGAAACAACTTGAGAAAAATCAAATATGAGGAAATAATTCGTCTCCTGAGTACTGATGTGCCAGTAGGCACATAGAACACATTGGAACTCAGGGGGAGAACGGTGACTCAGAGGTAGACTGTTTGACTTGTATGCTAGAATTCCCGCGTTCGACCCCCGTCCAGGACGACCCGCGTTGTGTCCTTGGGCAAGGCACTTTATCCCGGCTGCCTACTGGGGACAGGATGACGCCGTGTAGTAAGGCATACCGCATGTCGATGGTGCACATGTCTTTAACCGCTGTAACCCTGCTTGAGCGGAGCTTGAACAGAATTAGAATGTTGAGGAACTGACAGTTGCTCGTCGATGCTCGGTGGTTCTCTCCGGGTACTCCGGCTTCCTCTCCCGTAAAACTACCACGGTCACGATTAGCCATTGTGCATAAGTATGTGACCTTAAACACCAATAAATAAATAAATAAATAAATAAATAAATAAATAAATAAATAAATAAGTTTACTCGTTTCCTTAACCACCCAAGGGATATAACTCTATCCGTTGTCTTCTGTGTTTTTAAAACAAAGAATATTCACGAATTTGGCTCTAGTGATTACGGAGCTTGCGTCCAAAGATTCATTTCCACGATGTTTGTATTGTGTTTCAAACGGGTCAAAAGCGTTATCTCCGCTAACTTGTATGGTATATGAAGATTTAATACCTGGATGTCCCATTTAAACACCTCGCCTGTGACTCGGTGTTTAAAAACCGACACCCAGGTATTAAATCTCCATATACCATACATGTTGGCGGAGATAACTTATATTATATTCACTGTAAAACAAGTTCAAAGAATGACACAAACTGACAGATCATTTTTACATTTACATATTTCTTTGCAGAGTCCACAGGTTGTTGGATAACAGAGGGATATTCGACACGTGCCTTGGCAGAGAGATGGTGTTACGAGACTTCAGCAACAAGTGTGTGCTTTTCAAAAAGTTTCACCGAGAAAAATATGAGAACTTGCATAGCAGAAATAAAAAAATGTAAAGTTTGAAGTGAACATCACACCATCCCCAACGCTCACAAATTTGGAAGCATAAATTCTGACTTAGTTTATTCGCCTTTGTCTGATTATTTTTTCTGTTCGCCTTGAGTGAAAAAGGTGTTTTCATATGTACCATTCAAGTACGCCCCTGCGAACGTTCACAACTCCATTCGGTTTCGAATCTTGTCATTAACTTGATTCGATTAGAAACCATCTCGATTATTCGAAAAAAGTAGAACTATGGCGAGCTTTCAAACTTCCTGAACGATCTGATGTTACGACTTCTGCGAATTTGTTTGCGGGGGTTTCGCATCGCTTCAACAAAGGATATCCATTAGATAGCACCAGTACAATTGCTATAGTACAGTACGGCCGAAGTGGATTGGCATCTTTCCAATGGCGGGCAATATTTCCACGGAAGTAATAATATTAGACTCCAATCACCAATTATAGGGAAAATCATCAAAAATGTAATTTATAAAGCACCAGGGACAATCCGGTGCTTCATTAATTGAAATTTGGCTGCTGATGATTTTTAACACATGGTAAACGCATGAGTGGACATCACTGACCACGCGGGGAGCATCGCCTGTTCACGGCTGCTGAATTGCTTCGTAACAATTGGGGAGTGAATTTGATATTCGGTATGGTTTGGAACGGTTTACTTAATTCAATACCAGCTTTGATTCTTGCAAGAATATAGTGATCTAGATGCACCATGTTTCCACGCACGTGTTATACATTTTGGTGTTAAGCAGATTAAAACCGAACACACTCTCTGAAGATATTGGCAGTTCTTTCCTATAAGAATGTTAACACAAATGCATCATTAATAATTCGTCAAGAATGGTTGTTGCTGTGCCTCACACGTCTCCCTGCCAGAATGCAATATTCCTGAGTCGGAGACCGGAGTGTCTCATGTCCACTCTTCGGTGTTTATCATACTGCAGAAATGCGCATTCAATTATTATATAGTTGTTTCGTTATTATACACGTGTTGTACAGTACAGTTGTATTTTCTACAGGTTCACGGTGCACGCAGTGGTGTCAGTGGTGTCGCTGCGGGTTTAGGGTGGGGGTGGCACCCCACTCCCTCAAACTTTGTCCAGTAGAGACACTTTCATCAGGATTTATGTCCTGAATATTCATATTTTTGCAGTGCGTGCTCTGTCAAAATATTCTTTGAATAACGAATTCGAGCAAATTTCGTCAAGGGGAACCAAAAATATAAATGGCTCATGGACATGTTTATGGAGGGCCATCTCTAAAGGGATTTAAGGAGATTTATACCCGCCCCGATATTATTTTTTTTCTGTCCGCACATATTCGTCAGGATTAGAGTTTAAAATATAAATTTTCTCTTGCTAATATTCATGTTATTTCTTAAATCACTAGACGTTAGTTCAAATGAGGGTATATGTAGAACCCGAAAGCGGGTTGTGAGTATTCTTACTAGAATCCTGACTGACTAATATTATTCCGACTACATCATGAAGGCATGCCTTCGTGACCTCAGTGATTTGGACCCATATTTTGTGCCTACACTGAATTTCGAATCATTTGGTGCTAGTTCAAGATTCGTAGGTCATTCCATGCTTGAGATATGAGCGTGATCCACTTTCAATATATTTGGTCATGCCCACATTGCTGAGTGTGAATGTACATGTGATTTTGAGCAATTCTGAATACTGCTCTCAATGACCACTGGGTGAACCGAGTGACGTTGTGCCGTATTATGAACTTCCAGTACGTTTTGACCAATTTAGTGTTGCCCCATGTGCATAGACCACATAATGGTTGGGAAGATAGAAAATTAAAATTAGTACTGGATAGTAGGCTGGAATAGAGTGCATCTGTAAGGTATTTGATTGAAATGGTTCAGTAATATAGATAAACAGACATTTTCAAAGCCTCAAGGAACTCAAGGAACATTATGACGGCCAACTGCGAAAATTTGGAGAGATCTCATTGATGCATCTCTGTGTTCAGATCGGCAATGCGTATGCTGAGAGGATTCTAAAAATATTATCGCCATATATTAAATAATATCTTACGGAATCATACTGACTTGTGAAAGGGTTAAACCACAATATTTAAATACCCCATTTTAATAATTCATAACTGTGAAAGGAACAATGGAGAAAACCGCCCCACCCGTTACAATTATATGTTGACTTATGCTTCAAGACAGACCTGAATAATATTTAAAATTGCCTTGCACAGCAAACGGATTCTTTCTGCTTGGTTTGAGGATGTATTTGAAACAGCTTAAAAATATAGATAAATAGTGATCTACGTAAGCGCTCGTGAAAAATAAAACTTTCAAGCCTCACACATGAGATAATTCACGATATTCACTGAAACAGCGTAGAATTTCTTTTTTATTATATGCTTCGTGACATTTTATTACGCATTATTGAGCCCAATTCCACTGTAAACAGTTTCAAGACAATAACAAAAAGCTGCTGATCGTTCCTTCACGGCGATGTTCAAGGTGACATCATGCGCCGAAGGGTAACGTCATTTAGGAAGCTACTGAAAACATTCATCGTACAGACCGGAAAATATTATTTTTCACTCCTGCAAGCGCTCGTGAAAAATAAAACTTTCAGGTCCACACTCATGAGATAATTCCAGATACTGACTAAACTAGAGTAGATTTTCGTTTTTGTTATATGCAACGAGACATGTTATTACACAATATCCAATCCAATTCGAACCCAAATGCGTACGTTTCAAAACAATAACAAAGATCAGCTGATCGTTCCTTCAAAGCGACGTGATGCGGCGTAGCTTGGCGTCATGTAGGACGCTACTGAGAGATATTCCTCGATATCCATCGAATCGATGGATATCGAGAAATATCTTTTAGATCATTTGCGATAATTCATAGGCTACCATATAACAGAAGTTAATATGTAACTGTTATCTCCAACCCCATGTAATATTATTGTTTGCATTATTCAGCAGAGTTTTGTATACTTAATTTCCAGTGTATATAAATATCAAAGATGTTATTGCTTCAGCATGGTTTACTGTTATCAGGGAATCAGAGACCGTAAATGCCCCTAGTCCCATTTGTCAACACTAAATGTCCAAGGAGTATGAAAAACATAGATGGCTGAGTACAGCTGTCTGTCCATCACCATGCCATAACGCAGTGAGAGAGGACGATCTGTATTGTGATCTGTAAATTCGATCAGTGTGAAAATGGTGAAAACCTCAGAACAAACCTATATGGAAAGACAATTTATGTGGACATTTTGGGGAGTAAAAATACCGTTAAAATAATCAGAGATGGATTTTTGTTAACGGTATGTCACGACTTTGATACAGGAATCACATAAATATTTTCAAGAAACCAGAAATAACAGTTTATGCACCATTTAACGTGTTCTAGAGAAATCAGATTGAAGAAATTAGAAATGCATTGTGCAGTACATTACATTTGAGGAGTTTCATACAACAACAAAAAAAACTCAAGTGATTTGCATAAAACTCAGATTCTGCATCGAGTGACCACCGCCCCCACATCCCTCATATTTCAAACCTTGTATTGGTCCCAGGTCAGGATGTCAGATATGCCAGTGTGCCCGGCTTTGAAAATTTTGACTCCATCCCTTTCAAACATTTTCGCCCATCCACTTTTTACATACGAAACGTTAGGAACGTATTAGAGTGCCTAAACTTACCAATATATTAGCAGTATGCAATAAATAATCACAGAGTGACTCGAATGAATTGGAACACATTTGGAACAAACCAATGAGTTTCATCTTGATTTTCAAAGGCTCCGAATTGATAATGACATATCATACATGGGATATGTCCATATATGACCATCTTTCAAAATGTACAGCTCTGACACATTTACAAAATTTTCGAGTGACGAAAGACAATCGTTCACCTTTGGGATGTAGAAAGACATGTATGAACTTTGACAATGCTTCAGGGGATATAGAATGTGTTTTTCACGAATTTTGTTCAGTTGTCTGAGCGAAATGTATTACTGTTCAAATCCATCCTGTCCTTTGTGTGGATATTGGCTGACAAAAAGACACACAGACAGTGGCGGCGCTACGGGGGGATGGGGGGAGGGGGGGTGGGGGAGGGGGGGGGGGGCATTTGACCCCCCAAACGAAGGCTTTGCCCCCCCCCCCCAGTTTCCCCCCCCAGTTTGCCCCCCCCCAACCATCTCGCATGCATTTCCATCCACCCTCACACACACTCTCTCTCTCTCTCTCTCTCTCTCTCTCTCTCTCTCTCTCTCTCTCTCTCTCTCTCTCTCTCTCTCTCTCTCTCTCTCTCTCTCTCTCTCACGCACAGACCCACCAGACGCAGATCCAGGATTTTTTGAAAGGAGGACCGCTAATTACCATTACATTTAGTCGAAACCAATGTCCGTAATATAACAGGACGTACCAAACCAAAAAAGTATATTACGGACTTTGGGTCCAAGTTTGGACTACCTCATAACAAAGTAATGATATGATCCTTTACGTATTTGCCCCCCTTCATGGGAGTCTGCCCCCCTAGTTCCCCCCCCCCCCCACAAAAAAATTTCTGGCGCCGCCACTGCACAGAACACAATGCAGCTTATACTAATAGTTGAAAATGAGATGAGTTAATGGGGGAGGGGCGGGGGCAGAAACAAGGCATACTTTCATGCAGTTTTTTGGGAGTCCGATGTATACAGCTGAGCGAGAGAGTTCCTTCGTCTCATAATTCGCATTGTGGTAGCATACTAATTACAGCATGTTGGGCGTTGAGAGCTTCGGTTGGTATTATGCTAAGATTTGGAAGATATAGTTTATCCCCCATTTGTGAAATTTAGGGTATTACAGCTCTTTGTACTGCCCATATTAGTCGAGTGCTTATTCAGTGCTGGCTACTATTATTTTGTCATCAGCTGTTTGATGGCTGTTTCTGTTAGTCGTACAAGTGGTGTGTTTCATAGGAATAGTTACCAGCAGTGTACACGATTCACATTCTATTAAGCTTAGACAGGCCCTATAAACATTGTACTAACAACTTTCTTACCTAGGTTACTTTCTACGTGTCCACATCCTCCGCCTGATGGCGCAAGGTGCATTTCCTCTGCTTTACTGCACGATGCGTATCTTCCACGATTACTGTGTGAGACAAACATACTATAGAAAACAGTTCTCCGGTATCTTAGGGATCAGCTACCCCAAGTCCGGGGGAGATATTCGATCACTAAGCCTGTTTCCTAGGAATAAAACCTCCTCCGACTTAGGATCAGAGACGTCTCACCCACAGCCACTCTTTGCGACGATGTCGAGAAAACAGTTCTTTCGTGCCATGCGGGTACAGCAACCCAAAGTTATGACACACGTAAAACCATACCGAATCAGCTCAAGATGTGGTGTCACGACAGAACCTACGTTTCATAACATTTTCTCAACCTGCTGATGCCAACTACATAATTCACTGAGATTCAAGCTCATTTGGGGGGGGGGGGGTGACATCACAAACGACCTTCATCCACACAGTAGGCGTCTTCGTCCTTCAGACTGTCAAGCTTACCTCATCAACGCCAGGCTATACTCTGTAATGCAAAATATTGAAATGTGCTGTATTCACGCTCAAGGTGATCAAATACCCCCTGATCTTCAGGTCAGATTTAAATTACAGCTATAACAAGCTGCCTGGCACAACAAACAACATAAGAGGGGGTCCGGAACTCCAAGATGACTTAATCTGACAGGTGCACTCGCGCTGTTGTTTCTGGCGAGAACACGACTTCATGTGGTCCATTCAAACATACCAACATGAACGAGAAATCTTAGGTATTTGTTTATTTTGATAAGACTTTACGGGCGAAGCTATAACCATACCAGAGCCTCTGCTGGGCATACACTGCGAAATTTCTTTCCCATCATGTGGATCTGCATTTGTACTCGATGAAACAAATACAGAAGTTTATCTATCCGAGTAAAGGACAAAACCAGAAACACGTCTCCCCCTGATATTAATTGAGCCCAAATGTTCAAGGAGAGCAAGGTCAAGCACCATGCGACTGGCCAGCAGAAATGCAGCATACCCATGCTGTTTTACGTGACTTACACTGAACAAACTGAATGTCGCACTACAAATTATGTTGGTCGGTTAGCAGCAATATTCCGTCATTGTCGACAGTTATTTACTTAGTCAATGGGCTAACAATTTAGCTGGCACATAGCAAAAAACATTTTAGTAAGGTCATGTCTTATGCTACACGTCGGGCACTGATACGATTTCATATGCTACACATTGTATTGACCTGATAAAAGGGTGCATCCATTTTTTGGAACACTAACGGCCCGGACGTCGCATCGTGCAAATTAGTAAGTAAAGCACATGAATTCAACAATGTAGCATGCATTCACATATAGATGAGCCTTAGTGCGAGGGCTACGGGTGGATGGAGGAAACGGGTAACTAAGCCATTCACCCTTGATAAGTAGTTAGGGAGGGCCATTAGACAAAAAAATTGTTAACACTGAAACGACCCTTGATGCAATCTGATATAAAACTTCTGGCGTAAATCTTTTAACACAAAATTTTCCATTGACCGGCCTAATGGCTCCATCCTCGTAAACACTGATTTCCCCATAGCTAAGCAGTTCACCCGTGGTCAGTGGTTAGGGAGGTCAATTGGGTGTAAAAGCTTTTAACACTGGCGTAAATCTTTTAACCATGAATTTCCCATTGGGACGGCCAATGAAACTTTTACGCCCAATGGCCCTTTCTTCTTAACACAGATTTCCACATAGACAACCCTGGAGGCACTCTGGCGTAATTGCAAACTTTTATACCATACTGTGTTTAGGATATCGCTCACTCATACAACACTTATTCCCAAGTTCAACCCTGACAAAACACTCAAAACCAACAATCTCTCACAGAATAGGTAATGGAACCGTGTGTCTCTTTCTGAGATTTTTATTTGTTTAGAACGAAAAATATCTTTCCAATATATCTAGCCTTGGAAAAAGGTGTTCAGTTTTGCGTAGGGAAGGATGTAAATTGTCATTTCTACCTTCTCGTCTTGTTATTGTAAATATCCAGTCAATACCCAATTGTTTGTCCCACAGATGTGTCTCCGAATTTAAAAAAAATAGTACAATAGCGCCAATACATCGAGTTTTTCTGAATGCCTATCAAGTCGAAATGAGAGACAGTCCGTGGTTGTAAATTCATATTCACACAAACCATATTTGTACGAATTCGAATTTGCAAGTACAAGAACGCTATCCATTATATGAGATGCAAACAAATTACTGTCAATCATATTACAAATGTATTGAATAGAAGAATACATCAACACCTACAAAATGATTCAAGTGAAATATCCAATATAATTGATGAATTAATTGTAATACAAGCAAATATCCCATCGATAAACAAAACGCATGTTGAGTTGTAATATTACGTGACTGCCAGCCGATTAGAATAACGTCACAAAATACGTTATTTTCTGAGAACTGGTGATAAATATAGTACGTCTTCGCTGAATTTGATGGTGAGGTCGAGATAAAAAAAAAATCAATATTAACTTAACACTGAGTATTGCATCAACAACAGAATAACCGCTGAAATATTATTTTTCCATCAATGAAATGTGATCGATCAACTTCATTTTTGAAATACATGAGTTCCCCACGACTTATACCAATGCCATGCATTTAAGGGCAGAACAATTTATTATTTTATTTTTTTCGAACAACGGGTCAAGCATTCCCAGAATATCCGTACTTTCGTCTATTTATTCGAATATCTTCGCTAATAATTACTCTATCAGGACATATTACATACCATTATAAAGCTTGGGAGCTGTAGTTTTAGGTGACATCGAAGTGCACACGGTTCCGAACTTAAAAGGTTATGGACTATTATCTGTCTAAAGACCCATAAATCCATACTCAAAACAGGCATTTCAGCTATCGTCGTTAAGCTTGGGTGATTTTTTCTGAGACATCCGTGTTGGATATTTATAATCTCGATATGGCTGGAAACAGTTCATTTGATTCAGAACCCGCGAGGAAAGAAGATGGTTCTATACACACAAGAAGTGGAGAAGAAGACAACGGCGAGGATGACAAACCATAGAATTCAGTGGGATATACAGAAAGAGACCGAAGAGAACTTGTCAGGCGATTAATATACAATGATGACAGAATACTTCCACAAAGAGAATTTTACCCAACGGTTCATTTCAGGGTCACTGTTTTAAAATAGCTACCTTTTCACACAGTTAGCGGAACTTTTCAGTGGTATTACGAGACGATCGAATGTTAAATCTTGGAGCCAAGATTTTGACATTTTATTGGAAATTCACTTTTGAATTAAAAGTCTTCACGTCCAGACTTAAGAATTCAAAAAAAACTTGCACGTTCGCACTCAAGTCTTGGCGTCAAGACTTCATACAATTAAAAGTGAGGTAAATCTCACAGTTTCCCACATGTTTTTGCAAAATAAAGTACGATGTGGTTTCAGAAGTTAATTGGAGCTGGTGGGATCTAGCTACAACTTTAGTTTGGGGTTCCGAGCTAAATGTTTTCAAAGCATCGAAAAACGTGGAGAGAGAAAAACTTTGACCTATCCCCCGTAATCATAAAGTATGCAAATTTATCATATGACTCGTCCGTTTTGTTCACTTTAAAACATTTGATATTTTGCTCTCATATTAATCAGTGATAAATAAAGCCTTCCGTCAATTTTATTGGTCAATTTCAAAACTCGACAATTTGATTGGCTGAACAAAATACAACTGGGCCACATTTTCAAAATTTGCATAATTAGAGTTGAGAGCTTTCTTAGACTCTCTCCATAAATATTATATGAAGAAAAACATTCATTCCATATCCTCTTTGTCTCACACTAATGTGCTTTATAGTCACAAAGTAATGCATTTCAAATAGTGTAATAGTATTGTACAGAAGTTTTTTGTTTTCAAAATTTGTGCAGTTTACACAATCTAAAAGCGAAAACCAACGTGTAACACAAATACGTTTTGCACTGTACACCAAATTATTTTTCTAAAATGAAATTATTTTTACTTGCACGAATAATTTCTTTCAGAAGAAAATAGGTTTGTTGTATTGCATAAAAACCTTTCTGGATCGCACATAAATTTTTCCAGTTTTCAGAATTTGTGTAATGCACAAATTCTGAAAACAAAAAAAACTTACATTGAACGGATAGCAAAGCAAAGTTCGCAGAATCCTCGGTAAGCGAAAAGGGTGGTCATCAGAGTTATATACATGCCATTGATTCAAGCAATTGATATCTTATACTCTAATTCTGACGAAAATCAACCGAATAGAAAACAATGTGGTGAGTGTGTTAGAGGGGGGGGGGGGTGGGAGGGGGTTGCATATTCATGTAAAACAATCTTATCGTCTCTGCTGCCCCCAAGCTTGGCGGTGTCTCATTTCGTCCTCCTGTCGACTAGATTAACTCGCATTTTTTTTTTATTCAGAGCCGAGAGAGAGTGTAAGTGCACCATTGACACGAGGTGCGCCTCAGTACATAGCGTCACTGTATCCTCGCGTGGACAATCGGGATTAAATGTCTTACTTATGATCACAATATATTTATGACTGGTCAGAATCGAACTATGGACCTTTCGGGTTGAAGTCCAATGCTCTCGGTGCCCGAAACTGTCTGGTGCCAAACTCTTAGCCATCCTAGATATTTTAATGCCAAACAAAGTGTTTTGGTGCCAAAATATTGGGAGGAGGAGGAGGTGTTTCTTTTTTTTTTTTTTTTTTTTTTTTGGTTTCCAGATCCAAATAAGCTGATCGAGCTTTGAACAATGAACTGGCAGCAGTTCTACGAGTGAACGGACAGCATAACAAAAAACTCGGTAGGCGAAAAGGGCGGTCATCTAAGTTATATATATGCCATTGATTCAAGCAATGGTTGGTCCGAATGATGTCGGCACATACACATGTTGTTGTATTTAATAATGACAGACTAATTGACTAAGTGTTGTTAATCCGCTGGAATAACCGGGTAGCGAGGCTACCGAACACATCATTTTATGACCCCTTAATAGAATCTGGAACGTCATAATATATTTCCATGCTCAATAATGTGGGCGGGACCAAACATTATTAAATTGGGTCACGCTCATATTTCGAGCATGTTATGGACCTGGGACAAACACTAAATGATTCTAAACTCTTATGAGTTCAGCATGTGGATCAAAGTGACTGCGATCAATCCAGGGGTATTTGAGTGCATTTGTCACAGTTGCAGGAAATCGCATTTATACCCATCTAAGCCATTACTGAAGTTCAGACATATATACACTCAAAAAGTGGACGTGGCCAAACATTTTGAAACTGGGTCACACTCACATTTCAAGCATGACATGACATATGGATCTCGGACAAACACCAAATGAGTTGAAACTCAATAGAGGCTCAAAATATGGGTCAATGTGACTTAGGTAACCCCGGGATAAATGAGTGCGTTTTTTTTCAGAATTGCCGGAAATCGCATTTCTCATAACCCGCTAATGCATTCTCGAAGTTCATAAATGATTTTTTTTACAATCACACGACTGGGTGGGTGGGGGGGGGGGGGGTGGAGGGTTGGCGGCAATTATTATGAAAAGTGGGTCAGGCTCGTACCTGAAGCATGTATGATATATGGACGTGGTACTATCAATATATGTGTCAACGTCTCTGAGGCCAACCTGGGACAATTGAGTACATGTTTCAAAATTGCTGCAAATCGTATAAACCCCATAGTATTCCCGAAATTCATACAATATATAAATTGGAAATATGGGCGAAGCCTAAACTATTCATTTCCGATTTTTTTATAGAACATGTTGAATGCTGTGCACGGACGTTCTTTCTGGTTTTTGTGTCAACAATTATCTGATTCCTCCACGAAAATCTTTGAATTCTGCTACGAAAACCCATTTCTGATTTCTTTTACGATGTTTTACTCCCGAAAATAAGTTTAGAATATTGAATTGTCTATCGCCAGGTGATGAATGTGGACTCTTCTAATTGTTGCCATTGAACTGACTTGGATGGCCCCACCAGAGTCCAAAGGGTTAAATATACAAATGATTAAGACGAAATACTTTGAATACACTGCTTGCCTGTTCTTTTTAGCTCACCTGTCCGTCCGTCCATCCACCCGTCGTTAACTTTACATTGTCGACTTCTCATGAACACTGGGCCGAACTGAACCAAATCTGATGGGCATGTTCCTTATCATGTGCCGATTCAGGTTTGTTCAAATAAAGTTGCCACGTTCACAGTGGGCGCCACAAGGGGCATAAATCTGATACTACCCATATGTTTGAAAAAAATAAAAACAATCTTCTACTCCACATCCATCAATTAGAATCCTTTGATATTTGGTACACAACATGTCAAGTTTGTTCTAATCGAGTCCCTTAGATAGTATTTGGGCTCCCAGCCCGAATTTTAACGTTGCGAAATATGAGGGGAATTCTTTAAAAATCTTCTTCTTCATATCCACTAGTCAGAATGCTTTCAACATCTCTACGGGCGCCAAATTCAATTTTTTTTTTTAAATCGGGTCTATCGGTTATTATTATGCCCGTCGTTTGTAACATCAGCCGTGATTGGTTAATTTGACACCTTCTAAAAGTCATAGTACTGGAGTTTTGGGGCAAAACTCGGGTACTATCGGAACGTTCTTCCCTGGAGACAAGAGAACAAAGAAAATGTGAGCTCCACTTCCATTGATCAGCGTCGATTACGCACGCCCTGATTGGAATTTCTCAACATCAAACGCTGGCGCCTTGTCCGTTTAACTTTTTTCGTCACCGATAGACACAAACTTACCAACAAATATATCATCTTTCAGTGGGTGTGTTTTTAATTTTAACTGCAAACAATGAATTCAAAAGAATTAGAAATATTAAAAACTCACGTGTTGTTTACCACTTTAGTGAATCCTGAAATGAGTTATGACTACAATCAATTATATTTCCACAAGTTTAGTACGCCTCTCCCTCACTGAGCCTCCGCCTCAAGTTCAAAATAAATTGTTTCACTCCGCTTAATTCTAACGACTGTCGTCGTCCAAGAAACATGAATTCATATTCCATTATACCACCTATCACACAAGCATTAATGATGAATTATAACATGAACAGCTTGATACAATTGTAAACACTGGCATTTGGTGATATAGAAACTCCCAAAGCGACGGCACTTGTGACAAATCATTTTCGAATTTTGTGATCTAGAAACTCCTAAAGAGACGTCATTTGTTCGAAATGACGTCATGTTTTTGGATTCGACTACATTGTTATTACAAGATTGATGACATGTTGCAGTTAACGCTTAACAAAGAAAGCTATTTTTTGTTCGGCATTATAAAATAATTAGAACGTTTCTTATCATGTTCTATCGGTCGATAGTGCCTGAGTTACTATCGACCGATAGAACATGAAAAGAAACGTTCCAGTATTATAATATTTGGGCTCTATATTCGAGCTCAAATCTTAACTTAGTGCAATATGAGGAAATTTCTTTAAAATTCTTCTTCTTCTTCACCAGTCAGAATGCTTTCGTTACTGGTTTACAACATCTGTAGGGGTTGGGATGAGGGTTGGCGGTCTGATTCACGCTTGTACAAATCGGAGCCCTGGGTTAATATTTGGGCTTTCTATTGGAGCCCGAAATTTAACTTAGTGCGATATGAGGAAATTTCTTTAAAAAGTTTCTTCTTCAGATCCACCAGTCAGAATGCTTTTATAGGTATACTACATCTCTAGGTAGGCGGGGACAGATTCAAGTTCAACTCGGGTTCCTGGGTTAATATTTGTGCTCGCTATTGGAGCCCAAAGTTCAACTAAATGCAATATAATTTCTTTAAAAATCTTCTTCAGATTCACCTGTCAGAATGCTTTCATATTTGGTTTACAACATCTCCAGGATGGTCAGATTCAGGTTTGCTCACATCGGGTCTCTGCGTTAATATTTGAGCTCTCTCCTGGATCCCAAATTTTAACTTTGTGCAATATCAGCTCCACCAGTCAGAATGCTTTCATGTTTGGTATAAAACATCTTTGGGGGGGGGCAGATTCGGGTTTGTTCTACTCAGGCCCCTGGGTTGATATTTGTGATCTCTATTGGAGCCCAAATATTAACTTAGTAGTTCAATATTAGGGAATTTCTTTAAAAATCTTCGTCTTCAGATCCACCAGTGAGAATGTTTTCAGATTTGGTATATAAGATTTCTAAGGTGATCAGATTCAAATTTGTTCAAGTCGAGTCCCTGGATTAATATTTGAGCTCCCTATGGGAGTCCAAATTTTTACTTCGTACAATATGATGGAATTTCGTTAAACATCTTTTTCTCCAGAACCAGCAATCAGAATCTTTTGATATTTGGTACACAGAATCTCTTAGAGATGCAGATTCAAGTTTGTTCGAATCGACGCCATGGGTTAACATTTGGGCTCCCTTGAGAATCCGAGTTTTAACTTAGTGCAATATGAGGAAATTTCCTTAAAAAACTTCTTCTCCAGACCCATCTATCAGAATATTTTGATATTTGCCATTATTTTGGTATAACATCCCTGGGGATGGGGGGTGGTGGTGTCAGATTCAAATTTGGGGCACTCTAGGTGGGGGTGCAGGTGGGGACAAGGAGGGAAGGTTAGGTTCAGGATTGTTCAAATCCATTTCTTAGTATTTTACCATAAAATTTGCCTTTCAAACTACAGTAACATAAAAAACCCTTGAAAGTTTGGCAGTGCTTGTCTACAGCTGATAGAATTGGAAGTAGTTAGGAAGGCGTATGATAAGAATCATCTGTCATGGACACTACAGTTATGAATAAATTCGTGACTTCATTCATCTATAGAGGTGATGAACCATAACTAACTGAATCTGATCCAAAATACTTCTCTGGACCACTTTGTCAGGTGAGCGATTAAGGCCTTTTGAGGCCTTTTGTTTAACTCCAACATTCCTTTTGACACTTCTACTTTCCACAGAATCTTCAAACATAGTACACGTCTCGGCTGGTAATCGATCTAGATTTACCGAGGTACGTCTTTAACCCTTTGCACCCTTAGTGGAATCTGCCATGTTAGCTCAATGGCAGCAATTAGATTAGTCCGTATTTATTGTTTAGGGGAAACCAATTAATATTTTCAACGTGCAGCATTGGGGCTGCACGTTGAAAATATTGACTGGTCTACCCCACACATTAATAGAGCAGCCATCTTACTTAATGAAAGGATGACGTACCGTGTTCCTGGGCCGGAAAACGGCAGCTCGTGTTCAAGGGGTTAATGTTCGATCATTATCCAAAACAGAATCGAAATTTCGTTTGTTTTCATCATTTAATATCAACTCGGGTATCAAGCGCAACCCATCCCCTCCGTCATGAAATTATGGAAAAAAATTTCTGAAATAAAAAGATTTATATAAAAAAAAATCCGAGTCAACTAGGAAACTTTTCAATGGTTAGAACAGAATTTTTGGATGACGTTGTTCACATCAATGTCACAAAATTGCGTCGCATTTTTTATGTATTTTTTGTATCGTGTAGAGCTGAGAGAAAAGAACTCACATTTGTCCCGTTTTTGATTTATCGCCAGTCTTGATATTGTCAAATTATAGGCCATTATGGATATTTTTTTCATTTAAAACGCTTGTTTTGTGATCATCACATTCCCTGTAACAACCAGTAGTGTAATAATCAACCACTAGTGTAATAATCAACCAGTAGTGTAATAAAAATTAACCAATAGTGTAATAATCAACCAGCAGTGTAATAAAAATCAACCAGTAGTGTAATAACCAGTAGAGTAATAAAATTAACCAGTAGTGTAATAAACATCCATGAAAACTAACAATTTTTCAACTAAACTTGGAAAAATTTTGGGGTGGCTCAAATCATAGTTTGAGTGCATGTTATGGATTTTTAATCATTTTATCGTACATTCAAGGGCGTTTTGCGGGTCAAACATCATTTCGTGGGTTCAATACGGCGAGGAAATGTATTTTTATTATTTTATGTGATGTTCGTATTTTCTGGTGTTTAGTGTCACTTTCTGCATTTGTGGCTTTATGTAAATTCAAAAATTGGCCAATTATTTATGATAATGCTGTGCTTTTGAGAGACTGCTTACCCCAGGCATAAGTTATCAGATTCCATGATAACAGAATTAATTGTCATGGTAACTTACAGGTGCTGAAATATGATATTCAAGGACGTGTCTCCTGCGCGTTGTCTTCAATTATAACATTTAATACGGCACTGAGGGATCACTAATGGTCTCCCACACCCCATTTCCCGATTTACGCGTCTACCTTTACCCTTTACCGGGGTGGGGGGGGGGGATATATTGTTGTTGACATATACGATTTTTAGCTAACTTTTACTCGGTGTAAAGGAACATCGATCTCATTGGCAGCTAAAGAAGTGTTAATTCTATAAGTTCGAGGTGAGACATTGTTTTTAACTTTCTATGTGGCAAATCTCAATCCAGTGATAGTTATTTATCTGCGAAGACCCCAATTCTCCATCCCCTGAATAAGCTTGTTTACATTAAATGTGGAGTTAGCTATTAAATTGATTCCCCAGGACGGCGAAACGGTGGGGAGGGGGGGGGGTTGCTGAGGTGGATGGTGGTGCTTGGGGAGTATAGCGGAATATGTGCGCCACTCCAATGTTAACCCGAAATATCAAAAGTTGGAATTTTGAGGATCAAACCCGTGAAAGTTGGAAATGAATATACCTGAAATTTGTGGAGCCCGGTTGGTGAAAGGTTTCACTCTTATTTTATTATTTTAACGAAATAATATTTCGTTTTAACGAAAAAATATTTCGAAATAACGAAATATTATTTCGTTTTAACGAAATAATATTTCGTTTTAACGAAATAAGTATCTATAGCGGTAAGCAGGGCCAGATTACACCGCTTCGCTACTTTTCAATTGCAAAATCTGCTTACTTAGCTTAGTAAGAGTCAAAGGGTAACTCCCTCTCCCCCTCACCCCCTCACACAGCTTCTCACCCATCCCCTCCTCTCTCCTAAGAAACCTTATAAATTGCAGGCCAGATACCGATAGACAACAAATGGCCGACAAAAATACTAATGGAAAACAGACAACGACATTATAAGATGCATGGGCGTACAGGCCATGGTAACTCGAAGGGGGGGGGGGGGGGCGCTGTGAAGTCGGGGAAAATCAGTTTTTGTCTGTCAGTTTTCATAATTTTTGGGGCCAAGCTTCACAGACCTACCTTTTAGTTTCAAACATTTAATCTTTTGTCTTTACATAAGAGATATCCTCCTATAAGACCAAACTTGGAACCAAAGTCCGTAATATATATTTTTTGGCGTGGTACGTCTCACAGGACGTGCCACAGCAAAAAATTATATCACGGACTTTGGGTGCTAGTTTGGATTACAGTCTTATCGGGGTGATAATGCGTCTGATGACTTTGGATATATAGGCCTATCAGTTTAAAAAAAACATTTCCCGAGAGATCATACCTCATGCTGTTGGGAGAACGACGAGGGGGTGGGGGTGGGGGGTGGGGGGAGGACGTCTATGTCTATGGCGGATTTTCAAATATGGCTGGCTTCGGACCTGCGGGAGAGGACCGCCATCCCTCTCTTACCCACCTCGGTTACTGCAGCATCACTTTTCGGTCAAAATCTTCAACCCTTCAAAAAAATACCTGTACGCCTATGATAGATGACGTTCCCCCATAAAGTTGGAAAAAAAATTCAAAATGGTTTTTTAAAAGGTCATTATTCATGCTGATTCATGGGGAAAAATCGGCCGAACACGCCATTTTCTAATGTGTTAAAACGAAATAAAATAATAAATAAATAACACTACTGGTTGATTATTACACTACTGGTTGTTACATCAACCAGTAGTTTAATATTAACCAGTAGTGTAATAAAAATTAACCAGTAGTGTAATAATCAACCAGTAGTGTAATACAAATCAACCAGTAGCGTATCGTACGTTTAAAGGCGTTTTGCAGGTCAAACATCATTTATTATAATATTTCGTTTTAACGAAATAAGTGTCTGTAGCGGTAAGCAGGGCCAGGTAACACCACTTCGCTATTTTTTCGACAGCAAATTCCCGAGAGAGCATGTCCCATGCTGTTGGGAGTGCGGGGGGAGGGGGGTGCCTATGTCTATGTCGGATTTTTAAATACGGCTGGCTTCGGACCTGCGGGAGAGGACCGCCATCCCTCTCTTACCCACCTCGGTTACTGCAGCATCACTTTTCGGTCAAAATCTTCAACCCTTCAAAAAAATACCTGTACGCCTATGATAGATGACGTTCCCCCATAAAGTTGGAAAAAAAATTCAAAACGGTTTTTTAAAAGGTCATTATTCATGCTGATTCACGGGGAAAAATCGGCCGAACACCCCATTTTCTAATGTGTTAAAACGAAATAAAATAATAAATAAATAAATAACACTACTGGTTGATTATTACACTACTGGCTGTTACATCAACCAGTAGTGTAATATTAACCAGTAGTGTAATAAACAGTAACCAGTAGTGTAATAATCAACCAGTAGTGTAATACAAATCAACCAGTAGCGTATCGTACGTTTAAAGGCGTTTTGCAGGTCAAACATCATTTATTATAATATTTCGTTTTAACGAAATAAGTATCTGTAGCGGTAAGCAGGGCCAGGTAACACCACTTCGCTATTTTTTCGACAGCAAATTCCCGAGAGAGCATGCCCCATGCTGTTGGGGATGCGGGGAGGGGGGGGGGGGGTGCCTATGTCTGTGTCGGATTTTTAAATACGGCTGGCTTCGGGCCTGCGGGAGAGGACCGCCAGCCCTCTCTCACCCACCTCGGTTACTGCAGCATCACTTTTCGGTCAAAATATTCAGCCCTTCAAAAACAAAATGCCCGTACGCCTATGATAGATGACGTTCACCTATAAAGTTGGGAAAAAAATTCAAAACGTTTTTTTAAAAGACGTTATTCATTATTCATACTGATTCATGGGGAAAGATCGTCCGAACACGCCATTTTCTACTGTGTTTGCATTCCCCATCGCCCCATGTACCAACTTATTTATTTCGTTAAAACCAGTAGTTTAATATTAACCAGTAGTGTAATAAAAATTAACCAGTAGTGTAATAATCAACCAGTAGTGTAATACAAATCAACCAGTAGCGTATCGAACGTTTAAAGGCGTTTTGCAGGTTAAACATCATTTATTATAATATTTCGTTTTAACAAAATAAGTATCTGTAGCGGTAAGCAGGGCCAGATAACACCACTTCGCTACTTTTCGACTGCAAATTCTGCTTACTTGGCTAAGTAACACGTTTACGTACTCTAGCAAAATATGAATTTGACTAATTAAAATTAATGACTTCACTTTATTTTGGAATAAATTTAGTGGAATTCACTCGAAACACTTTCCAATCAATTAACGTTATGATCTCTCCGTTTTTCGCTATATGTGTTTTATCAGAGTTTTTTGGTGCTGTTCCTGTATATTCATAGCGTGGTTTATCGGTGCAGAAAGAAACTGAAGCGGCGGAAAGTCCAACGGTACGCCCCCCCTACCCCCGCTCTCCCCTCCATCGTTCCGCCATCCTTGGGAATCAATTCAATAGCCAATTCCAGATTTAATATAAACAAGCTTATTCAGGGGATGGTGAATTGGGGTCTTTGCGGATAAATAACTACCACTGGATTGAGATTTGCCACATAGAAAGTTAAAAACAATGTCTCACCCCAAAAGTAATAGAATTAACACTTCTTTAGCAGCCAATGAGATCGATGTTCTTTTCACCCGGTAAAGTTTAACTAAAGTCGTATGATGTTAACACTAAGATACTCCCTTCCCCCATTCCACCCCTCAGTCCGTGAAGGTAGACGCGTAAAGCGGGAGATGGGGGGAGACATTTAGTGAGCCATCAGGGCCGTATTAAATATTATAATTGAAGACAACACGCAGGAGACACGTCCTTGAATATCATACTCCAGCACCTGTAAGTTACCATGACAATTTATTCTGTTATCCTGAAACCTGACAACTTATGCCTGGGGAAAGAAGTCTCTGAAAACCACAACCTTATCATAAATAATTAGCCAACTTTGAATTTACATAAAACCACAAATGCAGAAAGTATTAAACACCAGAAAATACGCACATATCACATAAAAATCATAAAAATACCTTTCGCGGCGTATGGAACCCACGAAATGATGTTTGACCCACAAAACGCCTTTAAACGTACGATAAAATGATTAAAAATCGATAAGATGTACCCAAACTATGATTTGAGCCACCTCAAATTTTTTTCAAATTTAGTTGAAACATTGTTAGTTTTCAAAGATGTTTATTACACTACTGGTTAAGTTTATTACACTACTGGTTATTACACTACTGGTTCATTTGTATTACACTACTGGTTGATTATTACACTACTGGTTAATTTTTATTACACTGCTGGTTAATATTACACTACTGATTGATTATTACACTACTGGTTGTTACACTCCCCATTTATGGTACACAAAGTTGTCGGACTTTACACACTGCATTCTGGTTATTTAAACTTGATAACTTCCGTTTTAATATCAACTGCTGCCGTCCTTGGAAATTCTCACCGATAAATCCTGGCCCGTGTGGGACAACTTCTGAAAAATTAAATTTCCTGATTTTCAGTTAGTATTTTTTGGAGCATTCAAATTGAAAGAGAAATATATTTAACTTTTTTCGATTTATCGCCTTTTTGACGTTTTAACATTAACATTACTTCAAACTAAAGAGCACTTTGGACTTTTTTTCATAAAACAAATCTCTGAAAACATCTGAATTAATTGATGGAAAACGCTCCCTATTTATGGTACACAAAGTCGTCGGTCTTTACACATTGCATTCTGGTTATTTGAACTTGATAACTTCCGTTTTAATATCAGATTGAGAGCCTCAATTATAGCAATGCTAGTTTTAGGGGTTTCTTTTCTTTATACTTTATTTTCAACTTCATGTTGAGGGTCATCCGTTCAAAATTTTGTTTGGGAATGTAATCTCATCAAAACGCATATTTAAACACATAGAAAACTGTGCTGTCGTCCTTGGCAAACGCACCGCTTAATCTTGACCTATGTAATGGCGTCACAGAGAGGAGGGACAACTTCTAAAAAAATAAATTTCTAAATTTTCAGTCAATAATTTTTTGGAGCATCTAAATTAAAAGGGAAATATATTTTACTTTTTTCGATTTATCGCATTTTTGACGTTTTAACTTCACTTCAAACTATAGTGCATTTTGGACCTTTCTCATAAAAAAGACCTCTGACAACCTCTGAATTAATTAATGGAACACGCTGAAACGACACCTTACACTTTGTCTTCTAGTGATTTGAGCTTGTTCACCGCTCTGTTTTTATTTCAAACCATCATTAGCGCAATATGAGTTTTGTGGGTTTTTTTTATTTATTTTTTATATTTCATTTTCAGTCTCATTTAGGGGCCCATCGGTTTTTTGCAAATAAAACCTCCACAAAAACCCATACCAACAAATGTGTTGTCGTCCTTGGAATATTCAACACATAATCCTGAAATGTGTAGTAACGCCATAGGGGTCTGACGTCTGTTACGACCCGTAATGTAATAAATGCCCATAATGTAATACCTACCCATAATGTAATACAAAAACGACCCATAATGTAATACGAACCCATAATGTAATAAAAAACGACCCATAATGTAATAAATGTAATAACGTGTAATAAATGTTAGGTACCCATAATGTAATAAAATTTTTAAAAAATTAGATACAAATTACACTTTTCCAGGCCCGTAATGTAATAAAATTCTAAGTTTGATTTTTGTTTTTTCTCTTTACTCCAGCAGTGCGTTCGGCTACTTATGACACATCCTACGCCTTCATCAATGCTGCCAATGGCCCCTATGCCGTACATAGCCAACATGTGTGGGTGTGTTGGGATTATGATGGAGAGTATTCCGGGACCTGGGGCGGGTATACTCTGCTCTGAGTGGCAGGCATTATCCCTCTTCTATTTGTACCACCCGCGGAAACGTCTTCCTCAATAGCCTCTACTGCCCTGCCACAACCATATAGGTCTACCTTACCAGACATTCAGTAATTTTGATTCCAGGATGGTCATTTATAACTGCAATCATCACATTCGACCGGCTGTTCACTTGCACAAAAGCAATGTGGGTAGCAGGTTCCTACTGTTAATAAATGCAAGTAACTCTGGCCAAAGTTGCTGGGGCAAAGGGTGGAGTGGGTGCCGTGGGATTTGGGTGCACCAAGACTGGATAGTGGCGGGGGGGGGGGGGGGGTAGTGTGGGATACAAGGACAAGATGGAACAGAAGCAAGACGTTGAGACAAGCGGTGCAGAGGAATATCGGGAGGCGATATGGTAGGTGTACTGGTATTGGGATAGGGGATATCCTATAGCTCGATGGAATTTGGATTAGGCTACTTTCCTCCAAATTAAGCGTACGATCTATCCTCTGTCTCTCCAGTTTTCACTACCTGAACAAATTAGTCATTTCCCTGTACTGTACTACTATAAGTTTATGTCACACCCACCGCACCTGGAAACCAATGAGCCCGATCCCAGGATGACACTTAATAACGACCACATCATATTCCCGATCCTGTGATGACATGTGTCCAAGTAATATTATTAGTCCACCACACGGCCTTCCACTTAAACTACCTACAGTCATGGCAGTTCCTGGCGGTTGGCAAATAGTCGATGTGATAGAGTATGCGGTTGGCAGGAAGTTCCTGCCAACCGCCAGGAACTGACAGGAAATGTAGGTGGTTTAAGTGGTAGTCCCCACAGCTCAGAAAATGCTGTGGAATGCTTTTCCAATCAACATAATCTCAAGAACCACCAAAACTACTCTCTATTATAGATCTGCATTCGTCCTGTGCACTCTATGAGTGATGCCACACCACTGGTGAAATTTATTTGAGAATGCAATCCCCTGAGCTCAATACAAAGAGGCTGCTTTGTACAACCAAGTGATGTGCACATTAACTCGACTCAGTTGCTGGTCACAGCCACAGGTGAACATGACATACTCTTTACCATTCTTCTCGCAAAGGTGGCCTGCGTGGATGATAGCAGTCTACAAGGCGTTTAACTTGCTTCGGTTCATATCAATTGAGGGTGTTCAATCTGTGGTGTGTTGAGGTTTTAGAAAAATAACACTGAGAGGAGTTGAAACCATTTCACTCAGGGCTGTCACTATTGAAACTGATACAATTTTTATTGAAAATGTAGGGTCTTTCTTGCATGTGCGAAGTGCAAACTATTTGACTGGAAAGCATTTGATAATATTACTTGACACATGTGATCACAGGACCGGGAATATGATGTGGTCGTTATTAAGTGTGGTCCTGGGCTCGGGCTCATTGGTTTCAAGGTGCGGAGGGTGCGACATGAACTTATAGTAGTACAGTACAGGGAAAGACAGAGAGACAGAGGATAGATTGTACGCTTAATTTGGAGCAAAGTAGCCTAATCCAAATCCCATCGAGCTATAGGATATCCCCCATTCCAATACCAGTACACTCACCATATCGCCTCCCGATATTCCTCTGCGCCGGTTGACTCAACGTCTTGCTTCTGTTCTATCTTTTCCTTGTATCCCACACTATACGCCCCCCCCCCCCCCCCCCCCCACTATCCGGTTATTGTGCACCAAAACCCCACTGCACCCCACTACACCCTCTGCCTCAGCAACTTTGGCCAGAATTGCTTGCACTTATTAACAGTATAGGAACCTGCTACTCGCATTGCTTTTATGCAAGTGAACAGCCGGTCGAATATGATGATTGCAGTTATAAATGACCATCCTGGAATCAAAATTATTGAATGTCTTGTAAGGTAGACCGATATGATTGTGGCAGGGCAGTAGAGGCTATCGAGGAAGTCGTTTGCGTGGGTGGTACAAATGGAAGAGGGATAATGCCTGTCACTCATAGCAGAGTATACCCGCCCCAGGTCCCGGAATACTCCCTATCGTAATCCCAACACACCCACACATGTTGGCTGTGTACGGCATAGGGGCCATTGGCAGCATTGATGAAGGCGCAGGATGTGTCATAAGTAGCCGAACGCACTGCTGGAGTAAAGAGAAAAAACAAAAATCAAGCTTAGAATTTTATTACATTACGGGCCTGGAAAAGTGTAATTTGTATCTAATTTTTTTAAATTTTTATTACATTATGGGTACCTAACATTTATTACACTTTATTACATTTATTACATTATGGGTCGTTTTTTATTACATTATGGGTTCGTATTACATTATGGGTCGGCTTTGTATTACATTATGGGTAGGTATTACATTATGGGCATTTATTACATTACGGGTCGTAACAGACGTCTAACAACTTAAAATGCGTCGGATTTCATCGAAATCACAGCTCAGTACTTATGCAAGAGTGAGATGTGAAACATGAAACGCCGTTTTCCGGTTATGTGTAGTATTAGATAGCATCTTTGCGTTTTCGTATTTCGATACACGATGTGAGCTGTGTGAATTTTACGTTTGCTCTTAATCTTTTAATAACAACCTTATTTATAGGCTTACCTTTTAGAAATGTTGGGAATGTAATCTCGAATAAAACCATATAAAATATATTGTTGCACCACGATATTCCCAGCAGTTATGGATAAACTCAGAGGCAACGTCATGGGGATGGGTGTGTGGGCGGGGGTGTGAGAGGATGATGTCTAACCAAGGGATGTGCCTAAATCTTTCACTACATTTTAGTAGTTTGTAGAGCTAAAAAATAAAAGACCTGTATTTTTGATTTCGCGATCTATCTTCATTTTTAGTTTTTTTTTCGTCATTTTTAATGTTTGACTAGATTTTACATCTTCATTAAAACACTAATGCAACCAGTCAGTTGCCTCGAAAATATTAGATCCGACCATTATATGAACACAACATTACCACCGTTTCTGAGAATGAGGGGATACACAAGGCCCTGCGAAGCTTCGAGATTCGATTTGATTTCGAATCTTAAGTTGCCACTCGGTAAGGTTAGAAATCGCCCCCACCCCACCCCCCCCCACCCCCACCCCCGAATGCCACCATCCGTGCTGATTCCAGTTTCACTAGTCACTACCACTGCTGAAAGTAAATTTAAAATTTCCAAGCAACATCGACGATGAACTCGCGGTTGCTACGTGAAGTTCCCAATACAGAATATTCGCAAACGTTTCTGTTTTTGAACAAAAATCCTTACTGGATAATATTCCAACTACATCTCCGTAGAAGGCATGCCTTGATGATGTAATTCGAATATTTTATCAGTCAAGACTTCAAGACGCCTGTATTCGATTCGAGGTCCTATTCGATTTCGAATAATAGACACGATTTGATTCGAGTCGAAACTATTTTATTCGCAGGGCACCAAATTTCGTTTATTAATAACAGTGCTTACAATGTATAAAGGTTGTTTGTAGTGGCCATTTCACTTGGAGAACTTACAGACCAGGTTTTCTGGTCTACACGTTTGAATGGGAAAATCCACAGACGTTGTATTCAGTTACTGATAAGGTGTTTTAAGTTGTTTGGATCGTGATATGTTCTAGACTGAGTGTATTTTATATCCTGATAAACTGGTCTTAATCGGTACATCTTCGCCAAGTACTCTCTCTGAGAAAGAGTTAACAGCCAAGTTTGATATGAGATACGATAAAAGATACTGTTCGAAAGTCGATACGCCAAACCCAAAATATAGATCAGCGTCATGAAATTCATTATTCTAACAATACTGTTCCTCTTCCATGTTGTGTGTTCCCAGCACAGGTGTTGTGTTAGCGATACATTTCAAGCGGATATCCATGTATATGGCGGAAATGTAAACACCACATCTTTTGTAGCAAAAGAAATCGACGTAAGTAGATAAATGTTGTGTATACATTAGAAGTGCCCCCGGTGTGATTTGAGGTACACAATGTACAGTTCCCTGGGCGGATTTTTTGTTTGTTTTTTGTTGTGGTATAACGACACTCACTTTCGACAGCCAGGGTCACAACATGTTGAACTGTTTTACGGGTGGAGGAAACCAGAGTACCCTGAGAGAACCAACGAGCAGCGGCGAAAAACTGTCAGACTAACGAACGCAGAATCTCCGCACAAGCAGGATTAGCATTGGTTGAAAACAAGACCGCCATTGACGTGTTGTAAGCCTTAGTACACAGGGGCAATCGGGATTAAGTACCTTGTCCAAGGACATAAATCAGTTACCCCTGGTAAGGATCGAACCGTGGTCCATTCAGTTTAAAATCCAATGCCGTAACCACTGAGCCACCGTGCTCCTTTTTTGGGCCGATGCAGGAGCTGGTTGTTAACCCTTTACCCAACGAATCGACTGCACCCTCCCGCGTAATATGCAAATTCAGCAGCTGAAAAAAATATTATTTTTCGAAAAATTTCAACAAAACCATATCATTTGACCCCTCTTTGGAACGCACTCATCGAGCTCGTTCCAACGAGGGGTCCCATGATATGGTTTTGTTGAAATTTTGTGAAAAATTTGAAAAAAATATATTTAAAATAATAAATTTTGATATCGTCTGCGTTGGGTAAAGGGTTAAAGCGATTGCTGTTACTGAATCTGGTACGTTCTGCAGGTGCGGGTATGTAATGTAAATTGTTTCTTTTATAATTATAAAATAATTTGCCATTCATCCTTCCATTCAAGTATGAGTAAATATTTGAGGAATAATTTTTCGCGAAGTACTGTCATTGCAAGTTGCGATCCGGGCGAAAGTCTCTGATCACTTCTATCCAAACAACACCATTGAATCTCAGATGAAGAAAAATGAAACGCGAATATTGTCTTTTTCATTAAAATCTAGACGCCGCGGTGTATACGCATTGCGAATGGGCCGCGATCAAATGAAATGTTTGTGATCGCAGTTTGTTTTGTTGTGGTTTAACGGCACATTTAACAGACAGAGCCACGCCGGAGAGTTTTACTGGTGGAGGAAGCTGGAGTTTCCGAGCAGGGCAAGTAACAGTCAGACTCCCCAGCGTACAAACTCAGTGAAGGCAGGGATAGCAGCGGTTGAAGGCAAGAGTACCATCGACGTGCAGTTCGCCTTTGTACACAGCACCACCATCCCCAAAGTGAACAAGCGGGATTAAGTGTATTATTCAAGGACACGATACGGTTACCGCTTGTCTGGAGCGATCCGTCGATTGGACTTCAGGTTTGCGGTTCAATGCTCTAACCATTGAGCAATCGAGCCCATTTGTGATCACATTTCTGAAGTTATCAAACGGACGAGCACAAGAACTTCATCTTTATATTTGTAATAGGCAGGAGCAAACAATTAATCCTAAAACCTATAGGACTGTTGAACTGAATCAATTGAGCATCATTTCAGATATAAATGTGATCGTTGTCTTTGGTGTAGGTGATAATGTGTTCTTTAATTCCTTTAGCTATTTATTGAATACTATTACCAGGCGATGCTTGTAGAAATTGTTCTTGAGTTACTAAAATCTACATGTTGTGCATACAAAACATAGTTCACGACCCTTTCAGTACGGCCACTTTCCACGGGTGGGCAATATTTCCCCGGACACAATATCAGTACATTCTAAAAGCTAATTATAGGAATAATCATCACAAATTTAATTAATGAAGCGCCGGGCAGAACCATGTGCTTCATTAATTAAATGTTTTTGATGAGGATTTGTATTACCTGGTAAACACATACCTGTACTGGGACATCGCTAGCCACGCGGGGATTACGACCAGTCCACTGTATTACCCAACTGTCTCAAATAGTTCATCAATACCGCTTTGATTGGCGTATTAGTTCCGGTTTGACGGCAAACGAGAGTAATAATTTTTGTAAATTCCCACTACACCTTTTCTTAAATTGATTCAAGTGAATTTACGGGCGTGCGAATATTTCGAAGTGACAATTTTACAAACGCGATGTTAAAAACAAGTGTGCTCAGAATATATATTACAAAATATCAGTTTGTGCACAGATCAGGTATCATATTCAATTTGTATATATACATTGTTATATTATAAATATATTACTAGAACAGCCATTTAATATGGGTCGTCCTGTTTCTTCTCGTTAACGACATTAGATTAGCGAGATCAGACTTGATGTCTCTGGTGTCTTGGTTTTTTCTGACTTGAGGAATACGACGACCCTGACCAGTTAATATTTGTAGTAATCTCTATGTATTATACGCTAAACGATAGATTATCGAAGAAATTGCAGAAAGATAGAAATCGTAGCCCCAACTGTGAAGATACAGAAATTTTCACTTTCAAGGTACTAATCAAAATGGCGGTTCAAGGTGAATACCAGTTAAATTATCACTGGAAATGATTAATTGGTTCTAGAAACGTATAATGAAAAGAAAATCTAGTGTTTTTGAATGGATATCGATCATTTCCGGCAATAATTCAACACGTATCCACCTTGAATTGATGCATGAACCCCGCTAGCCAAAACATGGCCTGAAAGTCCGTAATATAAGTTTTTGGTTTGGTACGTCCTTTCACAGGACGTACCAAACCAAACACTTATATTACGGACTTTCAGGTCATGTTTGGACTAGAAACCCGCCAGGTGAATCAGACTGCAAGAAGCTATCTGTTCAGAAGGTTCAATGCGCTGTTTACTTTGATGCATCAATTCAAGGTTGAAACGGGTGGAATTATCAGATTCTTATCGAAAGCGTATAGTAAAAAGAAAATCTAGTGTTTTTGAGTGGATACCGAAAATTATCTCAATTGTGATCGAGATAAATAGTTATTTTCGCTCGCGCAAGCGCTCACGAAAAATAAACATTTGTCTGAGTCACTCATGAGATAATTTTCGGTATCCACTCAAAAACACTAGATATCCTCTATTTATCATATAATTGAACCGCTTTCTTCACATGTAATCCTCCCATATTCTTCAGCTTAATGAATTACTAATTCATTTTACCTCTTGTCAATTTCATTGGCTATCAAAGAGTTGTGCAACTTGGTTGGCTGACCTACACATTACCATCTAAAAGGTCGAGCGATCTACATAGTGGATCTATAGAACACTGGGTCGAACTAAAGCGCATGCAAATAGAACTATTTCCAAATAAAAACAAAGCCACGATTTCCACTCAATTGAAAAGTAAAAGTTATGGCTGTGTGGGTAGTGCCTCGGCAATATGAAAGATATTGGCGACAGCCGGTTATGTTTATGAAGTGAATATTGATGGAATTGACTTTACTGCAGTCGTGCAGGCCGATCGACTGACTCTTATCTGCGAACTTGCAGTACAGCAGTCAATCATTGTGACGCGTCTCAGTGGCATTGTTCTTTGATGTTGAATACCTTTCTTTAGCCCCAACTGATTTCGTTTTAGTTCCCCTCCCACTTGTTCAATTTTCAATTATATGATAAATAGAACATGGCATTCGTGTTTCTTCAATACGATATTTATAAATCGCGTCCTAATTTTCCTCTTTGCCGGACCTTTGACGGAATGATTTAGTCTGGTTTCATAAATATCATATTAAAGAAACATTCATTCCATACAGTCTATTAGATAGGATTGTCTTTATAAGAACTGCCTATTGTCAAAACACGGCAGATATGGCTTCAAACTCGACTGATATGACGCTGATATAGGCCGATATGAGCCAGGCTTCAAACTCGACTGATATGAAGCTGATATAGGCCGATATGAACCAAACTAGAGTTGTTTCCCTTGATGTGTTGCAAGGTGCAACCAATTTGTTTACATTGGAATCGTTCACAATTATTCCTGGAATACAACCAGACATGATGGAGAGGCTTGAAATCGGTATTTTAGATGAGAAATTACCGATGACAATAAGTAAGGATTGGATGGTTGAAGAGAAGAAAGAAGGGAGTTGTGTTAAAATTTGTGTCAGAATTTAATGAGGAACTTCAAAAAATATTTGACTGGTGCGCATCCAATCACTTAGTCTTGAACCCTAAGAAAACTAATTATATTGTCCTTAATCCATGTCAAAAAAAGAATGTAACACTCCAGAATATTAAAATAAATAATCATATTATTAATGCCGGTGAGCGTGCTGACAGGAACAAATCTATAAAGTTTCTTGGCATATCTATTGATGAAAAATTATCTTATAACACATATCTCAGATCTCCTCGAAAGTCGCTCTTGCGAATTATGCCCTCAATAGAGTGAAAAAATACTTCCTCACAAAGTAATGAAAACCCTATACTTTACACTCATACAAAGTCATTTTATCTATGGAATTCCCTTATGGGGTGCCTCAAAAGCCTGTAATCGTCTTTATAAATTACAAAGGCGATCAATACGAATCATAAACGACTAGAAGTACAATGCTCACACTGACCCTCTTTTTATTAATGATAAAATATTAAAAATAAAGGATTTGTATACCTTACATGTTTCCTTATTTATGTTCGATTGGCTAAATGGAAACCTACCAAAGTCCTTTGCTGACTTCTTTTCTACCATAAATAATGACTATATGAATACACGCCAAACAGGACTCATACGTAGCCATAGAACTAGAACCAAAGCACTCGACAACCTGCCTGTCTTTGCTTTTCCGAAACTGTGGAATGGATTAGATATATCCATCCGAAAAATAAGAAATAGGAAAGAGTTGAAGACAAACCTTATAACAAAAATTATTTCCACTTATTCAGACAATACATCCTGTTCTAATCCCTACTGCCCGGACTGTGTTACTTAGTACACCCCCGAACCTTAAAAACACCCAGAATGCAACCTATTTACTTTCTTTTCTCAGTTTATGCCCACAAGTAATAATATTAACTTTCCAGGAATATTATAGTATTACACTAGAATAAACAATACAAGGTGCCACTAAGTCTTCATTCTGTGCATGATTTGTCTTCAGTGGGGACTTTTGTCTGGTATTCTCGTCCTTTCCGGTCTCCTGATTTGGTCTCAACTGTTCCAAAACTTTAAAGCTGTTATTCTCATAAAAATCAACCAAGGTTCGGATCAGTTAACGGATAGAATTTTTGAGACCATTTCAAGAGTACCGTGCTGTAAATGATACCGTCCACCCAACATTCTCTTGTGCAAATATCGCGGAGTAACCCTGTCTGTTGGAGCTAAAACAGAAATAACAATGTTGCACTTTTGCATCATTTTCTTCTTCGAGTTTCTTCCGTCATTCTGTAGTTTTCTCTTTTCTGTCAGAGGGAAAGGCGGGAAGACAGCCAATCTGGCTATGCCTTTCCCTGCCGGTATACAAAAATTGTTATATCCAATTATCTATGTATATCTGAAATAATATTATTGTATACGAGAACCCTGTTATCATGTAACCATACGTATATATTTATCATTCTGTATTTTTGTATATTGGTAAATAAACATATCATCAACATCAACAATTTCGACGCAGATTGAGATTCAGAGTCGTAAGCGGGATTCGTCGATGTGGGGAGAAGAAGAAACTTCATATTTTGTGAACAGGATTAGAATCAATACCACTGTTAGAAAACTGCAACAGATCTGATGAATTTTGTAATTATTTGTGTTGGCTAAATAAATTAAGTGGTTATTATTTTATTAGTTTCATATCGGCCGAGATATCATCCCGACAAAACTTCACACCGGCTTTCAATATTCATCTCAGGCTGATATGAAGTTACCTTGGGCTGGTATCTCGACCAGTATGAAACTAACCTAGTAATAACCTCTTAACCCTTTACGTAACATGAAAAGCAGACGACACTTGCAAAAAATATTCTTGAATAACTATTTTTTTTCATTTTTTGTCTCAAAAACATAGGTTATGACCCCTCGTTGGAACGAGCTCGACGAGCTCGTTCCAACGAGGGGTCATAACCTATGTTTTTGAGACAAAAAATGAAAATATATTGAAAATTAATTGGCGATTTTTGTGAATAGCGCTGGCCGGTTTTGGCCGTTACGTTGGGTAAAGGGTTAACCCTTTGATACTTTTGAGCGTCTTATGACGTACGAAATCATACAGCGCGTTGATACTTTGTGGTCATTTGTTTTGTTATTATTTTTTTAAATTTTTCAAAATTTTAACCTCAATAGCCTCAATTGCTATTTTTTTCCCGAATAGTGCTCAGTAACAACCGTTGAACCAAATGTTACCGAAGCTTAAAATACTAATATAATCCTGCTGTCACTGGTTAAGTGTTAGAAGCCACTATCAATGTTTTCAAAAAATGAGGATACCAGAGCAAAAGCCAACACTTTCCTTACTTACATTTCATATTCAGTCAAATACAAATAATATTTTGTTTATATAAATTTGTTTTATTACAAACAAGTTTTGAATAACAAATTCAGACCACCAAAAATAATCTAGCCCTCAACCAGATAATCACTAATGTGAAAAATATCTTGTTATTTGTGCTTTCCGACGTTTGACGTCGCATTTTGAAAAACGTTGAAGAAACTGAATTCCCAGTGACGTTTGAACGTCAGGATAATTAAAGCCTCAAAGGATTAATTTATTAAATGTGACAAAATGAAAAACCCAACAAAATCTGAATGTCGAATCTGGTGAATATGATGAGCGGATATAAAAGTTAGGTAAGATAAAGTTTAAAGTATTTAAAACTCAAGGGGATAATGCTTTTATAAATTGTTATCTCCTCCTAAAATATATCGAAATAATCAGCCATCCCATTGAGGGTGGAGTACGGGGGGGGGGGGGGGCTCGAAGCAGCGACCCACGTTGGAGTATTTCCGGTATTCCATGAACGCAGAAGGCGCGTGGATTAGCGGAAATACCCCAACAAGGGTCTACACGAGCCGTGTTCTGTATTTATACCACAGAAAAACCTGGCGAAAGTGGAGGAAGCTGATTGTTTTAATGAAACATATCAACTTCGGCGGTATGTTTGCATTCTTGCTCGACACAGTTTTGTGTCGAGGCATTTCATTCACGCCATAAAGTCACTCAGATGCATAACGACCAGTTGGATGAGTTCTAACACATAGGCCACATTTCACGAGAGGTGTACTTAGCACTGTGTCGAGTAACGTTGAATACACCTTGTGAAAAACGTGAGAAAATTCAGTAACTGAAACGCCGGCAGCTCGCTCCACTGAGTGACCAGCGGCTTTGTTTTTGACGCAAATCAATAAATTGTTGCGTTATTAGAGATATTTTCTGCAAGTATTGTGTCTCAAGTTGTTGTTTCTAAAGGGTTAACAAGTTTTATTTAAGAATTGAATATTGACTGTTCGAAATCAACGAGGCAATGAAACAAATTGATCACGAGCAAATTCCATGAACCGCGAGGCGGTTCATGGTAAATTTCAACGTGATCAATTTGTTCCATCACCTCGTGAGTAGTATGTCATGTAGCCGGACAGACAGAGGTTGGATGACCTCGGTGGATGACCTCGGAAGTGATGTCATGTCACGTGACCCAATTCCAACTTGCTGACTCTGCGTTTGGAATAGAATAGATGTCAGTTTCGGCTCGATTCGGCCCGGCTTTGGTTGATATTTTTAAATCTTTGTCCACATAAAAATCATGTAGCAAATGTGGAATGTTCCTTTTGTGAGACTCTGGTCTTGTCTTATTGGAAGCAGAATATGATATCCTTTAATATTGGAGGAGGGGTAATGTTTAGGCTATTTAGAGATTATTAAATGGCCCCGGAACAAAAAGTGATGCATCTTCGGAAAGCAGTATGTCTACTGCAAATTGTGATGCTATGATCATTTGCTTATTCCCTAAAGATTTTCAATGGTGAGTGATTTTCGACGGATTTTTAGAACAAAATGTATTTTGTTTTTGGAAGGAGACATGTTCTGACCAAAAATCCATGTATCAGCGTGTCCGCCAGCTCCGCGCGGTCACACTGAGTAGGATTTTTTCGTTCCGTGTTATCTTTGTGCACTGCATGTGGATTATTTGAAAAATAGCTAAAACTGACGAAAATAACACAAAAAACCGGTTTGTTTTTCATATGAGACTGTTCAAAAATAGAATCGCCCACCCGTACGATGTGCCCCAGGGTTTACTGTATACGGAAATAGCAACATTTCTGGAGGGCTCGACAGTGCTGCAGGGTTACCAAAAAACTAGGAGTCTTTGGGAAATCTCGTACTGGGTTTGTGGAGTGATTTTTATGTGTTTTTGCAGATATTCTAAATCTGCCACGTTAGTTTTATTGCATTGTGAGTGTGTTCTTTATTAACTTTTCGAAAACACATTAGGTACCATTTTCAAAATTCTTCGAAAAAGATGAGTTTTTATGAGAAATATCTTCCAAACGTGTATCATATACGTTGGAATTCGAAATTTGGTTATCATTTTTGACATGTATCTGTACATTTTTATATTTTGGCATACCAATTTTACGCTCTTCATTCCTATGTTTCCTATCGAAAGTTGCGTATTTGGGCCATTTTAGATTCTAAGAGCTGTTGTTCTGAAAGATAAATTCTTGTGTTCGTCTTCTTCCCACTCGAACTTTCTAAATTACAATTTTCATTACTCCGACTTCTGACGGACACGAAATGATGTTTTTCTTTTTAATTTGATTGCTTTATATAATGTTCATGTGAAAGCTAATTTGGTTTCTATATTCCAGAGAGTTAGTCATATAAACTTTAATTACCCAAATCGCAAGATTTCAATACAAACGTCGAGCACAGAAAATGGAACCACTTACAACCAGCACATCGTGCAGGATTATAGCGTGGTAAGTATAATAATAAAACAAAATCAAAATCGGTGTTCAAAAAATGTGTACTTAGATAGCCAAGGGTCAGATATGCGATTAATGTTTTTGAACATTTTTTATTTCAATCCGAACACAAATATGAAAATCACCCATTCAAACATATCTTATAATCATGACCGCAAGTGTAAAGTAAAATTTAGCCGATTGTTTTTCCTAATTTTTCACTTTAGATGTCTACGCACCCCAGGCTTTGGTGGATGGTTCATAGGTTACCAGTAATTTGGTACCAAAGCCCACAGACCACCAGCTTCATTCTGCAGGGAATTAGTCGCTGTTGTGCATTTTTCTTGAAAATTTGCGCGTAGACTACCGTTGATGTACTTTGATGTCATTTTACTCACAAAGATATACATATACTATTTAGGCTCCAGTTAAAGATATTCCAAATCAACAAGAATTTAATTTGCTTTGAAAACACCAAGATACTGATACAGTTGGTGGAACTACACGGCGTAATCATAAAACTACGGCTGGGTGAGTCTTCATTTCTGATGGTTACGTCATGAAAGATTCGATCAAATCAAGACAGGATTGAGCAGTATTTCGATAATTTATAAAAAAAATGAAGTTTATTGTATTTTTTTTTAGATTTAATCGCCTGGAATATATCAGTTGGTGGGAAAAGCGAACCATAGATTCGCTTTTCGGACCAACTGAAATTTTTCGGAAGTGGGAATATAAACATAGACGACGGGCGATTTAAGGGCTAGACTGATTCTAAGTCAATTCAGCATTGAATTCCTTACAAAATTAGACTGGTTGCTTGAGAAATGGCTTGGTAACCACAGTAAACAAAGAACAATGCACTTTAAGGTTTTGTACGTGAGAGCATACTATGAAAAACCAAATAATCCTGTATTTGTACTTGCCATTATTGGGGTTTAACGACACTTCCCGGCGTCTCCTCGTGACGGACAGTTTTATGAGTTGAGGAAGCCGGAGTGCCCGAAGTGAACCAAGGACGAACAACTGTCAAACTCCCCAACGTGCTCACTCCGCACAAGCAGGATGAGCATTGGTTGGAGACAAGAGCACCATTGATGCGCAGTATGTCGTAGCACTCGGCGTCGCCGTGTCTCCACGTTGGCAATCGAGATTAAGTGCCTTGCCCAAGGCCACAATGCAGTTACCACTGGTGGGGATCGAACCATGGACCTTTCGGGTGACGTCTATTTTGGACACAACCAATCCATTTTTTAGATATAACCTGACGTAGGTAAGCGACATTTGTGTGACATTCTACAGTGGATTTTTCTCTCTCAGAATTTCTTGAATGAGTAGCTTTCTGTATAATAACTCAAACCAAAGTAATTATAGCATTCTATACATCGCATTATCCGCGTGAAAGGCCGATCAAGTTCGAATTTGACGCTGGTCTGACACTGAATTGTGGATTTATTGAGATTCATTTTAGGAGAATCCTCAAAATTTTAGGTTTCTGGGTGATAACTTCATCTATACACAACACAAGCAACATCCTAGCGTATGTAATTCAAAGAAAGGACATTTTTCGAGAAAAACACGAGTTGGTGTGGGGTGGAGGAAGGTGAAGCACGAACAATACCAACTACACTGAAATTTTCTCTGAAGCCAACACAACAAATATATTGACTTGTGTGTCAACCTTGGACTACAAGACGTGTGGCCTCATTCATTTCCACACATCTCCCATTTTATAATATTTTTATTTCAAATCTAGAAATCAGATCAAGATCATTCATAAAAAAATACGGCAAAAATATAAGATATTGTACAATTTGAAATGCATTATGAAATGTCCAGCCTTGTTTTTTGTTTTCTTCCACTTATCGCAAGAATATTCGTATCCCAGAATCGGGCGTAGCACATTTCACAAAATATAAACTATCAACAAACGGGTAGTTTAATTAACAGGGATTATCAGTTATCTCGCAGAGCTGAGGGCCTTGACTTCAGCGGTATCGCACGTGTCCACGTAGTCGACTCGTGGGTTACTATTTGGTGAAGGTCATCAACGCATCAACGAGATGCGATACATCACACCAGAAAACTCACTGTACTGATGGTCGTTTTATTATATACCTACCATCAGGTAATAGTTAAATAGTATGCATAAGTTAAGGGAGGCGTTAACAAAGGGAAATCCATTTTGGACGAAATCATGCGACAAACTTTAAGTTTTTAGTAAAATACATAGACACACGAAAGATAGTTATAATAAAATGCGGGACTTGGGGACAGTTGTTTCCGAAAGGTTCACCATCAGTCTTGGTTTCCTAATTGTGTTCACAGGCGACCAATGCAACGAATTAAACTTAAAAGTATTGACTAACCGAATTTATCAGAAAATAAACGTAGACTAGCGAATACAACTGCTAAATGCAGTGCCCACTGTGGACTGTGCGATGTACTCTACGCACTGAGGCTGGGAACACATCTCAGTTCCCAAACAAATCAGAATGCAATACATTATGCATCAGGATGCCTACCGTGTACCTTAAGTTAAGATATATTCACTGGATTCAGTTTTGAGAATCATGTTTTGTGTACTACTATTCTGGTCAATAATATCTGGATCAAAATAATCCCCAAGTTTCATATCATTACTTTGGTCTAGTCCATTCTGATTGCCTCAACAGGAGGAAAATTCGAAATCAGGTACATGTACAACACCAAATTCTCAGACCACCAGTCTAATTCTGTAAGAAATTCGACGTTGTTGTGGCCTGAAACCACTCTAGCTCTCAAATAGGTATCCGTCTATATTTAGATTTACTCTTCTGGAATATTTCAGTTGGCTGGAAAAGCTACCGATGGTTCGCTTTTCCCACCAACTGACATATTTCGGACATTGAATCTGAGAAATAATTTCATAAAGATTCATTTTCTGTGAAACAAATATAGAAATATTGTTCAATCGAGACTTGATTTGATCGGCATTTTAATAATATTACAATCTGGAATGAGGACTCTCCACAGCCTCAGTGTCATGATTACGCCGGATATAATTCCATAAATTATCTTGATGTTTTCAGGTGGAATAAAATACTTATTGATTAGAATACCTGTTACAGCGGCAGGAAAGAATACCGGTGTGTCTTTGCAAGAAGAAGCACATAAAATTACATCAATAGTCCCTGGTGACCCGAGAGCTTGGTACAACCTACATGTAGACACCTTCAAGAGCTATTAGCACCTTATTTGCTCGATGTTTGCGCCACATTTTGACTTGAAAAACTGATAGAAATAACATGTCAGTCGGTCGTAATTCACCAACATAACTTTTTAAAGTGACGCTCCTTACAGAACATATTAACATCCAATATATCGTGTATTCCTATGTTACAATTATTTTCTAACTTACAAGTCGTTGTGAAAAGGGATATGTGAGGAAAACGTGAGCGAAAGTTATTGATATGAATATCATGATAGCAGAAACACGATCAACGAAGTCCAATGAGTACAGTGGCGTTAATCAAATCACACTCTTCGGCATAAATTGTCAACCTTAACCCATCAGCCAACGTATTGTTTACAACCTACCATAGCTATTCACAAAAATCTATATTGTGATTGCATGTTGGAACGAACTCTCTGTGCTTGTTCCAATGAGTGGCCTAAAGCTGTGTGTTTTTAAACAAACAAAAATAAATGAAACTTTTTCATTCATTCCGGTTATTGTTTTCCAAATGTTGTACTTATTTGTGTTAGGTAAAGTTATAAACAGTCCATTGGTTTTTTGGGGTAATCAATTTTATCCTATAATCTTCATGCAGAATGTTAGTTTCGACAGGTGTAAACTGGGATCAGCTGATTAAGTGGTCTGACCTTAGTTTCGCGTGCTCCACCAAGTTGCATAATTTTTCATGGACTATTTGAATGGAAGGGACACATGGAGTTGAAACCGTAGCAATGTGGAATCGTTTTAATACTTGTTTCTCTTTTGTCAAGTTAACAAGTACTTTCTTATTTGACTGACAGCACAGGAATTGTAGTCTCTGCTTTAACAATCTTAGATTTACTGACAGAAACTTCGAGAATAATCCCAAATCCAAGATTCCATCGGCAGAACATGAACTCCACTAGAATCCAGGTACTAACAGGACTCAGACCAATGCATCATTCAGTTAGCAAGTACGCTGGAACTGGGCGTCGAAGGTTCGATCATCACCCACGTCAATTGCGTTATGTCCCACATTATACGTTATTTGAACTACCCAACAGAAAGCACGGGGGTGCAATGTGCTAAGGCGAACAACATGCTGATAGATTTCTTACGGTCAACAAATCTTATACCTGCTTAAACTGGTTGGTACGCAGTAGATATGGAAAATTATTCCCGCAAACAAGGACGTGAGTTGATTGAAGACCCGAAGAAGACGAGGAAGAATTTCTCTCATGACGGGCTGCCTTCATCACCACAAAAACTTTCTGATGCGGTATCATTCTGAGTACTGAAGGTGTCATGACATCCCCACAAACAATAACAACAAAAATCCTTCTTCTGAAAGAGTACACTGCAATTAAACGTGAAGTTAGACATGGTAAGAATATGTTCTAGTCCTATATAGAAGGTGTCAATCAACCACAATGTATCGGGTAATGAATTGGACTTCTTGCTCCGTCGTACCCTCGGTGAGCTAGACATTCAATCTCTTAGGCTACCAGTTTATTTCCGTAAGGAATCGGACGCCGGAATGGGCTATTTGTGTAATCACTTTTCGTGGAATGTGACGCCCTTTTTCTCAGAAATATATACATATGTTCTTTCGTTCTCCAGGTATAGATATTCCAAAATTTATTTTGTCTTGAATATTCACCTAACTGGTGGCTCTAAGAGGCGTAATCATAAAACTAGAGCTGTGAAGTGACTTCATTCACAAGTATTTAATTTGCAAACATATCTCTAACTGTGTTTCAGTGTCATCAAAGTCTGGGTCAAATCAATCAATTCTCGAGTGAGAAACATTTCTAGCGTTGATTCAAAGAAAATGGATCTTTAGGGTTTTTTAAAATTTTATAGTCTAGCATATGTCACTGGGTCGGAAAAACGAACCATAGGTTCGCTTTTCCGACCAACTGACATATTCTAGAGGATTATATCTGGACTGTTTAAGGACGATACTGGTTCCAGCCATAACCGTGTCGGATTCCTCACATAATTCCACTGGTGGCTTGAGAGCTTGTCTGACACTATGCATTTCATATTATTTCAGGAAAAAACATATTTAGAAATGAATGGGTCGTGCAAAATATTTCCTCTCTCTGGAACAATGATCAAATGTGTACCAGGTGAGTACGAATCGCACTAATCATACATTTGCCTCCTCAAGTAAAAGACCGATTCCAGTAAATCGTGTGGACCTTGTCGGAGGATGGAGTACTACTACAATATTAGGATTGTTCTGACTTCCGTTTGTGAACTAAATAATACTTGACATCAAAGGTTAACTTTTCGCCTTCAGTCTTGTTTTATGAGACACACTGGAGGCAGAAAATATCACGTCATTATATTCACCGCTTTGAGGTGGACGTTTGGATATTTTAAGACATGAAAGAGCATTTGCATGCATGTATTTCCATATCTTTCATGCAATTACAATAATATCATTCCCATTACTTCTTTTCTACTTCCCGTTACATTCCGAAAAAATGTGTTTATTTCTAGTTAATACTCACTGGCGATCTTGTCAATAGTATGCCAGGGAAGTGTCCATCTCATCCATGTCAGGTGAACTGAAATGACGGAAATGGTCGGATAAAGCCGCAATATTACATATACACATGCATCTAAGACAGAGATGTGAATAAGTAGTGTATACCCTGAAGGGGTGCCAGTGTGTCACTCATACAAAAAGACAAAAGAAGTGCCACTCGCTTCCGACGCTGCAAAACTGGTTACCCGTGATTTTCAATTCAAGTGAAGGTGAAGAGAAACAAACAGTTTGATCGTAAAATTCTGGAAATCAGTTATGGATTTGTTGAAAGTAAGATTATGAAGACCAATGAAGTAGCAGATGTTTACAGGCAAATATTGTCTGCCTACTTGGACAGGGGGCACTTGACTGTTATACACGGTCTTTGTTATATGTACTGAGTCAAAAAGGAAAGTATAATAAACTTCGAGGAGCAATTGTTTTTAGTATTACTGACTTGAATCCCAAACAAATTATTGTAAATTCATATTTCGAGTCTAGCTGTATGAATTTGCACAATTTCACATTCTTACTGTTGCCAGCGTCACGTCAGGACGTCGCAATTCAGAAATGGAGTGAAATGAAAAGTTCACATGCAATCAATAGCGTGTATGTCCCCACCGTTTGCCTATTGGATGGCAAGACATCGACAGCGCATGGACCTGATAAGTCTCTGGACATCACCCAGAGTTATTACATTCCACCCCTGCCTTATAACATTACGTAAATCACTTAACGTCTGAGGATCATGAAGTACCCAACGGTCCAATTGATCCCAAAGATGCTCGACTGGCGACAAATTCTGCGACAAAGGGGACCAGGGAAGAAGTTCGATGTTTTTCTCCTCAAGAAAGTCACGACAGATACGCGCCACGTGACATCGGGCATTGTCTTGCTGGAATAACTACTCTCCGACGTTTGCGTTGAACAACGGGACAACAACAGCGTTAGGAATGTCGTCCCTATATCGCTGTCCATTCAGATTACCATCGATGAAGATCACCTGCGATCGATGGTGCAAGGAAAATTCTGTCCAAACCATTACACTACACTCGCCGAAACGGTCGCATTCCCGCACGCAAGCATCAGAAAAAAACATTCTCCTCGTCGGCGATACTCCCTTGCCCTACCATCAGCGCGCCGCAGACAAAATCATGATTCATCACTAAACAGAAATGTGCTCCAACGCTGCTGAGTCCCGCAAACGCGCTGACGTACCCATTCCATTCTGACGGTTCCATGACGTTGAGTAAGGATTGGACCGTGGTATGGACGCCTACTTCGGATGCCGTGTTCAGCAAGTCTTTTGCTGACAGTTTGTGCACTGATTCTATTGTTAGTTCTACCAGGAGTAATTGCTGCTGTCCTCGTCGCCGGAAGGAAGCGATCCCGCAAGTGAGACGTCCTGATGTGTCGATCTTGTGAAGGGTCGTAACACTTGATCGATCTGAACGCGGTCGGACGACAGTAGATCCACTGGTTCTATATCTTCTAATGATGGCCACAGTGACTACGAACTCGGCAACGAGGTCATCTGGAGGTATCCCAGCCTCACGCATACCAATGACCCGCAACCTCTGATTTCCGGTTAACCTTGGCATTTTTTAAAATGTCGGAAGGAAAAAACTAGCGTGTTTTCTCAGTAACACAGGCTCTCTAGCGCAACATTAACACAAAGAAAATCGTCGGTCACCCATTCAATTTGACATTCTCGGGTAGCACGTACTATTTTGAAATCCGTAGCAAATTGTATACGGTTGGGTGGACAACAACAGCATGTCATTAAACTCTTTGCACGACTTCTTGTCCGCAAACATGCAACATTAGAACTATTATATGTCATCTTTTATGCCAGTTTTCACATTTGCTTCTATTATACTTTCTCTTTGACTCAGTATAGCATTCACTACTCACTATGATCCAAAATGTCACTGTCAGAGTGAGTGTGAGCTTCTGGTATTAGTGTGCTTCAGGAGTCCGAAATTTGAGAAACAGTCAGAATCCGTGTCAAAAAAAACACACTACAAGGGTGGAGACATCCACGATCAGCCATGTAACAACAATACAATAAAATTGCCGGAGCAATCATATGTCAGCATCAAAGGAGTGTCCTGTGTTAAAAAAGAAGCAAACTATTTACAAAATAAGGTGGGGAAAATAAGTCGGTTTTAAAGAGGTCAGATCAATTGCGACGAGAATACTTGGATTGAATACAACAATACCAGCATATGAAGCAACATTAAAATAAACAGTGTCAACAAAACTTGCTGAATGCCATGTGGAAAATACTAGGGTTAAAAACTTTATAACAGCTTGACTGGCCTAATTTACAATAATTCAAACCTATTAGACCGAAATTAATTCAATTCCGACGCAGCCTGCTGTCTAAACAAACGTACGTGGACAAACCAAGCGCGAACGAGAAGGACACACAGGAGAGAAACTTCAGTCACCAGTCATATCTGGAAGAGAAAAAAAGAGAAGAAAAATTCAGAGCAGGAAAATGAGAAACTTAAACCTAAACCAAAACCAAGATCAAAACAAAAGTGGTTGAGAAATGAAACCCGAACAATGGAATCAGAGTCAAAGTGTGAAAGAAGGACATAAATTAATATCGAACAGGACACAATAAATGCTTCTAAACCTTGTAACAAGCAATGATGAATTTGGGAGGCATGGTTTTTGATGAATTGGAGGTCATGGTTTTGATGGTGGCATTCATGATATGTCCTCCTAACCCCGACAGTAGTATAGCACGTATGAATCGTGCCCCATTACCCGGACTTTTGCCGGAGCAGCTAGTGTTAAATTCCCATAGGAACCGGACTTTTTTGCCGGAGCAACTTTTTCCTTTGGAAAAGTACGGCTCCTTGCAGCTAGTTCTGACAAGTGGTGTAGGTACTGCATATATAGTATGCTATGGTATGGATAGTGATATATGTACGCATGGGGCTATAGGTATATATTATGGGTAAGTGGTGGAAAGATGATGGGAAAATTGGGTTTTCTTGAAAGTTTTTTTTCCGCGAAACAGTTGACGTTGCTATTGACGTCGTGACGTCATAATGCGCACCCGACGTCATAGAGACGCTGACCGCTGTTGTTGTCCACTATACAATCTGACATAACGTAATTCGGGTCAGGGGGCGTCGGGCTTCTCGTATGGGGTGGGCGGGAATTCATGGTCGCCTAGTGTGGAAGTATAGTATGCGTGGTATATCCCTTTCAGGTCCCAAGTTAGCCCTCAGTACTATTAATCCACCTTATGCTTCATATTATCCTATGTCTGCTATATCTAAGTCAAGCAGTAGGGTGGGTGGTAGTGTGGTATTGCGAGATAGTCATTGGTGGTTTAGATTGGCAGTACAGGATGAATGGTCTATTGGCGTATTACCCCCTTAGTACTATTAACCTACCGAATCATTTATAGTATCTAATGGCTGGTATTGGTACTATGGAATTCCAGACCAGGCAGTATTATACTAGGTTGTTTAGAACAGTAGTAAAGGATTAAAGGCCTGTTGGTCTATTATCCACTAAGTTCTAACCTATTAGCTCGTTTTAGGACGGGGGTGGGTGGAAGTGGTATTGGTAGTACGAAATACGGACTACTAATGAAATGAGGTTAGCCTTTTTGGTGTTTTGGTAATTAAGGTCAGATTGGGAGGGGGGAGGGGGGGCTGGTTCGGAGATTAGTGAGGACTTTCGGAGACCGAAAAAGAGCTAATTTGTGGACTATTCGGGGCGCTGATGTTGCACTTGTGTAGTTTGGCTCCTGAATCCCAGAAAAGCCTTTAGGCCTCTTACTTCCAACTCCTACACAACCTATTTATGGCTCCTATATGGCTCCTATTTCTATAAGCGTCCTATACAATAGATAACAGAAGGCTTTTCAACATTCAGTACATTTTATTCTATACAACATAATAATATTACAATATACATTCATTTGACAAAACACGATTTAATTGCAGTTTTCAAATATACACGACTAATGAATGACGTGTAACACAGAAAAATGAATTTTTCACATCAAGATTGCAGTGACAAAACAGCTGATGGTCAGAGTACATTAATGTCTATATATCCAGTGGTTTGGTCGAGGTTCCATCTTCTTGAACTTTTCTTTTCGGGTAAAAATATGGCAGTCCATCTTTGATCTGACTATAAGTGTACACGTTATTATTGTTCACCACAAATCCACGGTTAACTCATGTTCCACTCCGTTGCGTTTTCAACACATGCATATATTTGTTCTTCGTTAGGTCGTTTTGACGTTTATTTATTCCTTTGGAACTGAACTTGCTTCTCGGGCCGAAGCAGTAGTAGGTTTTGCTACAATTCCATCTCCGCTCCATTTAACCTTGAAAAGGCCAGGTGTTCTTTTATCGAATGCTTTTCGGTCGCTGCAACATGACCCCTTCGGTGACCATATATCTCCTCTAATCTTGGTTTGAACAAAGTCTTCTCTGTGCTCATCGCATGATTCTGACGGTAACCATTGATGATACTCTCTTTAAAACTGTGCTTTCTTTTCCGGTTTTATTACTTCTTCCAGAGATGATTTGGAGAATGAGATGTATCCAGAATCTGTATCCATGAGGCAGTACTGAAAATCACGTCTATCCACGAAGGTATCAATAAAATCATAGTAATACTGCAACATCTTCATCTTTGCGTATTGGTACACGAAGAATCCGATATAAAGTGGTAAGTTCAGCTTGATGCGGTTCTTAGTCATTTCCAGTTCGTACTCTGTTTCGCTCAAAGGGTTCATTTGTCGGAAGTGCACGTTGTTTATCAAGCGAGAAGCTTCGTCGTCATTACAGTAAATAATATTTCTGTATTTTTCTTTGTTGGTTACTGTCTTTCCGTACCCGCTATTCCCAAGGAGTTCCATTGTGTCAGCAACTATTGCCTTATCTGGATTCCGATCACCGTCTCTTCTAGCCTGTGATACCTCTTCTCCAAATTTCTTGAAGCACGCTTTTGGTTCATATTGTATGACTTGGTAAATTTGTGTCACCTCGAGGCCGTGATCAAGGTACCATTTCAGGAGTGGCGTTGCAAGCAATATCCTCTTCGCATGGTAACTCCCGATCAACCTTCTTCTCGGCTGGCGCATGACGTGGTTTTCCTCTGCAATCTTTCTCTCCAATGTCGTCTGTACTAATGGTGGTATTTTTAAAGATGGGTGTCATTTCTTCAAAGTGATGTCTGAGGTGGTCTGGAACATGAATGTCACACTCAACTAATCCCAACAGATTGCCCGAAATCACATGCTGCGTTAATTCACTCTCGTCCATTGTCCATGTTAATGTGTTGCTCCCAAGTTTCTCTAGGTAACGTTTTACTGCAGGATCCTTTCTCATTTTCAACCACTGATAGTCTCTTTGTGAATATCTTCCATTTGTTTTTCTCGAAAACTGTTGAAAAGAAGCTTTTCCATTTCTTTTGGTGTTTAGTCGACAATTGTGGCCATGCCAGAAGCAGCCGTGAAATTGGTACACCGTCTGCGTTTCTTTGCACCAGCCGTCTACGGGCAGATGTCTCCTTCCAATCTTTTTCTCTTCTCCATTGAACTGATGCCGAATTTCAAGACTGTCTCTTCTGGAGATATAGTTTAACCACTGCTGCGCCATTCTGCCATATTTGTGAGAATACTCCGGTTTGAAGTCATGTTCTTTACGTTTTCTTATATACATCCCAGTTGGCATCTCTTGCATTACACACCACAAGTAAAGAGCGTTGGCGTCATGACCAACTACACTCCCACACGTTTTAGCTTCCTCTCCATACTGATAAGATCTAATTTTTGTTAGTCCTTTTTCTTGTTGACGGTCAAAAATTATCGAAGGACCTCCCACGACGTTGTCTTTTACCAGGTGATGTAAATCTTTGTTCTTCTCGTTGAAAATGGTAAAATGGGTTTCATTGTCGATCGTGCTGAACAAATACTTCAATGTCTGTCCGGGTACACTCATTCCATCTTTCATCATATCAATCCCGCGCTCTTTGTAGAAAGCAAACTGTTTCTCTAGTGCTTCTTGGAATGGTTGGTCATAACGATTGTTGTACCAGATGAGAAAATCGCGAAAGGTCTTCATCTTATGGTCTTTCCATACTTTCTGGCGGTAGATGTATTCTTCTTAAGATATATTTTCCCCTTTGAGCGAACTGTAGAATGTATCGTAGTCCGGTAGGTGGTCTTGATCCAGTTTCTTCAAATCATCAATCCACTCGTATGGCAGATAACCTTTCGTCACTGAACATCCAAATGCTCTGAGAAATTTATCATACGAAAAACCAGGTGCCAGATAATTCACAATGTCGAGGAATTTGAACTGTTCTGTTTTAAGGCACAAGAAATTGTTGTTTCTCTTCACAGTGAATCCAATATCCTGTTTCGTTTTCAAGAAAGTAAGAGCTCGCACTTCACAACATTGAAATCATACTTTCCAGAGTTGAATCCAACAACTGGCATTTCTTTCAGATAAGCAACAAACTGGTGATGTGGCTCCCCCAAGGGATGTGACCTGGCACGTCCTTCTTCATTTAACAATGGGTCGCTCTCAATTGCTTCTGTGATCTTCGTATTGAGTTCATCAATGTAAGGTTGATATTCCGACTTTAACAGCGCATAGGCCTTGTTTGAAATCTCTTCCAAGTAATTCGTCATAAGGCTTACCAGTTCTTGTGCATTTTCTTCTGTAATAAAGCAGACCGGTTCTACAAATCCGGGTACATTGCTGCTTACACTTACGCTCAATGGAACGTGTCGGACTTCCCAGGTCAGTTTTTCACTTTTTGTAGGTAGATGAGTTGTATCGAAAGAGCATTCGAAGTCAAAGGTTGCTCGGTACGGGTAATATCTATTTTCACTTGGAACTGAGATGCCTTCATCTTCTAAGAGTTCAAAAACTGTTTTTGGAACATTATAAACACCGCCAGTATATTCATAAGAAACTTCTTTTGTACATGTTCTCTCATGCCTGTTGAGTTGTTAGCCAGTCTTCCACAATTTGCCACACTTCCGACAGGTAAATGACTTACAGTAATGATTGATGTCTCTGATGTAACTGAAATGTTCTTCGTGAATGTTGATATACATCGTCTCACTAAAACGGCAGAGTGATCGTCTGATTAGACTAGCATTTGTTTCTCCATCTTCATTGTGTTGCAACTGATAAACGTTGATGTTCAGTTTGAATAAGTTCTCTATTTCAGGTAACTGGTTGAGATTCACTCCTTTGAAAGTTTCCGTGTCTTCATTTGTATACTGTCGAAACAGGTGTTTAGTTTCTGTGTTCAAGTTGTGGAAGGTGGCCCCTCTTGAAAGGGCTAAGCATCTGAATAAACACAGGTTATCGTCGTACTTGAAGTTGTGGTGTTGGTCTTTCACTAAAGCAATTATGGCTGCATTGTCCATGATGTACGCAAGTAAATCTGTGGCGCCTCCAATAGGATGATCTTTGATTTTATTGATGAAGAATGTTATGTTGGTCACTTTATATACACCCCATTTGGAATCGGGTCGCTGTTGTCTCGCCCACACTAATGCATCTTCTTGAGAAACATCTCTCATAAACTTTTCAAAATCTTCTAGATTCGAAACAAGACGTGGTGTATCCAGGAATCTGGCATTGTTCTGGGATGCGTGATAGTATCGGAGGTCGTCAGTTTCATTGTTACGTAAGATGAATCCGCAGCTCAGGTTGATTTTGAACTTCCATTCTTGTTGTTGAAAAATTGTTTCTGTAAATTCACTGGCCACAGCTGTTATGTCGCCGGTCTTGATGCGAAAATTGTAAGTGTCTTGAAGTTTTCTGTTCGTGATATGGTGGGTCCGTACAATGTCCCAGTTCACTTTGTAGAGAGCTTTCATCTCATCACATTCCTCTTCGTATAGTAGTTCAGGTGAAAACACTGCAGGATCACACTCCATGAATGATGTTCTGGATTTCTTCGTCTTCCCATTTGACTGCTGTTGGTCGTCATTCGATTTTCGTTTTTTTGGTTGTTTTCTTGTCAGATTGATGAGCTGCTTGCATATGTACACTGGTTTGAGACAGTTCACTAAATTCTTGCCGACGCTTTTCACATTTTTTAAAGTGATGCTCGAGATCTTCATTCCTGGAATATTTCATGTAGCAGTTGTGGCATCCATAAATCTTCTTCTTCATATGAACACTTCTCACATGTCGCTCCAAGTTGCTTCTGTCGTAAAATATTCTTTTACACTGTTCGCATTCTAATGAAGTTAATGTCTTTTCATCGTCTCTTTTATCAAACTTTTTCTGGAGATTTCTTGTTACACCGTGTATCTTCTTGTCTTCTTTTCCCTTTGTAGGGTACTGGTGCTCTGTTTTCAGATGCAGGCGATAGTGTATGAGATTGCTAAATTCTCGCTGGCAGTCTCCGCATTTCCATTGACTTGTACATTTCTCTAAGTGGTTCTCCGGGTCTTCTTTCCGAGCGAATTTCTTTTGGCACCTCTGACATTCGAGTCTTCTTTCTTCTAGGTGTACTGTCCTTATAGGTCTCTCCAAGTTGCCCCTTCTGCTGAACGACTTTTCAGGCTGGTGGCATATTGGTAGCGTTGTCGTTGTCTCTTGCTTGAAATTATTGGAGAAAATTTTGAATTAGCAGAGCTTCTCACTGATGATGTGTTCACCTCGGCGGCTGGATGGCGAATGACCGATTGCGCGATGCGCGTCGCCTTTTATACCTTCTGAAAGCCACTCTCCCCACATCAGCAGCAACAAATGGCGCTGAAGCGCCGACCACCCCACCCCGACTTGTTATACTTGTTATACAACAGTCAGTCTGTACAATTGATGCATCATGTGAAATACCATGCCACGGCATTTTATCAGTCCAGTGAGATGTCCTTGAATTTTACTTCAGGTTATAATCAGCTCATTCCGCTGAAACACACTAGGGTTCCAATCAAAGTGGAAGTTCCTGGAATTTAAACGGAATGCCCGTGGAAGGCTGATATTGCTCACTGAACTGGACCGAAAGATGCGTAATCTATAATAAATAGTAAAGACACAGCTTATCACATAATTTTTTTTCAAATTTAATAAAACTTTCCGTGATTTTAGAATACAAAGTGGATCGATAGAAATTTTTATGCGATTCTAAATATTTACGCAAAATCGAGCTGGCGACGGACCTATATAGGAATCTGTACATATACCCCTAAGGTGTGGTGTTGTGTTATGAAAATTTTACGCATGAAGATAATTCGGAAATGGAGAGGTATCGAAATTTGTACATTAATGTAACAAATAATCGAACTTGTGTAGATATTGGTCGCAAACAGCTTGTGATATAATGAAAACGCACGAGGGGGCGCGCCGAAATTGAAAATAATTATGATATCTCTTTTATACAGAAAAACGTTTGCTGCCGTTATCGCGCTTTTCCTTCAGACTATTCGAAATAATAATTCGAGGGGCAGTGGCTGAGAGCAGCTGTAACTTTGCATGTAGGATAGAAAGTCTACATACTGAGCGTTTTACATTTTCTCTAAACAGATTGTCAATTTCTGTCTGGGTGGAAAGTCAAATGCGTGGGTGTTTTGAGAGAAACGAAACATTTTTCCGGTGTTGATGACGAACTGACTTCGTCTGTGCTGCAGCATGTATATTGTTACGACCCAATTCAAGTTACGGAAGCTTTAGAAAATTCCGTAAACTACAAAATAATTTGTTGAGTTTCTATCCCTATTCCCGATTAGGAGACAGATGAATGCAGTCATGTAGCCTGTAGAGATATACGGCATGGGGAGGGGCAGCAAAAAATTACACTTCTAGGAAAAATGCTATACACAGATTAGAGATGGGTTTCAGTAGTATAGCTCGTATGTTTGGGTCCTCAGTTGCCGGATCTCATTGCCGGATCTCATGTGACGTCACGTGACTATGACATAAAGAAACTCCTTGGGAATAGCGGGTACGGAAAGACAGTAACCAACAAAGAAAAACACAGAAATATTATTTACTGTAATGACGACGAAGTTTCTCGCTTGATAAACAACGTGCACTTCCGACAAATGAACCCTTTGAGCGAAACAGTGTACGAGCTGGAAATGAATAAGAACCGCATCAAGCTGAACTTACCACTTCATATCGGATTCTTCGTGTACCAATACGCAAAGATGAAGATGTTGCAGTTTTACTATGATTTTATTGATACCTTCGTGGACAGACGTGATTTTCAGTACTGCCTCATGGATACAGATTCTGGATACATTTCATTCTCCAAATCATCTCTGGAAGAAGTAATAAAACCGGAAAAGAAAGCACAGTTTTATAGAGAGTATCATCAATGGTTACCGTCAGAATCATGCGATGAGCACAGAGAAGACTTTGTTCAAACCAAGATTAGAGGAGATATATGGTCACCGAAGGGGTCATGTTGCAGCGACCGAAAAGCATTCGATAAAAGAACACCTGGCCTTTTCAAGGTTGAATGGAACGGAGATGGAATTGTGGGTCTCTGTAGCAAAACCTACTACTGCTTCGGCCCGAGTAGCAAGTTCAGTTCCAAAGGAATAAATAAACGCCAAAACGACCTAACGAAGAACACATATCATGTGTTGAAAACGCAACGGGGTGGAACAGGAGTTAACCGTGGATTTTTGGTGAACAATGATCACATGTACACTTATAGTCAGATCAAAGATGGACTGCCATATTTCTTACCCGAAAAGAAAAGTTCAAGAAGATGGAACCTCGATCAAACCACTGGATATATAGACATTAATGTACTCTGACCATCAGCTGTTTTGTCACTGCAATCTTGATGCGAAAAATTCATTTTTCTGTGTTACACGTCATTCATTAGTCGTGTATATTTGAAAACTGCAATTAAATCGTGTTTTGTCAAATGAATGTATATTGTAATATTATTATGTTGTATAGAATAAAATGTATTGAATGTTGAAAAGCCTTCTGTTATCTATTGTATAGGACGCTTATAGAAATAGGAGCCATATAGGAGCCATATAGGAGCCATAAATAGGTTGTGTAGGAGCTTGGAAGTAAGAGGCCTAAAGGCTTTTCTGGGATTCAGGAGCCAAACTACACAAGTGCAACATCAGCGCCCCCAATAGTCCACAAATCAGCTCTTTTTCGGTCTCCGAAAGTCCCCACTAATCCCCGAACGAGCCCCCCCCCCTCCCCCAATCTGACCTTAACACCACAAAGGCTAACCTCATTTCATTAGTAGTCCGTATTTCGTACTACCAATACCACTTCCACCCACCTCCGTCCCGAAACGAGTTAATAGGTTAGAACTTAGTGGATAATAGACCAACAGGCCTTTAATCCTTTACTACCGTTCTAAACAACCTAGTGTAATACTGCCTGGTCTGGAATTCCATAGTACCAATACCAGCCATTAGATACTATAAATGATTCGGTAGGTTAATAGTACTAAGGGGGTAATACGCCAATAGACCATTCATCCTGAACTGCCAATCTAAACCACCAATGACTATCTCGCAATACCACACTACCATCCACCCACCCTACTGCTTGACTTAGATATAGCAGACATAGGATAATATGAAGCATAAGGTGGATTAATAGTACTAAGGGCTAACTTGGGACCTGAAAGGGATATACCACGCATACTGTACTTCCACACTAGGCGACCATGCATTCACACCCACCCTATACGAGAAGCCCGACACCCCCTGACCCGAATTACATCATGTCAGATTGTATAGTGGACAACAACAGCGGTCAGCGTCTCTATGACGTCGGGTGCGCATTATGACGTCACGACGTCAATAGCAACGTCAGCTGTTTCGCGGAAAAAAACTTTCAAGAAAACCCAATTTTTCCATCATCTTTCCACCACTTACCCATAATATATACCTATAGCCCCATGCGTACATATATCACTATACATACCATAGCATACTATATACGCAGTACCTACACCACTTGTCAGAACTAGCTGCAAGGAGCCGTACTTTTCCAAAGGAAACAGTTGCTCCGGCAAAAAAGTCCGGTTCCTATGGGAATTTAACACTAGCTGCTCCGGCAAAAGTCCGGGTAATGGAGCACGATTCATACGTGCTATACTACTCCCGACCTTGTTCATCTCGGGTAAGATGTGCGAGTAAAACATCACCAAGGAGAAATACCGGTGTATCACCACCTAAACATGGATCACAACTCTGACAATGTGCGATTGGTATGTGTTCCTTGTCAACATATGTTAACTGTGGAAGACATCCTTATAGCGGGGGAGGAATTCGCTAGAATTGTGCACTTGGTGATACCTTCCTGAAATTTGGCATGATGTAAGGGTAGGCATCAGAGATTTCAAAATCGATCGGCTACAAGTTGGCACCATCCTCTAGCCACCACTAGCAGCGAAATCCAAAATGGCCGCCAAGCGGATCGAAAAAAAGCTATTTTCGCCGATCGCACAACTGAAGCTCCAAACCTAACACCATACATGTGCTGTAATTGATGTGAATGATGGAGTGAAGCCCTTGGAACAAGTTGGGGGGAAGATTAATGGATAATGGGATCAGAATTTCCGTCGATGTGTGCGTCTGTGTGTCTGACTGTCAGTATGATCGTCCGTCCGTAGATAAATTAGTGTTGAATGTTTCTCGGGAATGCAATGGTCAAATGAACATGGTATGAGAGATTCCTGTCAACACATGAACAAGGGTACTCGATAGTATGCAGCAGTGGGGATACTTGGACATTTGATAATCCAATTAAAGTGACAGTCTATTCTCAACTTCCGGCATTTTCGATAGATTTATTTTCTAAGAAAATAAAACTATCAAATTTCTAGAGGAGTTCTGGTTCAATCTCAACACCATAGCGACACGTCTGCCAGCAAGGGCAGTGCTGGAATGAACTCGGGATGCATTAGTTCCCGTTGTTAATTATACAATGTTATCTTGCCAGTATAGAACATTGGCAAAATGGGACTAGAAGGGGTGAGTGTATGTTTGCAGTCATTCGAGGTACAGGAATATTTTTTGACTACAAGTAGTATTCTTCATTTTCGGCCAGTTAAGATGTGGTGTGTTCCAAGTCAGGATTAATGTTGCCGACACTTAATGCCCATCCCTCATGGTATGCTACTTTACCAGGGATATAGAGATATAGCCACCACTGGGAGCCAAAACATGACCTTTGATGTCGATGAGTGGTCGAAATGTTTTAGCGAATAACTTATCGAAATATGATCCGGTATGGCAATTTGATACCTTACGTTAGATTTATTAGATCAACTCAGGTATGGATTCATTGAGACATGAGTGCGCTACAAGATGAAGGATTTCCAAGTTGATTTGCTATGGAGTAGGAACTGACTAGTCACATGTGGCCTATGGCCAGAGAAAGACAAGGATACCATAGATGAACACACGGGTGAACGAAGGTATCAACTGTTGTACAGAGGCAAAATAGTTGGGGATATTGTATCATGCTATGCATGAATTAACACCGTCTTGTGCAGTAAATAACAGACTATTTTCCGAAATCTAAAACTGTATTCCTATACCCCGGACAATGTAGCAAGCCACATGGGATGAACATTTGTTAGCAAAATCAACTCAACTAGAAACATGACATGTGTTAACTGGCCGAAAATGGAAAAAAAAATACCAGAATAGGAGATGACTGGTCCTAACATGACAGTATACTACTCAATATTGTTACAACAGCCACCTTCACACTTACACAAAGGTGTGCACCTTAATCCAGCTTTCAAGCATTTGCAATTGCCCTTGCAGGCCTTGGCACAACTACAGTGGAGCATCAGTGCACATGCAGCACTTGCGTCTCCTAGGTGAGTCCAAAATGGGACCAGAATATTGAGACGTGGATTCCACTCCCATCCGTACTGTGATGGGTCTGGCACACATAAGTGTTTCTGCAGAGCACGATGCCAAATGAAAGATGACACAAGAATTACCCTTTTTACATGTTGATACAGAGCTGCTTTGGTGGGCGGGATGTTTTCCATAGACTTAAGGCCATGTGTGAACATATGCCGTCTCGCATCATTGACACGTGTACTGACACAACTGTTACTGTACATCTGTATGGTGAGTTTTTCGATATGCTGCATATGAGGGGAATCCTCTGAAAAGACTTGCGGATTCTCAGTCAATTCTATCATCATTTCAGTTGATGCGGGAAAATTCATCCATGCATTCCATCCTGTCTTCTTCCCAATGCCGAGCATGCTGGATGTTACATCACAACCTGTGAAGGCGTGGAAGAAAGTCAGGGCCTTACAGTAATCAGGTCCAAGTTGTGAAGCTATCTCATGAATTGGCATATCTTTATATGCCTTTCCAATTCCAAACCCAATCCACAGCTCACTGAGTCCAAGGTCACGGAATGTTGCGAAATGGTGCAAAGACAGAATGACGACATCAGAATCAACCGTGCGAAGAAAAGCTATTTTGTGACCTTGTGAGACTGCATGGTTGAGATGAAGCATCATGCGCGTGTCTGCTTCCTCGTGGTTCGATGGAGATATGTCACATAAGCTAACATCCTTATTGCATAGTACATATTCTCCTGATGTCGTTAACAACTGGTACTCGGATGTTGATGTTAATTTCAGCAGTTCAGCAGACAGGAACTTGAAAAATTCGTCTTTATTCTCACTAACTTTCAAGAATGCCTGCCAATTCTTCCCTTTAGGTAAAGGGACGTTCTCGGACACCCGTATCAACCTAACTGCTGTCTCACCGAGGCGTTTTGCTCGCGTCTGATTCTTCAAACTGCCTTCGGGGTAACAGTCATAGATCGCATCAACCCTTGTGGTGTTCGTGTTAATCAGAGATTCGATGTATGGCAATAATTGCAATCGAGCATATTCTCCAAACAGATCCGCTTTCTGTGGTTTGATTACATGGACTACAGCAGGCATATCCAAGATGACAACTGAAGCTTGTCTAGCTGCTGAATTCTTCCCTTGTGCAGGAATAGCTGGTAAACAATTGAGAATTTGAGATTTTGTCCCACTCCGTAGCTTACCTCTATCGGATAATGCTGGCGGATCACGTGCATTCTCGTGCATGAAAAACTCATCCATGTTTGAATCAGGCCGGGCTTGCAGTGAAACGAACATCTGGGTAACTATTGCGGCAGTTGCTTTACTTGACATGAGTTTGTCTCGGCCTTTGTCCAGGTTGGCTGGGGGTGGGTTAAGGAAGGTATATATATTTGCCTTGGGAATAACATCATTCAGGGGTACGGTGCATTCCACAAGCCTTTCCTTCAAGAAAGTGGAATATAAATGCTTGCCCCTTTCGGGTAATGACCGTAAACTCTTACTAACTTCGGGGTCCATATATTCACCAGTATCTAATGTCACCAGCTGACCACTAGTTTCATCATAAGGGTTGATAATGAGTCCCTGATTCACCAGATCGAGGAGAGATTTCAATTGATTCAGAAATTTTTTCTGCTCTGATACCGAACTTTCCGGGTGTTCCGTGTTATCTGATGATGTTGTGTGGAAACTTGCATATTCATACTCATCTATAACACGCAGAACTTCTGACCTTGAAAGCTCAATAACGACTTTCTCTTCAGCCTGGCCATAGAGACCTTTTGGACCACTGTCTTCTTTGAGTAGTTGGATACTATGTTCTTGGCTCTGATCTAAACCCATCATACTGAACTTCCTCTCACTACGCTGGACCACAAAATGGCCTTCCATGAATTTGTTGTGGATTGAAGGATGCCGCCTGGGTAGCTGAGACATGTCTCTCAGAAATACGGGGACCCACCGACAATAATTTGTATGTCCTAGGGCAAAAAAGTAACTGCACAACTCATCGATAGAACACAGTGTACCAGGCCAGTTACCGATTCGTTGGTTCCGAACGAATTGACAGCTTGTCAAGAGAAAGTTCCGAACGATTTCACCCCAATAGCGCGCAGTTGGAGATTGTGAAAGAATCCTCTGTTCCCACATTTCAAATGACTCATGGGGCCCAGTCTGCTGACAGTAAATCTCATAAGCATTCTTTCTGAGGATCTCAAGCCAAGCTAGAGTGAGAAGATATGCCTGTCGCGTCCTCTTGACATGTTTCCCACCAAGTAGGGATGATGCTACACCGGGTGTGAATATCTTTGCGAGGTGAAACATTCGCTCCCAACCAGAACCACCCATAAGCTTACCACCAGCTTCTTGGGTGCACATTTCAAGATGCAGGAATCCAATCATACACACCATTCGATCCTCACCTATCTCCTCTGGGAACAGCCATTGACATTTTTTCTGCCTGGCATACAACGGACAGTCACCTTCAATGACAGGTATCTGGCCGGGGTTTACGAAAGCAGTAGCTTCCCTGACCACATACATAGCATGCTTCTGCATACTGAGTGAGTCCGCTTTCTGCTCACTGAAAACAGGGAATACCCCAATAACTGCACGAGGTTTGACATTGTCTTGATCTTCATGTTTTGAAAAGAAGCCTGAAAAGGTCACAGGGACTTCATCAAGCTGCCAGCTGCCATCAACCTTCCCTTTATTGCTGATCTGTGACACATGAGACAACCAGTCATTCTCTCCCACGTTCAAATCTGCATATTCATTGGGCCGTACATTACATTCATCTGGAGATTCAAGCCTGATGTCCCCACCAAAGTCTTCAACGAAAGGAACAAATGCATAGTCGTCTGGGAGTTCAATTTGTGTGTCTTCTGGAACATCTAAACTCAGTGGTGGGGGATCAGTACCCACATTGTCCCTGCTCAGTTGACCAATGAGTGTGATGGACGTACCATGCATATCAGATCTACCAGATACATCAATGTTATCAGTGGTTCCTATCGAGAAAACATTACGTTTGCAGTTAGCTGGGACTACAACACCTTCGTTCTTGAACCGCAGTGAAACAGCTCTCGCGAAACTCCTGCGAACATCCATTACGCGATCATAAGAGACAGAGAGTCCCATTTGATGAAAATCTCTGATAAGATTTTTCATACGATCATGGGCATGCAACTTCAAACCCACATAAAGAGGCATTGGAGTTTCTCTGTCACGTCTCTGGTGAACATTTTGTGCATGTTCGGAGCGTTTCGCTGAATTGCTGATCAACATCTGTGAAATAGTACAAGCCACTCGAGTCTTGGCATTAACAGTCTCATCATCGCCTAAGTTCTGTATACTACATGTGCCCTCAAGTAGAACTCTAAGAAGAGTCAGGAGTGAGTTGGGTACAGGCTCGCTCAAGCAATAAGATGAAAATGATCCCGTGAAAGGAGCTTGAGATATGAGTATGTGTTTACGCAGAAGAAGACCCACATCAACTATCTTTTTTGCCTCTTCCTCAGACACTATACGAGTTAAAGATTCGGACAACAAGGAGCCAACTCGAAACCTACTTGAAATAAACACATCTCTACCCTGTGTGAAGGCGTCCCAGCCATCGCCCAATTTCTGCAACAAATGTTCTTTGAATCGAGTGGAATGTATTTCTTCACTAAGCCAATCAGAACCGACTTGCTTCAACCTCCGACTGTACAGATTCTTGAGATCGACAAGCTTCATCGCGGAATCGTTGTGTTCAACAAATGTTATGAGCTCTGCCATAACGAGAGGGTCATAGGGCAGGCCTGACGCGGAATGTTCGGCGTTCTTCGACTTTTTAGATTTAGCCGCTCGTGCTTCATTGGCAAGCTTACAATAACAGGTTTTGTGATAGTAAAGATCACTAGCAGCGGAATCAAATGCTGCATTGACCCGAGAAAAAACAACCCAGTTCTCGGCTTCCTTTGCCATAATTTTGAGTTTATTGTTATCAGACATTGATCTGCAAATAGGCTCACTGCTGTCACCTTCGCGTTTGTGACAATAAACACACTGGGGCAGTTTCCTGTCACAGCCAGATTCAAAACTTGTCCGTGTTCTTTTAGGACTCAGCGTGGAGCAGGATGCCACTGCCTCATTTCGCTCTCGCTTGTGTAGCACGCGCTGTACGATGTGAGTCCGAATACTGTCACGGCATGTCTTATGATATATTGCCTTATTCGTCAACAGTGACATCGACATACACTCATCACTCTCTCTCATCAAACAATCAATGGTCAAATTATATGGAAGCTCAACGCCATTATCTAGGAAGCGCGTTATGTCTTCCTCAATAGCTTTATAGGCGTCATGAAAACGAGATTCTCTATACGGACGCATCAATTTCTTGGAACTGTCTTGCTGGCAAAAGCAACAACGTTCCCAGTCAGTACTAGTCCGTACACGAAGAGGATTCTCACTCATTCTGTGAATGATTTTTGTGAACAATCGCGTTCTCGAATTAATTTCGACAGACAAATCAGAATTGCTTGCGGAATTACGCCAAACAAGAGATTGTATGGCAAAGAGACTGCTTCATAAAGAGCGTTGTTTCTCCGGGATCAGCGTCATTCAGGTTTGCCTGAATGACGCTGATCCCGGAGAAACAACGCTCTTTTCAAGTTCCAAGAAATTGATGCGTCCGTATAGAGAATCTCGTTTTATTCTACATCATCTCCCACGTCTGTTTCCAACACGTGCGTGGATCAGAGTTCACTTTCGCGCCCTTACAATCGGATGTATAGTCGGTAGACCGTCGAAAAGGAGGTTCCCTTCAGCCGCTGGCGGCCATTTTGGATTGTGCCGCTACTGGTCGCCACCGGTCGGTGTCAACTTGTAGCCGATCGTTTTTGAGAACCTCATAGCCTACACTAACAGTGTGCCAAATTTCAAGAAGGTATCACCAAGTGCACAATTCACCTGTATGTGACGAATTCCTCCCCCGCTATTACGCAATACAAGGATTTAATCAAGTCAGATGGCAGTATTTTAATGAAGCATCTCTTGATGACCTATTTCCTAAACGGAATCCGCTTAACCCTTTACCCAACGTAACGGCCAAACCCGACCAGCGCTATTCTCAAAAATCGACAATTAATTTTCATTATATTTTCATTTTTTGTCCTCAAGACATAGGTTATGACTCCTCTTTGGAACGATCTCACCGAGCTAGTTCCAATGAGGGGTTATAACCTATGTTTTTGAGACAAAAAATGAAAAACAATAGTTATTCAAGAATTTCGTCTGCAAGTGTTGTCTGCTTTTCATGTTAGGTAAAGGGTTAATAGATCTGTAAAACTCTGAAGGAAATCAACCCTTTTAGTAACTTAAATTGCGTTTTTAATATCTTTATCTAGATTCCATCTCCAAGTTTATTTCAAACAATATGTTGATATAAATGATGGCCAGCAAACTACTGGTGTCATCTTTCCATTACTTCTTGAACCTGTTTATTTCTATCCTTACAGAGTAAATATTTTCTGCTTTAAACTGATTGTTTAATTTTCTAACAGGAAATCACCTTTTATAGCATAAATAAACGAATAAAGAAGATACAGCTATAGGTATTTTACCCCTGCACACCGATGTCAAAATAAAGAAATTTTCTTTTCATATTGCAACTAGGTATTTAACCAATTCAGTCTTGTTTTCCAGAGCTCACTGTGCTCAGTCAAACAAGATTAAATTGGTTAAATCCCCGCTGCTTTATGGGAGCATTTGCAGCTTGGATTATTCATATTTTGTATCAGAGTGCAGAGGGTTAAGCGTGGGTAGATTTATTTATTTGTTGGGATTTATAGACACTTTCGACAGCCAGGGTCACCTCGTGTCAGTGAGTTTTGCGGTTGGAGAAAGCTGAATACCAGAGATAACCACCGAGCAACAGCGAGAACATCATCGGCGTTCAGTACGCCCTAGTACACAGCGTCAACGTTCCTCCGCGTGCGCTGTCGGGATTAAGTGCTATGCCCAAGTGCACGGGGCATTTGCCCAAGGCACGTATTGAACCATGCACCTTTCAGTTTGAAGTCCAATTCCGTAACTGCTGAACCCCCGTGCTCTCAAGCATGCGTAGATGCAGGACATTGTCCTTGTGTATACAATAAATTGTGTGAGCGCCGTTACGTTCGCTTTCTTTCTTCCGAGGATGTGGGAAAACAAACTTGTATCTTTTCAATATTTTATTTTAACAGACAGTGCGGTAGCTTCTGGTACAGGGTATATTGGGAAAGAAACAAACAAATTCACGGCATGGGCGTTCAACCTCCCAAACACTGACATTTCTGTAGATATGGTATTTTTCTCAGACGGTTGCATACCACTCATGGAATATATGAACGGACACATGGGACTTCACCGTAAGTATTAATTTTAAATAATTTAAATTAGATTGCGGCATGCATTTATTTATCCGTTGTTAATGCTTTCAAGCATGTGTTGTTTCACAACATCTTCAAAATGATGACCTAAAATTATTAAGGTGCACTGTTGGGGGACAGTACATCATAAGTGAAACGCAGTATATTGCTTGACATAACGTGCCCTGAGTTCCAATGTGTTCTATGTGCCTATTGGCACATTGAACACATTAGAACTCAGGGGATGATAAAGCAGACAATTTTGACTTTAGCTTGAAGCAGTCACAAATACACTTCATTTCGACTGTGCCCAACATGAACAATGTGGAATATGAATATTCTGACATCGTGGTTTGTTAGGTTATTACACGGGTAGGCAAAGTTATCTGTTTGGTGATATATATAATTTTACGAAATAATTAGCAGGGGTGGAGGGGGTGGGGTAGTTTGTGCAATGATGAATGTAGTAACATTTTATGCAATAATGCTTTGCCCAACGCACGCGAGAACAAAATTTGTGTTTTATTATTTTTTCCTCAAATTTAAAAACAAATCAACAAAGCCATATCATGTGACACCCTCATTGGAACGAGCACGACCAGTTCGTTCGAATGTGGGGTCATATGATATGGTTTTGTTCATTTTTTGTTGAACGTTTTTGAAAACTATTTTTTCTCAACTGCTCCATTTAGAAATTGTGGGAGCGGATAGTCCAATTCGTTAGGTAGAGTGATAATAAAGACAAAATGATAAAGTTCATTTCCCACATCTGATGAAATAAACAAAGCAAGGTGGTTTACGACTCCAATTTAAATTATACAAATTGAAATTAATTTCTCACACTCATACTCCGACAAAAATGACAGATAATTCATCTCAATGCTTATATGGATTCGACAAAAAAAGATTGTCCGATCTCTGTCGTGATCCACACCAATTACGTCTTGCTGCGATGTGACGTTCATTCAAATGTGGAATTATTCTAGGTCGTCGAGCGTACAAATTCCAGCTGTATAGGCGATTTCGGACAGTCTGACCACTGACTCAAACATCTGTCGCTCGGCGCAGCTACTGTCCAATTTCTGAGGCACTTTGATGGCGGTTACGTAATATAGTGATTAGGATGAAGCAGTTGTCACCCTTGGACAAACTGACAAACGTCTATCATCAACATTGCCTGTCTGACGTAGCGTGACCACAATCTGGTAATCACCGATTGAGTGACGTTGAGAATTTAAGCCACTGCAGTCTGTCTGTCGCCAACTCCCGACATGCCACGGTACGTAAACGTTCGTCACGTGTCAGTCTTCCCATATCTCAAAAGTTATGTTTCGGCCAGAAACTACTGATGAACGAGTTAATATCAAGAAAAGAACGACGAGACCTCCGAAAACGCCCGTCCAGTACAAATGAAAATCTCTAAAACGTACACCACAGACATTAACGCGACGCTCGTGCGTAAAACCTGCACGAAGTTCTCGTGGGCCGGTGACATTCATGATCCACACTAAACCTGGTAACATATTGATGTGTCCAATCACGCGTATCCACTACCATTTTCCGAAACTAACAACATCAGTGTAGATATCCCCTACTTTTTTGAATAGTATATATACTACTCAAAGTTTGCTAAGCACCAAATATTTGACACATCATTGTGAAATTTGCTTGTGACATATTTGCGATATATTTTTGGTGGATATGATTGAGGAATGTATTGAGATGGTCCCCGATGTTTACATAGCCCTCTTGACAGGCAGACTTTTCGTGACAGTCAAGCGGGAGAAAAACGTTATCTCCGTCACCATGTATATGGAGAGTTAATAACTGGATCTCTCATTTAAACACCTCGCCTGTGGCTCGGTGTTTAAAAACCGACATCCAGGTGTTAAATCGCCATATACCATACATGTTGGCGGAGATAACTTATATTGAAACAACGCAAGGAAATGTTTCTCATTCGAGACTTGATTTGACCGAATCTATAATGATTTAGCTAATACTATTAGATATGTTTGCTCCCTAAATAATTATAAATAAAGACTCACCACATCTGCAGTTTCATGATTACGCAGTGTAGATCTACTAATTGTGTTAAAAACTTTCAAGGCGAATTCAATATTTGTTGGTTGTGCTGTTTATAACTGAAGTTTGAGATTATATGTAATTGCTTAGTGAGTCAACTGACGTCAGTTTACATCAACAATAGATTGCTCGCTAATTCCACGAAAGGTGGGAAAACAAACAACCCACACAAGCGTCGCATTCCTTAGATAATTTACAAGTGACCCGGAAGCTTGCGTTTGCGAATTCCACTTTTAAAACTTTCGCGTTGTAATGGCAGCATTTCGCCGAAACTTCAGAAAATTGAGGTAATGGAAAAACTGCCCCATACATGCGCCAATAAACGGGTATCTCCGTAAGAATTATTGCTGTACATTTATACACAGAGGATTTGAAATGATTGTTTTGGTCATACTCTATTTAAGAAACAAGTCAAAGATTTTTCCGCTTTGCTGAGCCTTTGGTGAGGCAAAACGGAAAATTCGTAGACGAGTTTCACAAATAGAGTTTGATCAGAAAGCGAATTTCATGTTCTGTTTATCATATGGCACCACAGTTACCAAATACACATCTTTCAGATAGAAAATAATGGTTAAAGAGTGGAAATTCGCCTTGAACGTCATGCATTTGACAGTGACGTGGCACATCTGCACACAGACATACGCCATAACCTCGAACAAAATGCAGTTATACCATTCGGCGTTACAAATATTATTTCTCAAGTATTTAAATATTTCTTATCATTGTGATTTTAGTGAATGTTTATAACACATAAAATCAGGCATCGTGGCTTTGTTGATGTTTTGAAATTGCTCCATTTACACGTGCAATAATTTGACACAGATCTTTTCAGTGATAACCAATCAGAGAGAGTTCTTTTGGAATTGACCAATCAAATCAAGTGATGGCGTAATGAAGCACTAATTAATATTTATTGAAAATATGAAATCATTATTATTTATTTATTTATTGGTGCTTAACGCCACATCAGCAGCTAAGGCTATATCGTGGCGACAAAACAGTGGTATATAAAAAGTCGTTAGCAATAATGAAGTAAAAATTGAATAAAAATTAACATAAAAAAAAGACATGTCAAAGACAAAAATGATTAGAATAGCAATGAGTAATGAGATAAGTAAGTACATTATAAATCAACCTGAGGAATTGAGACTTTATGAGTTGAGATTAAAAGAATAAAAACAATTTTAAAATTTTGTAAAAAGGTTGATTACTTTCAGAAATGACACAATTTTGTGTGGGCGCGTATTATAAAATAGATCTCTAAGGGATCCAGCTGTAAAGTACTGCCCTCTAACAAGATTAAAATCAGTGCAATGTAAAAGAATGTGTTCCACTGACAACACCTGCTGACATGGAACACACTCTGGTCGCAAATTACCCTCCAACAGAAAGGAATGTGTAAGTCTTGTATGACCAATATGACATCGTGTCACAATAACATGATCTTTTCTACAAAGATTACTGGATGGGTAGTGATCAGAAATAGTTGGTCGGAAGCGATGGAGCTTGTTATTAGTTGCCCCATCCCAATCCGCCGGCCACATAGATTTACTGTAACTAGTGATATGAGGCTTGAAATCACAGAACGGAATCTTAAAATCAGTGAGAGTCTTGGTTAAAGCCTGTTTTGCTGCACTGTCCGCTCTGGTGTTACCAGCGATACCTACATGTCCGGGTAACCAGCAAAACACGATATCATATTGGTCAGACATGAGAGTTATTAACTTCTCACGAAGCTCCAAAACGAGAGGGTTCTTCAACCTGGGGTTGAGTAAAGCAAGTAAAGAGGAAAGAGAGTCGGAAAAAGTAATCGACCTCTTTTCCTGGACATTCTCGATGTGTTCAAGCGCGAGTTGTAAAGCTTTAACTTCAGCAGTGAAAATAAAACTCTGATTCGGTATTCTGATTGAGGTAATATGATCACCAGTAACAGCAGCTGATGATACTTTGTCACTATCTTTAGATCCATCTGTATAGATCCTTGTATATGTACTGTACTTGGACTTTATTTCGGCATATTTTTGTTTGAACTGCAAGGAATTGGTATCAGATTTTTTGGTAGAAGCAAGGTCTAAAATAACTGTATGTTTTTTTTAAGATGCCAGGGCGGAATGTGTGATTTACGGTTTTCTTTTATAGATTCGGAATGAATTTCTGCAGGCTCCATGTGGGGTTTAACTCTAATTCCCAATGGAGGAATATGTTTCTGATGTCGGTTAAAAAAGTCAACATTTTGAGGTTCTGAAATACAATTATAACCAGGATTTGAAATATTGGTCAAAAGTGTAGACACATATTGGAGAGACAATTTAATTCTGCGCTTCTCAAGAGAAGGCTCCTCGGCTTCAACAAGCATCGAGTCTATTGGGGATGTTCGAAAAGCCTCTAGACTAATTCTAATACCACTATTGTGAATGGCATCAAGTGGTTTTAGGTATGACTTCCTTGCAGAACCGTAAACTATAGAACCGTAATCTAATTTTGATCGAACAAGTATCTATACAGATGGAGCAAGGTTTTTTGGTCAGCACCCCAATCAGTGCTACCAACAACTTTCAGTAGGTTCAGTGCTCTCTTACATTTAACTTTTAGTTGTCTTATGTGGGAAGTGACATTCAGTTTGTTGTCACAAACCTAAGAATTTCACTTCCTTAACAACTTTAATAGGACTCCCATCAATTTTTAACTCCGGATCGAGGTGATGCTTCCGAAGCTTACAAAAATGAACACAATTTGTTTTCATCTTTGAAAATTTAAAACCGTTTTCTGTGGCCCATTTTTGAATTCTGTTTAAGCACAGCTGAAGTTTGCGCTCTATAGCATTCAGTTTCTTGCTGCTGTAGCAGATTAAAAAATCATCTACATACAACGAAAAATCTACCATATTCTCAATTGTCTCGATGATGCTATTAATATTCACCGAAAAAGGGGTAACAGATAAGATACTACCCCGAGGAACCCCCAATTCTTGTTCGTGCGGATCGGATAACGTTGATCCGACACGAACCCGAAACCGGCGGTCCCTCAAAAATTTTCAATAAAAAGAGGCATACGCCCTCTCAACCCCATGTTGAAAAGATCTTTTAAAATCCCATACGTCCACGTTGTGTCATATGCCTTTTCCAGGTCAAAGAAAATTGCGACCACATGTTCTTTTTGGCAAAGGCATTTCTTATGAACGTTTCTAGTCTAATCAAATGATCCATAGTACTTCTCTGGTTTCTGAAACCACACTGAACATTCGCAAGTAGATTGTTCGATTCCAGAAACCAGACAAGTCGATCATTTATCATCCTTCCCATGGTTTTACACAGACAACTTGTTAAAGCGATAGGCCTGTAATTACTTGGGTTGCTGTGATCTCTATCAGGCTTTGGAATGGGAATAATTGTAGCATTTCGCCAGGAAGGTGGAAACTGGCCAGTCATCCAAAATTCATTAACAATTGACAATAAAAGTTCCAGTGAGGAATGTGGTAAATGTTTTAAAATTTTGTAGTGTATTTCATCGGGACCAGTGGCAGTATCCTTTGCTCTATGCAAAGAGTTACTCAACTCTTCCATAGAGAAAGGTTCATTGTAATCCTCTAAGTTATTGGATGTAAATTTAATCTTTTGTTTTTCTTGCTGTTTTTTTAATTTTGACAAACTCAGGATTACAATTTTCTTTTCCTTCAGGTGTTGTACAGTTGATTTTGTTTCTTTTCCCTTAATCTTTTTAATCATTTTCCAAATCTTAGTGATGGGTGTGTTCTGGTTAATCTTAGAAACATAAGTTTCCCAAGAACTTTTCTTTTTATGTTTGATAAGCCCTCTTGTTTTTGCCCGATTTATACGTAGTTTGTCCAGATTATTTGTGGTTGGTGATTTGTTGAATTCCCGTTCAGGTTTTTACGTTCCTTTATAGCCTGTTTACATTCATTATCAAACCATGGTTTGGTGAAACGTTTTGGACTCGCCGAGGTTTTAGGGATGACTGTGTTTGCAATGTCAAGCAGCTCGTTTGTAAAATGTTCTATTTGGTCAGCACCATCTTGAAATTTCCCCCGTGTGAGGCGCTCAGAACAAAGCGATGAAAAAGTGTCCCAGTCAGCCTTTTTTAAAGTTCCACTGGGGCACTGGGGCACTGGGGCACTCTCTCATCGCCCGCCGGAACTACACTTTCCAACACAATTGGAAAGTGGTCACTCCCACACTAGTCATCTTCTACCTTTCAAGAAAAATCGAGGAAGGTAGAAGGGCATGCAATTGAAAGATCAATCGATGTATACGAACCAGATGCGGGGTGCAGATAAGTGTCTGAACCATCATTAAACAAAAACAGATCATATTTTGTCATGAACTCTTCTACAGTTTTACCTTTCCTTTTGCATCCTCTTGACTGCAGGAATTAGCCCAAAGGGGGCTAGGTGCATTAAAATCACCCAACAAAATGTATGGGGTTGGGAGCTGTTGGACTAGCAGCTCAAGATCATTCAGTTGTAGGGTTTTACTTGGTGAAACGTATACAGAACAGAATGTAATTGTCTTGTCTAAAGTTAGGCGTACCGCTACAGCCTGTAAATTCGATTGCAAAGATACAGAACTTTGAATAATGTCGTTTCTAACCAAGACGGATGTTCCACGAATATGAAGATCAGTTTCATCTGCCCAGGCATTATACGAAGTATTATGCTTAAAGACTGAATGATCTTGAGACTCGGGTTTCTTTAAAAGAGTTTCCTGCAGGCAAAAAGCAGCAGGTTTATACTTTTGGCTCAAAAGGCCTAGTTCATTAAAATTCGCTCTAAAACCTCGACAATTCCACTGTATAATATTTTGTTTGGATGTATTATCCATGTTTGAGTGGTGAATTAGAAGGTGAACGTATGGGCGAAATTGCCCCAGTGTTTCTTCTAGGTGATGTTTTACGTGCGGATTTTCCCTGAGACGAACTCAGGGGTGGTTTGTTTGAGAACGTGTCATCGTTCCACTCGTCAACTGACATTGCCTCAATGCCTTCAAACATGTTGCTTGTGACAACATTTTGAAGTCGTTTAGATATTCTATTGGATTCTAGTTTCTGCTTCTCCTTTTCTTTATTCTTGTCTTGTTGTGACTGTTTCCTTCTCTGACTCAGATTTTGTTGAGAACTATGTTGTATGTCTTGGTTTGGTTTATTTGACTTATTCTTTTCAGGTTTAGGTTTACCGTTTCTTTATTTTGTTCTGTTTGAGGTGGATTTTTAGGGTGTTATTCCTTTTTGTCTGTTGTTATTTTTTCTGTTGTTTGGGCAGCTGTATTCTTTTGAGTGGATGGTGGTTCTGATTGATCTATTGTAAATGACTGTACTGAAGACGGTATTGTACCTTTGAGCCATGTGTATTGTGTTTGGCATGCTATTGATTGAGTTGGTAATTTTTTAGATAATTTTGTGGCATATGATGGTGATGATGCACACATACCTGGCATTGATGACACGATTTCCCTGGCTTCTTTAAAACTTATTTGTTTTTCACATTTGATTTTTTGAATAGTTTTCTCCCGTTTCCAGACAGGGCAATCTTTGGACGATGACATGTGATTGCCCTGACAGTTAACACACTTGATGGGATTGCTGCATGGCTCTTGATGTTTCAGGCCACATCGGGAACATATTTGTTGACCTCTACAATTGTTCCGTCCATGTCCATATTTCTGACATTTGAAGCATCGAAGTGGATTTGGAATATACAAATCCACTTTGATGTTCATATATCCAACTTTAATAGCTTCTGGCGGTTGAGCAGAATTGAATGTCAAGATGTAAGTATTTGTTTTAATTATTGTGTTATCCTTTTTAATCTGTATATTTTTAACATCGGTCACTCCTTGGGGTTCTAATTCCTTTTTTATTTCCATTACGTCAATGCCATTTAATTCTCTGGTTCTTATTACACCTCTGCTGCTGTTTAATATTTTATGTGGAAAAGTATTCACCTCAATATCTGCTAGTTTTTGTGTTTTTAGTAAATTTGTCGCTTGAGCTTCCCTTCGACATTCTATCAGTAAAGCGCCAGATCTTAATTTCTTGGCGTCTTTAACTGTTCAAGCAATCCCTTTCATTGATTTTTCTATTAGAAATGGGTTCATATCTGATAGTCTTTTATTTTCGTCAGCTGCATACATTATAATGAATTTTGGCCAAGTATGTGTCGTAGGTTCAAAATCTGAGTCAGAATCGGAGTCAGTAGAAAGTAATTCCCGACCTCGTTTTTGTTTTTTATTTGTGGAATCCATATTTGATTTTTAAGTCGTTCGCTGCCCCGGCTCCCACCCACCACGGAGTCTAAGAAGGGATAGGGTTACTGCCATGCAGTGAACCCAGCGGGTTGCCGGTATTCCCACATACCTGGTATGGGGCAGTATACTCAGTCAGTGTTGATGCCGAGGCATACCACTGACTGATTGGCCCGTGTGTGGAAGTGCCAGGTCTTCAGATGGCGGCCATCTAATCAATCACTGTATAAAACACAGTAATAAAAAGTTGTCATGCATAACCGAAACAGACAGTGCAGCAAAACTAAGTGGCTATTAAAATATAAAGTGTTTAAAAACAGTACACAATGGCAATTACGTTATGTGAATAAAAAAAAGATTTATTGAATGGCCACCAAATGCCCCCCAACGTGACGCCCAGTACTTTTTGGGGTGGGGGCTCCCGATTGGCCAGAACGGACCATCCGACCGTCCTTCTACTCCCGAAATTGGGGCCAAAGCAGTGTGTTGAACATTATCTCCGAAATGGAGACCAGGGCTCCATCCCGGAGACTGCCCTAACCGGGGCCCGAGTCCTCAACTGCTAGGATTCCTTCTTCCGAGGCCTTCGGAACGCACCTCACGGGAGAACAAGTTGCCTGCCAGATGGTATTAGCAGGATTGATCATTTTGGTCCGGGGCTGCGTATTTGTGTATTTTGCAGCGAACCAGCTCAATTGAGCAAACCTGCCAATTAGAAATTAGCAAACCTGCCCAATTGAGCAGGCCGTCCTCTATCCGCCACCTGGGGACCCGTCTAGTAGGGGATGATCAACCCCCCCCCCCCCCCCCCCAGGAAAAATATGAAACAGTAATAAGCTGCGAAAACGAAGAAGTCATATGATAAAAGAAATAATGGTGTAGTTATAACAATATTTCCCGAAAAATTATACGCATGCAATGAATACGGCTGTGAAGAACAGCAAAAACCAAAACTGACATCAGTTGATGTGTTTCCTCAAGCTCTCAGGCCACTATTCAAATTCTGTAAGAACCTATGATTCGGTCCGCTTTTCCGACCAGTAGATATATTCAGGACGACTCAATCTAAAAAATGTCGTAAAGATTCACTTTCTGTGACTATAAGCTTGAAATGTTGATCAATCGAGGCTTGATTGATCGATATTTTTATGACAGTGCGATCAGACTTGAAGACTGACCACAACCGCAATTTTATGATTGATTTCCCCGCGTAATTTCACACATTATGTTATTAGCTGATGTTTCAAGGAGAACTAAATAAATATATATACATCAGCGGTCTACTACGCGCAAAACTCCACAAAAGTGGGTAAACAACTCGCCCAGAACCGCGTCGAATTCCGAACGGTATTGGACTGGTGACGTGAGTGCTCGGTATTTCCTCGGGTTTTAAGTAGTCGTTGGGCACAATGAGACCATACGCTATTTAACCCATTACTTAACGCTACAGCGTATGTGTTCTATGCTATTCACAAACAACGCCACCCAGATGTTGTTAGATTTCACATTTTGATGTAAAAGCATAGTTTATGGTCCTTAATGGAGACGAACGTGTCTAGACGTACCACTGAGTAGTCATACGGTATGTGTTGCCAGTAAACAATTGACATGTTTAGTTTTTAAGTAATTTGGCCACATAAATGTCGTCTTCTAGTCGTGTTGGGTCAAGCGTTCAAGCTGTCCAAATAGATCAATCCAAGAGAACAAAAATACAACAAAACTTGGGGTGTCTGAGATACAAAATGTTCGGTATGTAACACAAAACGTATAAACGTTTAGATGATGAAACAAAGCTGATAGCAGCGCTTGGATATTTCAGCCCATTGCCCTGTCAGACAACTATTTTTCTCAGATATTAAAAATAGTCTCAATTGGCCTAATTATTGAAAAGAAAAGTGATCAATATACTACCTTGCCGGATGAGCATTCTGTCCTTCTGGGCATAGGAACGTTCGTTCTTCCACACAGGTTTTTAGGTCCTGGATGCGACATTTCATCCTACCAAAACTTCTCATTCGAGTCTGAGACGCTTCAAGAACAAAAAGCTTCGAGTCCGGTTTCCAATTTCCGTCAAAGAAAATCAGTACAATGGTCGTAATCGCAGTTGTGCAGGTGTAGTAAACACGCAGTGTGCTTAGCTTCCCATTCGGAAGTCTAACAGTTATGATGATGTATGTGTTTCATCGTCTAGTTGTAAAATGAAGTGCCCAATGGAATATGGGTGCCCTATATTCGGACTCTGTTTGAGAAAGATAGGAGGCGGAACTCGTTGAGAAACAGTGCTAGGCTCATGGGAGTTAAGCACCACGCGTATGTGTACAACAAACAAAGAAGACTAGTTAAATATGAATGGTGAATGCAGAAATTCTACAGTAACTACAGAGAATACGACAGGTATTATTCAGCAAGTTCAAATCTTCGTTAACGGGTACGGCGAAAACTGAAAATGAAAACACTTTTCCTCATTTACAATAGATTCGAGTGGAGAGTGTATCAAACTACCTACATATTTGCTAACATAGGTAATCCGCAAACATTCAGAACAGGTGGACGACTGTTGGATACATGTGTGTGTGTGTGGGGGGGGGGGGGGGTGAAAGTATAAGGAAATATATATAATTTTGAAAGAGAGCATGAAAAACTGTTTAATGACAGCAATTGGAATAGTCTATATTCATTGCCCGGGTTAGGCCGTTCAATATTTCCAATGTGCAGCAATCGGGCTGCACGTCTAAGATATTTGTTGGTAACCCCACACAAGCAATGAGCATACAATCTACTGTGAAACTCTGGTTCCGCTCCAGACATGCCATATACTCTCTTCAAATGCAAATATTCTGTAACTTAGTTATCTAACCCATAACATATTACATTTCCCAAATGCACAAACAACATATAACACTATCTGAATAAGTAAAAATAAAAAAACCGGAATGTGGGTGAAGTAATTTATTGTCAAAGGCAAGACTTTAACCTGCAAAATTGCATGACAAAATGCCGAAACCAGTCATTTTCAGCCACCTAGCAGCCTCAAAAACAGAATTTTCCCACCTACCTACCCCTGGAGCATAGCATCCCCTATTTCTAAAATGCAAAAAAACAACATTCGTTTGTTTCCGTTTCATTTTTTAGATACATGTCTGGTAACAAACCCGTGTAAAAATGACATTTTAACAAATAGCCAATTTTTCAAAGCCACTGTTTCCCATAATTCATCTGGGAATTTACCCCTATGTATCAGCCTCCAACTTTGAGACCAAAACATCAAATGTTCTTGTCCGACAAGTAGCCTAATGTAATCATATGTATGATACTAAAAATTTATCTCCATTTTACATAGCCCTAGTTTCATCATATGCCCTATTTTTAGAATTTCACCCCTGTTCAATAGTGCCGAACTGTGGCTTGGAAACTTAGGAGAAAACAAGAGTGATCTCCCTTTGGATTTCGCTCAGTCAAAAGAATCTGGAGTCTATCCTGAGTTGAATGAACAAAAACCACAAGTCTCTCAGCCCTCACATTTCTCTGAGTCACCCGAGAGAGCCTTTTTGTTATTACCACCAGCCACATTGACTACCCAGGTCCAGTCAATAACACTATTAAAAACAATGAAAATGTAAAACAATAAGCAGAACAACTATTGCTTTGAGGGTGGGATGTTGCTCTCTATATATGAAAGTGCAAACAGCTTAACGGACGGATGACACACAGACATGACACCAATGACCAAAATGAAAAAAGTAGACACCATGACTGCAAATCTGTGGTGAATAATAACAACTAGGCTATTCATAATTACATATATATCTGTCCTGAATATAAAGCTCGGTGTTTAGAAAAGGCAGTGCTCTACCTTAATGTGTTTTCGAAATCTTAGGCAACATCAACAAATTTCTCAAAATTTGTACTTGCTTCCTTCCAGTTGTGCTGAGATATCACTTGATGAATGTTAACTATCACTAACAACTGCACACAAACCAGAAATAGTGAAACGTTTTTTTTTTAGAAATGGCGTATTTATAACTCAAACACAAATAAAGAACTTCCTGGTTCGAGAGTTGACACCGATGGCAAAATGCTCTTAAGGCTCCGCTCCACCGTTTTCAGGCATTTCCAAAATTGACATGCCATACACTCTCGTCAAATGCAAATATGTAACTTAGTTATATAATCCATAACATGTATTACATTTCCCAAATCCATAAAAACATATAACACTATCTGACTAAGTAAAATAAACAATCTGAATGTGGGTGAAATAATTTATTGTCAAACGCAAGACTCCAACCTGCAAAATTGCATAAGAAAATGCTAATCCAGTCATTTCCAGCCACCAAGCAGCCTCAAAAGCAGAATTTTCCCACCACCCCACCTGCCTACCCCTGGAGCATAGCAACCCCTGTTTCTAAAATGCAAAGAAAATAATTGTATGTTTCTATTTCATTTTTAGTTACATGTCTGGTAAGAAACCCGTGTAAAAATGACATTTTAAAAAATAGTCAATTTGTCGAAGTCACTGTTTCCCATAATTCATCTGTTAATTTACCCCTTAAAATCAGACTCCAACTGTGGGACCAAAACTTCAAATTCTTTTGTCCAACAAATAGCGTAATGTAATCATATATCTGATACTAAAGAATTATCTCCATTTTACATGGCCTTAGTTTCAACATATGCGCAATGTTTAGAATTTCAGTGCAGTAGTGCGAAACTGTAGAGCGGAACACATGACGTATCGTATTTTTGACCGGAAAAGTGGCCTTCAGGATTTAAAGGTTTATAACATGTTGATGGTTACCAGATCTGGAATGTTATTTAGGAAGTTTGGTAAAGTAACTTGATCTTATTGAAAGGGAACTAACAAAAGAGGGATGTACCTTTGAATTACGACTGGGACACCACACCGCCTGCTGTTTATTTCATTGTTCTATTTTCTAATGCCATATTACCGTTCTCGAAAAACAAGTCAGTATATCATGGTCAAACGGCTAAAAAGACAGAGTTCGTGAGCTAATACTGTGACACGATAACCTATTATTTTATGTAAAACGTCTTGCCTTCGCTTGAGAGTTGCCTTCTCCCTTGATGAATGATAGTATTTCGATGGTGGGGTATTTGTTGTCATGACGAATTTAACAACTAAACCTTGGATAATTGCACACCGCTTCTGCAAACATACTCTTTACGAAGCGGTAAGCGATGCGTTTCTATATTGTCAATCTCCATCTGTAGCCTGGGGCTGAAGATGGGGTGTAAAAATATACTGTCACCAAACACGAGAAACCTTAACCTTCTGAACCCGAGCGGCTGCTTTTCCAGACAGGAATATGATACGCCAAAACGTCATTAAATAGGATGGCTGTTCAATAAGTGCGTGGGAAGACCAATCAGTATTTTCAACGTGCAGCCCCGAGAATGCACGTTGAAATGAAAATATTGATTGGTCTACCCCAAATAATGAATATGGACTCTTTTAATTGCTGTCACTGAATTGCATGACATATCCCACTACCGTACAAAGGGTTAAATGTATAAGGAATTGCTGAATTATGACAGTAACTTGCCACTGGTCACAGTGTGCGGCTTTCTCAAAACAACACACATTTATATGCCCTCACAGTATATTAGTGCTCCTCAATATTTTTCAACAAGTGCATTTTTCAGCTCCCGTAAAATAGAAATCACGGGTGCTGACGGGAGCAATTGCACTCGCACCCTCCCATTTCCAGGACTGGTATTCCGTGTTGAAATTTGGACCTGTGCATGAATGCGATGTTAAGTATTCTTTTATTAATATTAGATCCGCATAGGACGGGGTTCTGACCCAATGAGATTAAAACTATGCGAAACGCCGTCTAAGCTGTCGAGTTTAATGCATCACAATGAGGTTTGACATTTTCCATTCTCAATGTTCTGTTGGTGACATCTCGTCTCGCACTTATCTTAATAATGGGACTATATTCAAAGGGAAAATGCCCAAGCAATCACCAAGATGGTCGAAGATAAAGGCATATATATTGTACAACCTAGACGTAACACGATCTCTGCCATCTCGTCAGATGGCATTTAGTGGAGTTGTCCAACTAAAGTTGCGTTTTCTTGCTGGATTAGATACGATTATTCCGTTTAGTCGAAAACTGCATGATGAGTTGTCATCTTCAGTAAGTCGACTACAAAGAAATATATGAGCTCCCTCTCTGAAACGATAACGGTTGTTGCATACTGCTCGCGTCACGCCACCTTTTTCAATGTATACACGTTGTTTTCATCGTGTTTGATAATGCAGCGTGTGTCGATCGCCTCTCTGCATTTCTAGAAATCCTATTTCTGCCTGATTTCTTTAAAGAATTTACGTCATTCGCACTTGTCAAAAGCATCAATCATATTTTCCAAGCACGTGATCTCGAATGGCTTTACAACCGGCAGTTATGTGAACGGTTGAACAGATATTCGAAACAAATTCACAACAGTTCGGTACGCTGCCGCCGATGCCAGCCAGTACGGCGTGGCGGTTAGTTGTCGATCCCACTTCCTCGTCGGTCGGAAAGCTTTTCAACTCACGGGGCACATTATCGAACACTAACGCTCTCATTCCAAAATGACCATCGTGTGTTTAAAGAACCACGTCATCCGACAAATGTGATCGATCTTTCGTCCAGAGATTCGCATATCAAAGTAAGAGCAAGACTCCCAATTCGGTTTTCCTACAACCCGGTCAGGCTTTAAAATTCGATTTGATTCGAACTTATCCCGATGATACGACTCGATTTAGTTAGAGCTGAACTGATTCGAATGTTTCGAATCCTCGTGATGTTCTCAAAACCCTAGCCTAAAAGTGTCTCCCCTTGAAATTTTCTTCTATCATCAGGTCTTCTGTGTAGGAGACGTGATAATAAAAGAAAATCCCAAGCAGGTTCTGCTTCAGAAACTAGTTTGCTTCCGTTTTGGAATATTGCGCATTTTTCATTGTTTTTCCCAAACAGACGAGCCGCTGTGCATTACCTATAAATTTAAGAGCAGCGAGATTCGACTCCATTCGAAATCCTCACAATTTCTGTTCAAAGTCGAGGCATATGCAATACAGTCGCCGTGGAATGGTCGTAATACGCGCGTGGGCAGCGATGTCCACGATTGCGTTTACCAGGTAATAAAATCATCACCTGCAAAATTTTAATTAATGAAGCACCGGGTTGTACCCGGTACTTCCTTAATTAAATTTTTGATGATCATTCCTACAATAAGTGTTTGGAATCTAATATTATTGCGTCCGTGAAAATATTGCCCGCCCGTGGAAAGTGAACAGTCGGCGGTGGTTGTACTGTAGCAAACTCTTGCAACTCAAGCTGTAATGGGTAACTGTTTGTCAAACGTGAACACAAATAATGTGCCGAAGGGAAAGAAAACCACCTCACCACACTCACAATTTCATCTATTTATATTATTTATTTGTTTCGCAGTGGTTCAAGGTCAGATGTATGTCTTTTCCAATTACAAACCATCGATTGACGACATGTCGGTTTTCAACGTACCTTCTGGTTGTTCTTAAACAGGGAACGAGGTAATTTTATGACATATCTTGAAGATCAGTTTATTCTTTTTTCACACAACACACACCTCGTCAGAATATGAACAGACTGATGCTGTACGTATTTTCCAAACAGTCCAGAAATACTTCCACCTCCTTCTTGATCAGAATAATTGTACAAAGCTTTTTCTCCATCATTTTTTTTTAACTGACCACGCTAATATATATTCATTTATTAGGCGTGATTTTCTTTCTCAGAATTGCTCGTAATGAAGCTCGGCTGATATGACTTCAGACTCGGCTGATATGACTCCGGTCTCGGTTGAGATGAGCCAAGCTGGATTTCCCCCAGCACCCCCCCCCCCCTCCCCTCCGGCAGGATGCTTTAGCAAACGCAACCGATTTGTTTAAATGGCAGTCGATCATCATTATTCGCCGAACGCAATCAGGACAATTGGCATTACCAGGTTCAATGGAGTTGTTTGAAACTCAGTGTTTGGATGTTGGGAAATTAATGGAGGTAAGAAGTAATGAGTAGGCGAATGAGGAGAAGAAAGAAGGCTGTGCTGAAATTTCAACGTAAACTACGATTCAGAGCCATAAACGGAGTTTTGTCGAAGACATTCAGCTATGGGACGTCACGCCTTCGCCAGAGGGGGACGCCGAGACGTTCGGATAGCTGAACTAGAAGATGAAACTTCGGACTTGGTGAAAAAAATGGGAAACACTAACACCATCAGAAAAGAGTAAAAGATCTGAGAACATTTTGTAACTATTTTTTTTTTTGGGGGGGGGGGGGATCATAAATAGGTTATTACTTGAATAGTTTTTTTATCGACCGAGATATCACCCCTCGGTAACATTAGCCTTAGACCTCGGGCTGATATTTCAGCCGATATGAACAATCCTGGAAATAAGCTACCTTTCATTTTCTGAATGGAGTCCCCAGATGGTAAATGTGCTGATGCTATCACATACAGCGGGCTAGAATTCCGAAGTTTGTCCTCTGAATAACTACTTCTGTTTAGGTTTGAGACCTTGATTCAGATTGAGGTTCACAGAGAGTACATTTAGTGATGCTACTCTGCCAGGGTAGCATCACAAAGTTCACCCTCTGGGGATCTCATTTTGCAGATGACAGTCTACTTATTTCCAGGCTTGGATATTAAACTACCCATTTAATAACCTCTTATTATCAGTCGTTCTGATCATCTGCCAACATTGTGGAGTCTGACCTGTCAAAAGAGCAATACGAGAACACTGAACCTCAGAAGCCCTTGACGTTTCATTTGCAAACCCCGGTCTTGATTTCACGATATGTTGTCATGAGACTTCCACCCAGCTCTGTAAGAGTGTCAGGACCTGCTGGGAAAGGAGACAGCATTTATGATCAAATTGCTGTAAGAAAAAATGTAATCAGGCGGCACACTCTCAATTCACCTGTCATTGAATTGTTAAGTTGGGTGTTTTATTTTAGAACCATTTCCCATTAATTGTTGTTAAACCCCCCCCCCCCCCCCCCCCCCCCGTGAAATTCCTGCTGAGATGGATTAGCAAAAATAGCACTGCAATAAGGAAGCATTAAAATAAGATGAAGAAATCTATTGTAATATTTGCTATACTACTGAAATGGAATTAGGCCACAAGTACTGTTATATTGTTAAATACAAAAATACTACAATAGTACAAACTCATTGCAATGGGTATTGGAATGTTGCCAATTCTTACACAAAACAGTGAGCACAAACTATACAACAGCCTGACCCCACAGGTGACTTTTATTCACGCTCACTTTGTTCCTGTTTGTTGAGGTGGAATATCAGTGTACATACGCGCTGCAAACGCAGTGTGCTAAACATTCCATGCTTCTCATATGTAAAACATATCAATTTGTGAATCACAGTCGCAGAAAATGACAAAAGAACAGCTACACAGAAGAAAGCACTTTTTCACGTGGTATAACAGATAACTTCAAATTCACTGTTTAGAAGTTTAACCCTTTAATCGACTCACGTGATATCAGCTGTTTTATCTTAATTATTGTTTTTTGTTTTTTATGAAAAAGAAAATGTCCGACTACTAAATTTGAAAAACAATTTAATTCATTATCAAGCATGAATAGAGAACAACACTTGCAAAAAAATTATTGATTTTCATTTTTACCTGAAAGAAATATATCAAGTGACTACACATTGGAACGATCTCAGCGAGTTCTTTCCAACGAGTGGTCAACAACAATGTTTTTGAGTCATAAAAGAAAAAAATTTGAATTGCGCAGAGAGGTTTTGCTTCAAAACACAGGCAAAGTGATGAACCTAACAGTTGTCTTCATTGCTGACATCAGCTGCAAACGCGACGTGTGATGATGTGGCGCTGATAACTAGTCAATATTTAGGAATTTTGTTCTTGGAGCCATTTTAGCTGAAGGCACTTTCTGCTGTCTGTAGTTTACTCAATACACCATCAGAAAATGATAATACATTGAACTTGTGATCGACCGAATAAGTCTGCAAGGCCGATTGTTTCATCTTGTCTTTTTATCACATAATCAGCACTAACATTAATCCTTACGGAAATATTGTTCCCAGCACGTCTAATGAATGCCGTCAGTCTGATATCAACGTCGACGTCGTAACGTTGTGGGTTGGTGTCAAAAATAGAATAGGATTCAGTTGCATTTATAATTAGTTAATTCTTTACACAATACAAATGACAGGCAGCAACAACTGCTCCCTCCTCCTCAACAAAACAAAATCCTGAATATCTTACCACTTTCATTTTTCGCCTCGGAGACATAGTTTATGACCCCTCATTTTTTTAGAGCAAACAGTTGAAAAAATAATGAAATTTGTCAATTTCTGTGAATAAAGCTGTCCAGTGTAGTCGTTACGTTAGGTAAATGTCGGGCCAGTAGCACACAGGTGGCCTGATTTGTGAATTTGGACAGGGTTGCTCACTTGAGGTTTAATTCATTTCGTATTATACGTTTTGGACACAGCTGTACTACAGCACGTGTTCTTCCTTTCAAGTCTTGTTCGCACCTTTGACAACAGCAGGGATAATCATTGGTTAAGTGTGTGAAGTATTATTGTGTAATTAGTCCAATGAGTTATAGGTGCACATGCGAAAAATTCGTCATTCTGCATTCGCAAAGATTGTTTTTGTGACTCAATTTAAGTACATCGTTCGTGGATATTCCAACTTCAATTTCTGACACCTCATTCCTGCAAATAAGTTACTTAAATATTACACTGCATTCTATTTTTATTCATCATGCTTCGCATATTAGTTGTTGGACATTCTTTTATCAAGAGAGCTGGCTTCTATCGTTTCAGCGGTCCGGACAGCAGAGATTGTCAACGCCATTTTAACTTTGCCAAGTTACTGGATATGAAGCTACGCAATTGCCACACTGTTTCTATTCGGGCTTTTTTGGTATTGGTGGAGCATCGATAGATACTTTGTCGTCTCGGCTCGGCCCAATCTTGCACTCTTTCCAACCCAATAAAGTTTTGTTGCAAATTGGTACCAATGACTTAGGTTCTCGTCGTTGCGGCCAGTATTGATGACCTGGCTTCGGAGTTAAAACTTATGTACCATGTCTAACGGGTTTATGTTACTAGGCTTTTTCGTAGGTCTGTCATCAATTGGAAATATGTTATTTTGCCCAACTTTTCGTTGGAATCTTTCAACTCAGCAGTCGGTCGGATGAACAGCATTTTTTTAAGATTAACCAGTGGTGTTTCTTGTATGGGCACACCCGGTTAGAGCGTGCAGTACAACATTTTCTCGTATACGGCGTTCACTTTATTGAGTTAGGTCTTCAGAAGTACGTTCATGCGATTCGATGTGCCATTCTCCATTACTTAAATAGGTCCTAGCTTCCAGTGGTTTGTTTGTGTTTTTTTTGGTAGCCTGGCCTTGAGTTTCGCTCCTCGTCTGTAATTTAACGAAAAACAAATAAAAAAACACATTTTTTTTAAAAAAAAGACAAAAACAAAAAATAAAATAAACGGATCGAGCAAAAACGGCTTGTGCCTCTTTATTTAAAAAAAAAGAACAACCGCCCCCCCCCCCCCCAAAAAAAAAAAATGGTTGTATGCCCTCTCTTCTCGTTTTCCTTGTCACTCCCAATTGGAGATGATGTTTTTTCTCAGCTGCACGGTATGGTCTCGCCCCTGTCATTCCCCTGTTTATCTGCCCGTTCTTACACCGTCGGGTGTTTTGTCTGTTCAGTTGTTTACATCCTCTGTTGTCCCCTTTGTTTGTTTTTTCCTGGTATGTTCTCCCTTGACGCTTTACGGTTCTGCTTTGCACCCTCACCTCGTGAATTTCAACAAATATGCCCAATAGAAAAGATAACGAATGTAATTTAGACTGGTTCCCTAAAGGCTGTTTTGATTTTGAATCGATCCATTTGATCAGTACCGCTTCCAACAAAAACAAGGACTCTTAATATTTGGGTTTAAATATTGGAATTAAAATTTGTTTATTTAAATCAATTTTCGTGAATTTTAATGCATGGGAATGTGTAATTAACACAGAACGCGATGTGTGTTTGAATCGGTGGGTGTTTTGCATAACTCGGAATGGCGTAGTCATATTTCGCTCGAGACGTCTCGCGAAAATATAACTACGCCATTCCAACCCGATATATAAAACACACATCGCTTTCTGTTTATAAATTACATGTTATGTGATAAAAGGAATCGCGAATTCGTCACGATTTGACATAGAGTTTTTGAGTCGGGTTCATTAACCCTCTGCACACTCTTGTCAAAGTACAAAAATTTCATGTAGCATTTTTTTTCCATAATGCAACTAGGAGTTTAACCAATTTAATCTTGTTTGCCAGAGCTCAATGAGCTCTGTCAAACAAGATTGAATTGATTAAATTCCTAGTTGCATTATGGGCAAAATATACAGGTTGAAATTTTGATATTTAGACATCAGAGTGTAGAGTGTTAAAATCGAACTGAGACTCGGTAAACCTCGGCTAAGGTCGATTTTAGTGAACTTGATACAGACATTTCAGATGAAATTGTAACTCATTGGAGAAACGCTCTTTATCTTTCAGTTTCTCTTGCATTATTCATTCATTTTTTTTTATAAGTATCTTCCCTCGTTTGTTTCGACTCCATGTATCTTTATTCTTCAGATCGCATATTGGTATAACAACACTGATTCGGCGTGGATATTTAACACGCCTCGGTAATGTGAAGATGTTGATGTAAAAATGTGATTTGTACAAAAAAATACGTTTTCGTTGGTACATTGGAGATCACAAATCCGGATATCTTTTAGTTCAATATCTTTGTTAACTGAATACAATTTCAAAGCACTGGGCCATTTATCATATATTTAGTTGTTAATTGCATACATGTTAGTGAGTAAACTCATGTTAATTAACTATTTTATTTTATAAAATGCCCAGAAAAAAAACCCCGAGAATAACTGAATTGCCGTTGTATTTTTCCCCAATTCCATTTGATTCAGGCTCTGCTAGCTCTGTTAAAAAGACTTATAGAATAGATGCTCACTTTATCTCTGGAATGCAAGAAAGTGATCAGATTCCAGTTAATTGAATGGTTCCGTGAATTGCGTAATTCTCCTAGCATATTGACTATTCAATTAACACGGTTACACTACCAGTTCGCAGCGTAATTTAGGGGCGAGTCTGCAGTAAGGATAACAGCACAGTAATTACAAAATTGGACAAACCTTGTTATGTCCAGATCGCGACTGGGTCGCGGGCAAGAAGAATTTCCTCTGCACTGTCGCCTCTCCACAGGACCGTGAAAACTCATCGGTCTAAAAAGAAATACGATAAAATAAATTTCACTTTTTGTTTTAGTTTGTTTTTTCTAATTTCGTTTTTCACCTCGCTTTGTTTTGTTTTTTTGAAATCTTAAACCACTGCTCAAGTGTGTCTCGACCTACTGTGTGGGCGACATCTTCACTGACCACCGTAAAATATATAGAGACTACCGATTCTATTGTAGTGAATATCTCATGAGTGTGGACCTCAAAGTTTTACTTTTCATATCGAAGGCGAAGTGATGCGCCGAAGCGTGACGTCATTTAGGAAGCTACCGAGGAATCATTCTCGTTGTCCATCAAGTCAATGGATATTGAGAAATATCTTTTGGATAATTTGCTATAATTCACAGGCCAGCATATGATAAAAAGTTTTATAGTAATTCTCAACGTAACTTCGTCGTTGGCTTGAGAATTATTACCTCTTACGTTTATTTTTTGTATTGCATATTGCGTCACACCACTTCACCCTTCCAATGTTGACTCCTTGAGTACCACCCGCATCCACAACAAAATAGGCCAACAGATTGCGAATAGGTAGAAATTTATGCGTAAGTTAATCCTACAGACCGACAGGAAACTTTGCTGATCCTATTTATCACCTGCAAACACTTTTCGTTGTGCACACATTTTTGCATATCGGCACTGACTGTTCGAAAGTGTGGATCTCTCCAATGGTCAGACCTCAAAATTTGTGTGCTGCAAGGCTGGGTATTATATGACAAGTTTATTGATTCTGAAATTACTTTTTCAAATTTCTTCCCAGATATTAATTGATAGAGTGCTAAATTAATTTTGATAAGTCAGAATTTGTTTATAAGGGTATACTCCAATAAACTCTAACAACACAAATCCATATATGGGTTTTAACAGAATATGAACATGATGCATTTTAAGCTTGGCATCCACACCTTCCAACAGAGCCCTAGCACCCATTCAGTTAATTGCTTACTACAGTAGCTAATTTAAGTTAACGTTAACATTTTAACTGCCAAAGTTTATTTGGAATGGAATCAATCTCGGATCAAACTTTCGCATAATTACGAATTGAAATAAATTTGCGGAATAATTGTAATTTCATCGTTATACTGAGAAATAGCCTGATATTTCTTTCGCGAACAAGTTTTGGAATCATTGCTGGTCAAGTTAAGGGTCTTTCACATTCATGGAAATTACATCTTGGCATACGTGGAAACACTTAGCAGATAATTTTTAAATGTAATTTCCCCAGGAAACCAAGCAAAAATCACAGGTTTTTAAGCGACCCACATCGGGGTGTCACCATACGACCTTCAGGTAGTAAAGGTAAGGCTGCACATGTATTTGTTTTATTACGAACTGCATAACATCAACAAAACAGTTGAATATAGTAATGATGAGAAAATGAAAAAAAAAGAAGAAGCAAATCTTAACCCTTTGAACCCCAGCGGCCGATATTCCGGCCAGGAACTTGATACATCATAACGTCATTATATAGGATGGCTGTTCAGTAAATATTGTGGGGTAGACCAATCAGTATTTTCAACGTGCAGCCCGAGGCTGCACGTTGAAAATACTGATTGGTCTACACCAAACAATGAATATGGACTCTTCTAATTGCTGCCATTGAACTGGCATGGAAGATACCACTAGTGTTCAAAGTGTTAAACACATGTTTTCTATCACTGCATAATAAATGTCCGAACATCGAACCAGTCTTCTCACGTACCTTCAATTTTTATGCTACATATTATAAACGTTTGTTTTATTCTTTCAGGAGGACAGCCTAAACGGTGTATGGAACGTCAGTACGGCTAGGACAGGTGTCACCTGAAAACTTTTCGGAAAGGTGTAGATATATTAAATATTCCATTATTTGACTACGTTGTTGTTTTGTATTTGGAAAGAAAGTTTTTATCCATTGACGGCACCATGACAAATCTCAGCTACGGGATGATTTATGACTCTCAGATGGAACAGAAACACACATCAAATGTTCACAATTGTTGATATTTTATCTCTAACTTAACGATTCAGACGCATCCGTCCGGGTAATATACAAACGAAGCAGTTGAACAGTTTTGTTTTTAAAACCTATTCAACAAAACTATATTATGCGACGTCTCAAAGGAACGACTTCGAACTCGTCCCATTGAGATGTCGCATGATATAATTTTGTTGAATTTTTGTAAAACATTTTAAAAATTATAATAAAAAATAGCAAAGGCTGATAGCGAGTGTGTTAGGTAAAGTTTTAACGTTGCATGCAGATAAAGGATAAATATCATACTAATCCTTTCCACCATTTATGCATAAAGAAATTTTGGCAGTGTATGATCAAACGATAAAGTAAATACCAAAATGAATACTGAATCTCCCGACAACCTTAAATTAGATTCGCCCATGAACCCGTCGGTAGTAGTGTATAAGACGATACCATTGGCGATGCCAGAGTTGAAATGGTTATTAACAATGTACACTATGTATGAACTCCATATTGTAAGCAGACTCTAGTCATTGACTTTCCTTTAATTTAACAGGAGGTCCATACCCATGTGTAATTTTATGTAACTCATGTGTTGCACTTAGTTTATGATTTTGATCCCCCAATAGATAAAACGTTCATGGGGTCGAAAGCCCTTTTTTCCCAAAAAGGGAAACCAGTCTTCAGTGGTTTTCTATATAATTAGGAAATAGTTTTCTATTTATTGTGCTGCAGACTTTATGGGATTGTAGGGTAATGATTGGCAGTAAGTCGAACGTTCTTTCAGTCAATTGAATTCCGGGTTCCACAAGGAGGTGCAGTACTGTGATTACAAAGAGTCCCATTTAATGCCGACCGGATATAGTCTGCGTCGCAATCTGATTAAAATTCTCTATTATGCCTTCCTCCCGACAACGCTGTACTATCTCAATTGTCGAATAAGAACTCCCAGAACAATGAACCTGTTTCATTCCTTTGATTCGTTTATTTCGCATTTTTTCATTTCTGAAACTTCTACCAGCTAGTATAAATAGCGACAAGGGGCCAACACTATAAAAAACAATTATGACTTTAAATGGGTTGAAATGAACCATAAGCATTTTCAATGATGTGGCAATTTGCCCGTTGGCAAATTGCCAAATCTTTTAAAATGCTAATGATTCATTTTAGTCAGTAATAATATGACAATACGCAAGGCGTAAGAAGGAATCCCAAAGTTTTCAACATATTGAAATATTTCATTCCGCAATCATTACTCCAAAAACATTTTATACAATATTTCTGCAATTGTTTAATTTCAGCCAAACATGAATACGTATCACAGTACTAAATATTTCTCACAGGCGACGATTATAACGTTCAGGCGAAAAAGATATGGTCGCATCATTTTAAATTTGGCATTCAAATATCTTTTGTCAAGTATAGCCCTTCAGACAATCTTTTCTGATTCTTAAACAGGGGGTTATGCAACAAATAAGAGAGAAAAAGTAACAAAATGTGAAGTGCTGGTCACATATTTCTCAGGGAATTTCCAACCAAAACACACCAATAGTCAAATAAATTTGTAGGTCCAAATGTCCTCAAATCACCCTCTTTATTCATCGGGAACATTCAACAATAATGCAAGATGTCAGTTGAATTCTTCAAATGTTTATTGAAACAATATATTTTCCCAAGACTGCTTAGTTTTGGGGATTACATAATTTCCGAGTGCAACTTTTCGAGGCAGGTAAATCTAATTAAAATATTTACAACAGTTATACCTATGAGCAAACCCAACCGTACCAAAGATACATTTACCTCTTTCATGTGATGAAAGACTCATTTCTGCAATAGAGTTCAACTTTTGGTTTCTGCCAAGTCAATAGCATGGGAAATTTGTTCTTGTGAAGAGAAGTGTCCAATCTGTGTCAAATGGGCTTAAAAACTGGTATTGCCTCCGACAGAATTCCTACTTTGTTACCTAATTAGTAAGCTGGGAAGGATAAGAATGCACAGCTTTCTTTGGAAACTACCTTAATTCCAAAATTAAAATAAAATCTGCATCAGCACACAAAACCTTCTGACAAAATCTGTTTTAATTAACCATACAGCAAGATAAATAGTGCCCCACTCCCATGAAACAATATGTCGATTTTGTTTCAAAATTGGGGTTGTGCAGAGCTTATAATTCCTCTAAATTTGGGAGAATCCTTTTGGACTCTTGCGAAAAGCGTTGCGAGAATTCAGACCTGCTATGGGCCAGGATCCCACGAGGCCAGTACCCCTGTTGCATACTGATAAGACATGTAAAGCCTTTACCCAATACAGCTTTTTAATTTTTAAAACACCAACTAATGATTCCCCGCGCCCCCCAGGGGCCTTAATCGCTCACCCGACAAAGTGGTTCAGAGAAGTATGTTGGGTCACATTCCGTTAGTCATGGTTCATCAACACTACATAGGAATCATGTTATGGAATTATTCATAACTCTAGTGTCCATGCCAGATGACTATTAACATAAGTTGTTGTGTCACTGCAGCGTGAAAGGCAAATTTTATGGAAAAACTCTTGAGGAATGGATTTGAACATTAATGAACAACCTTTCTTTGGAAACTACCTTAATTCCAAAATAAAAATAAAATCTGCATCAGCACACAAAACCTTCTGACAAAATCTGTTTTAATTAACCATACAGCAAGATAAATAGTGCCCCACTCCCATGAAACAATATGTCGATTTTGTTTCAAAATTGGGGTTGTGCAGAGCTTATAATTCCTCTAAATTTGGGAGAATCCATTTGGACTCTTGCGAAAAGCGTTGCGAGAATTCAGACCTGCTATGGGCCAGGATCCCACGAGGCCAGTACCCCTGTTGCATACTGATAAGACATGTAAAGCCTTTACCCAATACAGCTTTTTAATTTTTAAAACACCAACTAATGATTCCCCCCCCCCCAGGGGCCTTAATCGCTCACCCGACAAAGTGGTTCAGAGAAGTATGTTGGGTCACATTCAGTTAGTCATGGTTCATCAACACTACATAGGAATGATGTTATGGAATTATTCATAACTCTAGTGTCCATGCCAGATGACTATTAACATAAGTTGTTGTGTCACTGCAGCGTGAAAGGCAAATTTTATGGAAAAACTCTTGAGGAATGGATTTGAACATTAATGAACAACCTTGAACCTAACTCACCCTGCTCAAATATTAAGCTAGGGGCTCAATATGAACAAACTCAATCTGACCCCCTCCCTCCCTCCCCCCCCCCCCCCCCCCGCTCCCTGTCATACAAATATGAAAGTATTCTGACTGGCAGGAACCAAATTGATAAAAATTTAGATCTGACCTCTCCAGAGATGTTGTACACTAAATATTAAAGCATTCTAACTGGTGGGTCTGAGGAAAAATATTTTTAAAGAAATTTTCTCATGTTGCACTGAGTTAATTTGAGCTCCCATAACGAGCCCAAATATTAACCCATAGACTTGGCTTGAACAAACATGAATCTGACCCCCTTAGAGATGCTGTATATCGAATATAAAAGGAGTCTGACTGGTGGATCTGAAGAAATAGATTTTTAAAGAAATGTCCTCATACTGAACTAAGTTAAACTTTGGGCTTCAATAGATAGACCAAAGATTAATCCAGAGACCCGATTCTAACAATCTTCAATCTACCCCCCACCCCCCACCCCCACCCCCACAAGAATTGTTGTATTCCAAATATGAAAGCATTCTGACTGGTGGATCTGAAGGAGGTATTCAAAGAAATTTCCTCATATTGCACTGTTGATATCTGGGTGCCCATAAGGAGCCCAAATATTAACTCAGGGACTCGATTTGAACAAACTTGAATCTGCCCCCCCCTCTACCCTAGGGATGCTGTATACCAAGTATCAAAAGATTCTTATTTTTGGTTCTGCAGAAGATTCTTTTAAATTTTGGAAAACAATTTATGGGTGCTATCAGATATATGCCCTTTTCGGGGGCCCTGTGGGCTTGGCAACTTTATTTGAACAAATTGGAATTCATATATGATAAGGAACATGAATGTCAAATTTGGTTCAATTCGGCATAGTTATTTATGAGGTGAGATTGATAATGTAAAGTTCACTCCGGACAGATGGACGAATGGTCGACAGACACAAAGTCATCACTTAAGTACCCCCTGACTTACAGTCAGGTGAGCTAAAAATAAACAATATTCATCAAGCTTAATAACTATGGATGTTACTGGAACCGGCTGATGAGATCCGGATCCAATGACAGCCATATTTGTACAAATTTTATTGCCAGTGTCACAATATTTCATGTCATGTTAGTGTTGTATTGGTTAATTTGCTGCCTTTGTGTTAGATAAAGGGTTAAACTGACTCAGTTCTTTTCGCGTGAATCCCAGAGGCGGTGCAACGAGAATCTACATGGTTTCTCACTGTTTTCTTTTGCACAGATCTCTATGTGAATGGATTCTCAGATTCTCGTCGAAATATAAGCCCTGGCTGAGGCTATATAATTCACCAATATCAATAGAAAGGGTCATTTTATCTCAACAAATGATGTCAAATATTCTTTTACCTAGTGATGGGGTAAAATATAGCCCTGGATGTACCCCCACCCCCACCCCCACCCACACACCCCTCAGTATGCTTTTTCCATAAAAAAAACTATATTAATTTATAAATAAATTGATGTTGACACATATTGAATTTCCCATTGTATGTAATCACATTCTGGCTTCTGAAGACATTTCACATTGTGTTTGATGAATATTTTGCAATCTGTGTAAGAAAAAGCCACAGTTTTCTCAGTTTAGGCACCTCGAGTCATAAAACAGTGCTTTTTTCCAACAGAATGACCAGTACCTGCTACTGTGGTGTCTCATGACACTGTTAAAATTCCTAAAAGCATCAAATATTCTGATGTGCTGTGCGTGTGCTGCAAATATCCACAAGTGCACTTCTTTCATTACTTTGGTTTTAATCCCCACAGGCACACATTCTGACAAAAGGGGTGAAATTGTAGAAAATATGTTCCCAAAGAGGACAAATCAGTTACAGTACAGTCGCCGTGGACGGGTTGTAATACACACGTGAGCAGTGATGTTCACTCAAGAATTTACCAGGCAATAAAAATCATCATCCGCAAAATTTTAATTAATGAAGCACCGGGTTGTACCTGGTGCTTCATTATTTAAATTTTTGATGATTATTCCTATAGTTAGTGTTTGGCATCAAATATTATTGTATCCGTGGAAATATTGCCAATCCGTGGAAAGTGAGCAGTACACAGCAGCTGTACTGTATTTGTTTCAAGTATATAATACACCTTGATGTTTAATATATTTGTGATGGGCTGCGTCCAAAGTACTCGTAGTACTCGAGTACAACTTTTCGACAAAGTACTCAACACTCGCCCCAGCCCTGATTTGAGTATGTGTGTCGGGGAGTTTGGATATCTGCAAATTATGTAAAATGTAGAGCCAGGCAAATGAAAAGCAAAGACACATTTCATCTGAAGGACTGACAGACAGACACGCAGTAACACATTTTGGAAGCCTACATAAAAGTAGTGACTAACTTAAAATGAAACATATAGAGAGAAGAGCCAGGGCAATGTTGTCAAACAGAAAACAAGAGGCCCAGGGGGTCTGGGGGCGTTCACCTGACGTGGTAGCCTAAATATCAACCCAGGGAAGTTGCATCTGCCCCTCATAAAAAAAAGCTTATACAAAATATCCAAAGATTCTCACCGGTGGATCTCAAAAAAAAGATTTTTACAAAATATTCCTCATATTGAACTAAGTTATAATTCAGGCTCCCGCAGGGAGACCAAATGTGAACCCAGGGACTTGGCTTGAACAAACTTGAATCTCACCTCCCTAAGGATGCTGTATACCAATATCAAAAGATTCTGACTACTGGATTTTAAAGAATATTCCTCTTATTGAACTAATTTCTAATTCGGGCCCCCCACAGGGAGCCCAAATATGAACCCAGGGACTTGTCTTGAACAAACTTGAATTTCACCCCTCTTAGGATGCTGCATCCCAAATATCAAAAGATTCTGAAGGGTGGATTGGAAGAAGAAGATTTTTATAGAATATTCCTCATATTGCACTAATCTAATCATAGAGAGCCCAGATATGGACCCAGGAATTTGATTTCAACAAGCATGTGAAGGAATCTTCCAAAGATGTCATATGCGAAATATGAAAGCCTTTGGAGCAATGGTATGGGAGAAGAAGATTATTTAATGTTTTACCCATTAATCACAGTGTTAAAACATGATGACTCAGCATTTGTTGAAAGTCCTGGAAAACGACCCAATGATAAAACCGATGGCAATTTCTTTGGACCATTCCTTTCTGCTGTTCTTAAGGAAGCTTCACACAAAATAAACATTCTCAGTGCCACGTAATTTTGAAGATATGGGCGTTTTAATTTTTTTCTATATTTAGATCCCGCGGTTCCCATAGGGCGACTGGAAAATATTTTTGCATAAATTAGGTACTTATGACCCAATAAGCCCATCATATCAAATTTTCCTCAAATCGGCCTCTCAGTTCGGAAAATAGAAATTTTGGTACAATTCGGGCTCCCACAGGAAGCTTTTGGTTATACATTGGAGCACACTTAATTGGATATCCCTTAATTATATATCCATGTTAATTGAATATAATTTCCCAACACAAAACCATTTACCACGCCTCCAGAACAAATTTGATCTGTTAATTGAATATAGGTTATAGAGTAATCTCATGTTAATTGAATAAAAAATCTTGTAAAAACATGTCGAGAAATTACCCTGACTCTTCCCAGTTTTCCTTTGGTTATAGACCAATTTGGCCTCAGCACATCCAATACAGGCATTTGGTCTATTATATCTCGTTTGGCAGAGCACATGGAGCTCTGTCAAACAAAATATAATAGAATTAATGCTAAGTTTATCTCTAGAATACAGGAAAGGGACACAATCCCTGTTAATTGAATACTCCTGTTAACTGAATAATTTCCATTGGCACAGTGGCTCTTCAATTAACAGGCTTCCACTGTACAGCAAAACAAATATCACAAACTAATAATGAAACTATGTACTTGAGAAATGTCCAAGTGGTCATTCTACAACATGTTTTAGCTGGTACTATACAATTTTGAAGGTCAAAATGCCATTGTTATTGATCGACGGTCTAAAAAAACACAAAAATATACTAGGTCTGTGTTCCAATAATCTGTAACAATTAATTGACAGTTCTGAGGGTGTGGTAGCTCAGTTAGTAGAGGTGCAAGCTGCAAGCCGCCTGCGGCAACCATGTTGTATCTTTGGGCAAGACACTTTACCCCATTGCCCACATAGGGCCATGGAGGCGTTTTGTACCAAGGCATACTGCACGTCAATGGTGCACTTGTCTTCAACCATTGTTAACCCTGCATGTGTGGAGTAGGTATGTTGGGGAGCTGACAGTTGCTCGCCATAGTTCGTCATTGCTTGGTGGTTCTCTCCAGGTACTCCGGCTTCCTCCACCCATAAACATGTCGTGGACATGATTAGCCATTATGCAGAAACATGTGATCTAAAACACCAATAAATAAATATTGATAGTTTTTGTCTTCCTGTTTGTTTTTAATAAATTGCACCTTAACAATTACATGGAGTTTGTCACCGACTGAATACACCCAAAGCGTACTCTGCAATTTGACCCAAACTGGCTGCTATATTTTGGCCTGAACCAACTGTTAATGCACCAAACTGTCCTACAGTGGAAATATACACAAACTTAACATTTTTTATAAACTTTCACGATAGTAGTCACCAAAACATGTTGGATAACTTTTGGATCAACTTCTAACATTTTTTTTTACTTTTTGGTCTTTTTTTCTTTCCCATGTAAACGTTATTTTCTTGATTGATGATTGAGTAAACATAAATTGAGTATAATAAAATAGATGTCAAATTGTCAATCATTTTTGCTGCTCAGTGTTTATTATATTCATTATTACCCATTATTGTAATTAGGGACCTTGTCCATTAGGACAAGACCCTTATTGTAATTAACTGATAATAAATTGTATGGTTGTTCATAAATTTATATTATTTTGATATTTATTTATTATTTATTTATTGATGTTTAAGGTCACATATTTATGCACAATGGCTAATCATGACCGTGACAGTTTTACAGGTGGAGGAAGCCGGAGTACCCGGAGAGAACCACCGAGCAACGACGAGCAGCTGCCAGCTCCCCAACATCGTAACTCCGCACTGCAGCACAGGCAGGGTTAGATTGGTTGAAGACATGCGTACCATCGACGTGCAGTACGCCTTAGTACACGGCGTCATCGTGCCCCCACATGGGCAATGGGGGTGAAGTGTCTTGCCTAAGGACACAACGCGGTTGCCGCAGGTGGGATTCGAACCTGAGGACCTCTCGGCTTGCAGCCTGCACCTCTACCTACTGAGCCACCGCGCCCCCTTATTATTTTGATACCAGGTCTTAAAAAATATTAATATTTGTGAACGCACTCACCCATTTACAACTAGTCCCTTATCATAGTAAACCAACAACTGCAAATTGTGTGCTTACATCCAATAGCTAACATTGGGATAGTATTTTGTGCTTTTTCAGAAATTTGATCAATTATGGATGTCAAACAACAATTGTCATTACTGGTAATAAAATAATATTTTCAAACATCACCTCTGCGTTTTTTCACTTATGAACTAACCAGCGTATTTTTTTGTTTCTAAAAATTTGATTAGCAATTTCCATCTTCGTTTCAAAAAGTGATGTTAAATAGTTAATATAAGGCCAATATGAAAGAAAAATGGTTAGCTTTTGGACATTTTTGTACAGCATTTTGCGATGCGAATCCAGTCATCAAATACCCTGAAAAATTATAAACATAACATTCTGTGTTTCTTCATGAAAATTATTTTGTTACTACCTGTTAAACATTCCTTCCAGGACATCATAAAAAATGTTTGTAAAAATAATAACATATGATATGCAATTATTTCAATTTTTTAATGTCACTTCTTAGACCCTGATCATTTTTATTTCAGCATAGTTAGGTTTTCCCCAAATTGTTTTTTAATTCTTATTTATTTAAAATAAACTGAAGTTGAAAATTAAAAAAATAAATTAACAATTTGTGTTCTGTAACTTCTGTTACTTCTTTACTGTTTTATCAATAAGAATTGGGCTCAGTAGTTAGAGATGCAGGCTGCAAGTCGAAAGGTCCTCGATTGAATCCCACCCGCAGCAAGCAACCACTTTGTTTCCTTGGGCAAGACATTCCATTCCCATTGCCCACATGGTGGCATCGTGTACCAAGGCATACTACATGTCAATCGTACACTTGTCTTCAACCAATGCTAACCCAGCTTACGTGTTGTTTGTACGTTAGTTTGTCATTGCTCGGAGGTTCTCTCTGGCTTCCCCCACCTGTAAAACTGTCCAACATGAGGTGACCCTGGCTGTCGAAGTGTCATTAAACCCCAATAAATAAATCAATAAGAATCATGAACTCCTATTCTGGAGGACGGTTTGGGGCAAATTGCCAGAGGATGGTTTGGGTCAGATTAGTATCCAGTTTGTGTCAAATTGTTGAAGGACAGTTTGGATGCAATTCTCACGAATTCCAGTCCCAAGGCATTTCAGCCCCAGTCATTTCGGCCTCGAGTCAATTCAATCCCAATATACCAAGTCATTTCGGCCTCTATAAATGATTTTAAATTTCTTTTGAATTTTAACATTTTTCTATTTAATTGTTTTTCAACGTTTATACCTCAAATAGATATTCAGGTATACATATGATATATGGCATTCCTTCGTGCTTTGTAGATTTTCTTTCATGATGAATAAATGAATGACAAGTTTCAGCACGCTGAAGGTGCACATGGAAAATGCGGGATTTGAAATCCCTTGCGACCTGAATAATTTTATTTGCTTATAAATCCACGAGAGTCGGAAGCGAGGGTCAGTAATGTTATTTGGTTTGAGTGTGCGCATTGGAAGTGGGGTACTGGGGTCAGACCCCCGCGGACCTAGAAATGGAAGGTGACTAGGAATTGCGCATAACTACAAGAATTCTGCTTTGTGTTTTAGAAAATGTGGACATATTTATGGTAATATCGAACTAGCAGTTTGGTGGTTGTTTTAGAAAAAAGAAAAGAAAAAGAAACCTTGTGAACCTCGTACTGGAAGGTGACTAGGAATTGTGCATGACAACATGATTGAATGAGATGACTGCATATACTTTGCGAAATTTCAAAGTAAACAAAGTTCTCTTACTTATATAGATAGCATCTTAAATGTATGTAAAACTGAGCACATGGATAATATTTAATGTCATGTAAAACTTTTCTGTACACTTTTTAAATACAAATGACTGGACATTACTTAATAAAGGTAATTACCCGTTATTTCTAAACATAAACTATGCACTGATCTTTATAGATCTCTACACTCAAAATGATGCCAAAATGACCAAGGCGCCGAAGTGACTGAGGCCGAAGTGACTAGGGCCGAATTGACTTTGAGGCCGAAGTGACCAGAGGCCGAAATGACTTGGGACCGAGGTGACTGGATACCACTCTCACAGAGGAGAGACGTTAATTATAAGAGAACACATCGAATGTGAATTTACTGCAGAGACAATTGCTCGACGATATATATTAATATTTTTTTTCAATAAATATCGAGCAATATATTAACATTTTTTTTAAGAATTATTTTTTTTTGAGTTAAACGGATATCGTAGCGTATCTAAAATATCCTTACAGATGTGGTTGCTTTTCTGTAAGGATATTTTAGATACGCTACGATATCCGTTTAAAGAAAAAGAAACCTTGTGAACCTCGAACTGGAAGGTGACTCTGGGCCGAGTTTTCCCCAAGCTGAATCTTCCTCCAGTTCCCGAATAAAGATGACATGCCATTGTCAATGGTGGTAAATATCCAAAGAGGTTACTATTTTTCATTTTTTAGTGTTCGAAACTACGAAGCAGTGTTCAGAAATACAGATGGCACCAAAAAGTAACACATTATTACTTTGTTTTGATTTCTGACGGGACCGAAAGCAAACTGTCAGTATCACTTTTTTCGAATTACACCCATTTCGTCCGCGAATCAAATCGTCCGCTGCAATTTTACCAAAGTCGTCCGCTGCAATTTTACCCAACTCGTCCGAAACTCGTCCGCTGGGGGGAAAGTATTGAAGTATTGTATTTTGAATCATTTTGTGTTTATTTATTTATTATATAATAATTTTATTGTATACTTTATAGTTTATTATCTATTGTAATATATCTCAATGTACCTCCTTGCATTAAATTTTCATATACTTATACGAAATTCTGAAAACAGACTTGTCAGAACAAAATAAAACTACTCAGCCATCTAATTAATTTCGACACTATTTAACGCAGCTCTGATTACTGTTTATTCAATGGATTACCTATAATAATTATATTATTACAGCAAAAGTACTTAAAGTATATTATGTTATATTAAGTTCCACAACATAATCTTATAATTTTGCAAGTGAAGTGTGCCACCGGTGCTTTACAGTGAATAATCGCCAAATTATTAGCAAATGTATTGTAAGAATTAATTATATTAAGGAACGCATCAAAATTGATATTATATTAAGTTCCGCAGCAGAATCTTATAATTTTGCAATTATTCATGGAAGTGCTTCACCGGCGCTTTACAATGAATAATCGCAAAATTATTATCAAACGTATTACAGGAATGAATGTTATTAAGAAACGCATCAAAACTTGTTATAATTGTATTAAGAAACGCATCAAAACTTGTTATATTAAGTTCCGTAACATAATCTTATAATTTTGCAATTATTCATTGAAAAATATTTGCTATGCTATTCTGTTGTTATCTTGTAAATCCTGAGTGCTGAATAAATTTCACCATTTCGTTTGATACTGAAAAAATATCATTAATTTTATTTTCCATGTTTTTATGATATTCAAACCCTTGGCGGACGAATTGGGTAAAAATGCAAGCGGGCGAAATGGGTAAAATTGCAAGCAGACGATTCGGCTTGCGGACTAAACATCCGTATAGCCTTTTTTCAAGCAAACTTTTCCTTACTTTTACAACACCTCAACATTCGGATAATTCAAAAACTGCGTTTCTATTTTGTTCGATCTCTGCTCACAGCCAAATCATTCCCAGAGGGGGATAGGCCAATTGCAATTGAACGGGCAATTCGACACCGGAAGTTACGTGATTTGTTCACTGAAATTGACTATCCAATTCAAAAAACCACATTGACGGCTATAGAGAATTCTGTATTTATTTCACAGGTTGATTTACACAGTATTTTTGTACTACTGGTCTCACTTTCTCATTATGTTTCACACTCATCATTTTTAAACCTCTTATTCAATTTGTTTCATATTTTAATCAATGGTCTTTTTGAAATATACACTTTCATCGCCACGATATAGCCTAAGCTGCTGATGTGGCGTAAAGCACCAATAAATAAATAAGAGAATTCTGTTCTGAAACACATTTATCTGACTGGGTATGTGGAACCCTTTGCGGGCCTACGGCCCGCTTGGGGTTCACAGTAAGAGATAGAAATACAATTCTAGAAAATCCAATTGTACATGTCTTATAGTATTGGCGCCTGATTGGGGTAAGGACGTATTTACGAACATAGTACTCTCTGTCAGCTGGACCCTTGTGAGTGTTTTGAAACTATCTAAAAAATAATGAGTTACTGAGTGGAAAGTGCTCGTGGATTCTTTTTAGTAATCACACACCTGACGCTTGATAATTTAATAAAGACACCCCGAAGTGATTGGAGTGATCACATAAACAACAAAAATGGTCAGACACCTTGCTGTCTCGTACTCATTCTAAATAGATTCAATAGTGAATAGTAGGAAATATGCCTCTGATATTACAATAAGTCTCTGACTCCACACCACATATCCCATGTATCACGTGAAGCTCAGGCAAGCCCAAACATGACTCCTTGCTGTACGATTCAAAATGTCCATCAGTGCATGTACAGTATAGCCGCCGTGGACAGGTCACTTTCAAAGGGTGGGCAATATATCTATGCTCGCAATAATCTTAGATTCCAAACACTAATTATGGGAATAATCGGGTACAACCTGCTGCCTCATTAATTAAAACTTAGCTGCTGATGATTGTTAGTTTAAACAATATTTATTCAATGAATATATATGCTATATGTTACAGAATTGAACATCAACACAGTAAAAGTACAAGGAACAGCAGCTCATAGTGTAACATGATTATATTTAGCAATAAATAAATAGCTAAGTTATGGAGAGATTTGGCAGAAAACGTCCTAACGATTTTTATTACCTGGTAAACGCTTGCGTGATCATCACGTCCCACGCATGGATTGGGACCAGTACACGACGACTGTACTGTAATGTGTTCACAGCGGGTAAAAACAGTGGTCAGTAGAGGCCTCATTCCAAATACCTTTGAAAATGGTAATGAAACTCCTATAGCTTATGTGACATGATATTTGTTTCAATGATGGCGGGAGCTAAGAGAAGCTATATCGTTTCTGGGAAAATGTTCCATTGTAACTTTCTGGGAGGATTCCAACACACTTTACAAAACAGAACATTGCATGTCCATATACAAGCAAACTCAGATTAAGGAGCAGTGTTATACTGGGTAAATTAAAACTGGGAATAGAAAGAGTCTGTCGCTGTGTATAATGTCTGTATTTACTGTTAAGTCTTGTCCTTCTATCGGTGTGTTTGTCTGCACAATACGCAACTACTATGTTGTTGCCTGGTAGAAAAATAATCTTAGCTCTTATTAGACAAAAAAGCCCTGAACATAAGAATGGTAAAGCTGAAGAATAGGGGACTCTTCCATTTATTTTAAAAGTATCGAGTCTCCCGAACTGTTTTTAATTTTTTACTGCACTCCATCGTATTTTTAATAAATGTAGTAAAAAAAATCATTTAACCCTCTTGTGTTATTTTTATAAACCCATTTTGTGGGCTGTAATGCAATGGTAAACACTTTCCTCCTCCCTGTGTTCTACTTGTATGATAAAGCGGTACCTGCTAGAAAAACAAAATAAGTTTCGGAAGAAATCATCGGGGTCACTATAGTGAGAGGAAGGGTTAGCAGGCCACCACTAACCATTTTCCTTACCATGCTGCCCCTAAACCATTATGGATGTCTCCTATTTTAGTCCACTCTAATATGGTGATTTTGTTTCCCAGAACGTTAACTTACAGCACGGAAAGGGTTAAAATAACAAATATATATGAAATTGTTAGACATTTATTATTTGTTGGGAACATGATATTGAATGAAAGTAAACAAAAAAAAATGGAGCAGACCGGGTATTTTTAAATTAAATTTTTGAGTCCCCTATTTTTCAGCTTCACCATAAGAAGTGTTCCCTTGTCGAGTATTTATAGACAATTGTATTGATTTTCTCATCAAATCAAATCATGGCTACTATGGAGACATTGCAGAAAATACTCCACAGTTCAGGAGTTATTACCAATATCATGCATATTTTTCTCAACTTGTGACTCGAAGACAGAACTCTTCTCTGAAAGAACAAGATGGTGCAATGTAACCTCTGGCATATATTAAATAAGAAGGATCACAATATGGACAAGCTTTCTAGATATGGAGAAAAATTCAGAATGAGGGTGAGCTTTAGGGAGGGGGGGGGGGGCATCGACTGAATTAAAATACTTCAAAAATACGCCATTTCATGAGTGTACTGTAGCAATAGGGTAGGTACTTTTGTGGGATCTGACATGGTGTGTATGGTAAGTTATCATTGTGTTTGGCTTTGGCTCGTCAGTTTTGGAACTCGCGGTAAGCACCGTATGTATAAATAATGGAAGCAACACCGTGTCCAACTCAAAAGAGGTGCTGTCGAGACCTTCTCATGTCACCGTGCGGAATTGGACCAACACAGTCCATGACTACCCTATATCCGAGTTGTGGGGACAAAGAATACTTCATTCTACAGAAAACAATAGTTGGAAACCGAACCCAGGCCCTTTCCAACCAGCCATTCAGAGAGTATGTGTAAAACACGGACACTGTGACCTCTGGAACGCAGAATGGTAAAGTACAAATAAGAACGTGAGCATGGACATGAACTACTCGGCGATGTCTAAAGGTCTGGGTGAGGCTCAGCCCTATTTATAGCGTGATAGTTATGAAAAAGCCAGCATGTCTTGTGTGGCTATCATTGACGCTATGCCCGAACACATAGGCACTGGTTTCGCCCTAATACGCAGGTAGATGTGCGACTAAACTGTCCACCCCGCCAACCCCGCATTGTTCTGGAGGCATATTGGTGAGCAGGGGTGGTCGGCAATGGTTCGCGTAAAATGCCCAACCGAGTCCAGCATCCTAACCAAGTCTGAGTTGGGAAGCATCATCGCTTTCGAAAAACAGACTGAAGGATGGCTCCCAGAAGACATAGATCTTTAGTGCAGAATTATAGGCAAGTTCACCCGGGGCACAAACGCCTCACCCGCATACTGGTTACAGACGAGGTGGAATTGTGTTATCTTTTCAGGGATACCAGTCAAAAGCGATACTCCTGACAGCGCCCAAGAAAGGTAACCCCTCGGGGCACATTCTCACATCTTACAATATCGACCGACCCCAGTAAATTCATCTAAGAGCCAATTTTCTCGCCTACATCTACAATGTCATTTTCAGCATGCAGCAACGTTTCAACGAAGACGAAACTGTTCAGGTGGCGACATACAGCATATACGTCAAGAATTCTGCCCTCGAAAGTGGTAGCTGACGAAGTAAAATTAAATTAAATTGTGGATATTGTGTAGACGGGTCGAGCAACTTGTGTTACTGTAGAGGTATAGAAGTCAGACCCGTTACCTACGATCAATTGGAAGATAATGAGGAGGGACTTATTATATACCTCAGGATAACGCCACCTACCTTCCAAAGCCCGAATAGAACACCGACGAAAAGACATCCCCGATTCTCTACCTCGACATAGCGAATCCTTCGCAACTCATCAGCTATCCTATCTCAACCACGGCGATGCCAGTGGCAAGACGACTTGGGCTACCGAGATCTTCTGCTGGGTTAAAAACTGTCTTGTTTTTACCCCGATTACCGCAACGCAAAAGAAATGAAAGAGATTAGCGTCAAGTCCCAAAGCTACCACAGCTTCTTCAGCTGAAGGGCAAAAAAAGGACGACATATAGAAAAGGTCAGACGTACACCCGCGTGTAATTAATTGGAACGATTTCAACCTTGTTGCAAGGGAGATATCCTCGAAGCGTCAATGAGTGGCTAGTGAAAAGTTTTGCAGGTCGTATGTTGCAGGGTTCAGGACCAACGCCTGCAAAGAGGTTGAGCGTGACCGTGGGGCGAAAGACACAACTTTCAAAACTATTCCGGAAGCTTTCCGCCTCAAACCAGACCGACATCAGGGCAACGCGATGCCTCGGATGGCATAGGTTTGTGAGGTAGTGGCAGCCAGGCGACCTGATCTTTACCGGCCTCCTAACAGGTTGCCATAATGCTTATGAGATGCTCTTCTAAAAGCACAAAGAACACTCCTCAGCTGTCCCCGTTCCACTCCAGTCCCATTTCCCAAAACACCCGGCGATAGAACAATCTGGTAACGATTTTCGGTCTCCTTGCCCGCGATGGGCTTTAAGATCATGAAGTCTCCTAGTCTTAGTGGACCTTGCTCATATGGCCCTGTTAAACGTAGTGGACACAGTCGGGTGGAAGTTTAGTGGTGAGGATTGGCACCTCGGCTATGCGCTCAGTCGTCTCCAGCCAGGGGCCGACAACAAAAGCCATGCAAAAGGTATAATGGACCTTGTCAAAGCATGTTCGAATATATTTTCAGCTCGTGTTGCCAAATGATTACGTGATATTCAATTTTTATTTTACAAGACGAAGTAGATCAAATCCAAAAATGAAACATATCTATTTTCGTCAAGACAGATACATGTATGTATACTAATGTTAGCGCATAAGTCATGTATGTAAACAATACACCTGTCTGGGAATAAACATACGGTCCGAAATATCAACAACACACTGAAGCGATAGACCTCCAATAACACGTGGCATGGTTTTCCTTTATATTCTAGTATTGTGCACTAATGTCGCATATGTTCATTCCAAATGTTGCTTTGCTTCCAATTATACGGCACACATACAGATCTACGGTGGAGTGATTCTCCTCAATGGACAACCAACTGGGCACTCTGCAAGGATAATTGATGTAAGTAAACATAGTGGGGTGTATTTTATTGTAAAATTTTGAAGAATTAGGGTTCATCAAGGAAGTTCCAACATTAAGGTTTTGCTGCATGAAAAAAAAAATAAAATGTCCTTCCATTGGTATAAACAATGTGTTGAATTAAATTAAACACACAGACTCACAAATACCTGCCAACCAGTCTCGCCAAGTATTTCCATTTGTTCTTCCCCTTATGTGCAGGCGCGGGTGTGTTTACAGTACCGTAGCCGTGGGTTGTTTCTAATCCACGAGCGGGCAGTGATGTCCACGCATGCGTTTACCGGTATTAAAAATCATAATCAGCAACATTTTAATTAATAATACACCGGGTTGTACCCGGTGGTTTATTACTTAAATTTATACTCATTATTCCTATAATTAGTGTTTGGAATCTAATATTATTACGTCCGTGGAAATATTGCCCACCCGTTGAAAGTGACCTGTATATGTCGGCCGTACTTATGGACTCCAACGGAAATAAATTCATCGCTAATGCACCGATGTAATGGGCATGGCCTCGGTCCATATTTCACTGCGACATTCATCCAGGTTACTAATATGTTCTGCGTTATTGTCAAACAACAACCGTAGATACATTTAATGCGATACGCACACCCAGATAAGGGGCAACTCAGCTAGGCAGTGCTGCCTTATAAGATAGCTGCAATTATTTAACATATATTTCCCGATATCTATTGTCAGGGCAGATCTTGAGGAATATCTCCCCGGCAGAGACCAGTTTGACGCGATACGTTTAGATCGATACCACTGCGCAGTTTTGGCGTTCGGGTATTTCAATTGCAATTAAAACATATTTGGATTATAATTGATACATCATAATACCTATAACAAAAATAATACCTACTGCCTTTGAGTAGGTGCCATAATTATTTGCCTATATATAACCATTCACACCTTCAATGGCTTGTCAAATATGTACCCCTCAGAGCATTATCGCCTCCCAAAAAACGTATATAGTTATTGGGTGTTTGTGATCGGTAATGTGTTGCAGAATACAATGACCCATGTTGTTTTTATCTTCCAAAGGTGGCTCTGGCTCACACCTCTTCTACAATCTTCTCGGTTACCTATTGCATATACTAGTATAAGACTACCTAGTCTTTTGCTCATTTATTTCCTGTAAACTGCGTAATCAAATAGCTTTGGCATTTATTTTACAAGCAAAATTCGCTTTAATGCATACACAAGCTTGTAACCATATGCACGCGGTAGTAGCTGCACATGCACCAGAGATCGCTTTATCAAAACCCAAGGGGGCACCGCGGATTGTTCCAAACTATTCTGGATTACAGGAAAATTTTAGCACAATACCATGGTATACTACTCACATTTTGCTAAGGATACCACCTCCCCAGCACCTATTCATCAACACAATGTGTACACGAAACGAAAATGCGTGCATTATTTGTTTGATTTATTTGGGTGCAATGACACTTTCAATAGTCTGGTTTATACCAAGTTGTAATAATTTACAAGTAAACGAAGCCAGTGTACCCATAGGAAAACACTCAGCAGTGCGGAGTAACTGTTGCACTATCTGATTTTCCATCCCGGCACAAGGAGTGCTTGGCTGAAGGCGAGAGACCTGTGGACAAGCAAACGTAACACTTACCATCAACCAGTTCTAACTTCTTGCGTCAATATGGTAAAATAGATAACCCGATAGTTACTCTCCATTGCTTGGTGTTTCTCTATGGGTACTCCAACTCCCTCCATCCGTAAAATTGTCCAACATGATATAATCCAAACACTTAAAAGTATCTTCTTTAAACCCTAATGAACAAATAAATAAACTTAAAACTATACACATTTGAACTTATAAGCATCAAACATGAAGATGGGCAGGAATTGTCACGTGGACGGGAATGGCGTTAAGTTATTTTTTTTTTCTCTGACTTGGTGGCTCCAAAATATGTGATAAACTATATATTTGCTCAAGGATCGGGGATGTGATACGCGGGAGAGGCTATACATTTGTGTGTACTTTTTTGAGAATGGGATAATAAATTGTTCGTTATGGTGATTTATCTGATTTTTTGAAGTGTTGATGTGAGACCAATTTCGTCTTGTGAATCTAATGTCCATTGTGGTGTTTTGGATTTATCTGACTGTCCTTGACTGGAAATCTGACTGTCCTTGACTGGAAACTAAGTGGAATCAAGTGAATGGTTTTATGGCTTATGTGCCATCACAAACTGTATGTATTTTAATTTTCTTTCGATTCCTACGTCCGTATCATGAACTTGATTTTGTGTTCGATTGTTAGTTCTGGCATTGACTGTATTCTGATTGTATCCCGATACACACAAGGTCAAAGGTCACTGGACTTAGCCTCGCTGTTGCTGATTACCAGTTCGATTTTGTCACGCATGATCGATAATCATTGTCTGTGTATTTTATGCGTTACAGTGTGACAGAGTTACCGTTGCGATACAGTTCGTGCCTGTAACCAAGCACAACAGTCTTGCACCAGCTTAAATGACGTCCTTTCTTTCCGAGCAAGATAAGCGAAGGCGAGCGTCAGAGGAGAGCGCAGTCTCTGTCGAGATACAACCAAAGAAACCTAAAGAAGGGTCTCGGACTAATATTTATCTGACATTAATAGCTCTCTTTACGACAACCCTGATAGTCACACTGCTGATCAAGTGCCAAACCCCGAGCCACCTAGTAACTTCCAAATAGAACCCAGTTCTGAAATGTCAAAAATGTTAATAGAAGCCCTAAAAGATCCGGCAGTTGGAACAATGTTTTACAACATGTTTGAGACTATCTCTAAACGTCTTTTGGATTCAGACATAACATCACTTAAAAAGAACTTTGATTCGAAAGTTGAAGGTCTCGAAAAAGTCATTGAGAATAAAAGCAAGGAAATTTGTGGTCTGAGACAGGAACTCGGCGATCTGCGACAGTATGGAATGCGCAATTCCCTCCGTATTGCTGGTGTTGCCGAGTCTGTTGGTGAAAGCACAGACGATATTATTTTGGATATAGCTACCAAAATGGATGTCTCCCTCCATTTAAACGACATCGAGCGTAGTCATCATCCCGGTCCACCCAGCAGTGGACGAACAAGATCGATACTTGTTAAATTCACAAGCTATCGCGTGAGGGACAGGTTTTTCAGGGCAAAGAAAAAATTGAGGTCTAATCCACAGACGAATAACGTTTACTTAAACGAACACTTGACGAAGGACAGATCATTTCTAGCTGGTCGAGCTCAAACATTGCTAAGAGACAAAAAGATTGCGGGTACCTGGACCCATGACGGGGTAATCTTTGTCAAAGAAATAAACGACCATGTCCATAGAGTGACGACTGATGCCGAAATGGCCAAAATTGAAGACAAATTTCGCTTATTGGTGTCAATACGTAGTTCACAAGCTTGTTCACAGAACAGCTCGTAACACTTAATCTCCTTTTGCCTCCAGTCTCGTAGTCCTCTCCTTTATCTTCTCTGCTTTGAGGACTGGCTTTTCTCCAGAAACCATTCACTCTCCGTGCACAGGGGATAAAATTACACGCGAATCCACGAATAGATTCTCGTTATGACATTGGCAGACAACACTCACGTGGTACTCGGTGATTCTGCAGACTCCAACCGAATGTTGCTTCAGAGTTGAAATAAGTTGGTAACATGTCCACGCATGTTTTTTTACATACTTCACACCCTCCTGAGCTCGATGTCGAATCGAGTCATGGCTGCTAATAACAGCCACGACTCGACTCGGCTCCAAACTCAGGAAACAGTGAATAGACTGACTTTGTTATAATTCACACCCAATCAGAACGATCGGGACGTCATTATCAGTCAAACACATCTCAGAGATAAAGTGAATCCAAGCAGTAGACCAACGTGGATCAGAAAGCTGCTTCATATCACTTGTACAACGCCCATTCTTAACACTACTGTGTGAGATTCTGAGTGTCTGGCCGCCACCGGAGGTCTCTACTGCCTGTCATTTCTTGACATGTCGTCCTTTCACAGATAGCACCCCCGCCCCCCTCCACACATACACACCCATCAATCACACTTTGCGGGCTCTTTTGTAATTCGTTGTTGAGACCAGCACTCGGACTTGTATACTTTTAAACCTGTAAAATTGATAATTATAATTTTCGGATTAAATTCTTTTTCATTAGACATGTGCGACGTATCATTAGCCATTGAGGTTCGATAATTAAAATTGTACTAAGGAATGGCGAGCTGATGAACGAATTATCACGTGTAGATCTGCCATTCGAAATTTCCTAAAACAGCCGGTAAATGAGGCGGTCTGGCTCGTGGTGTTAACGCGGATCTCCGGTGACGGCTGACATTTCGTATACTCTGGCCTTTCGTATACTCTCGTCAGTAACTATTGTTCGATGTTAACCACCAAGAAGGGTAAGCTGTCTCTACATTACCTGTCTATCAACCAGATAACTTCCCCTACGTTCCACCCCTCCATCCCGAAATTGATTATGTAGCCGCTGAGTTAACCAATCCACACTACTGTCATTCGACGAAGATGCTGATGCATCAAGATGTGCTTGTATATACCTTGTTTATATATATATACATATACTCCTTTCACTATCTATCTCTATTGAATTACACCAAGCCCTACCTTTCCTACTTACCAAGACCTGTCCTTTACGCCTGCTACTCACCCAATAACATTACCGCTGTGTTATCATTTGTCGCCTGACTCCGAGTTGCAAGCGCGCTTCCGCGTGCAGACAGACCTGCTCGATATAACCCAATTCATATTAACCACCCTAACAAGCTCCTTTATGTGTAGCATAGACACATATAGACTAAGAGTTGGCCTGTTTGTATCACGTGCACATGGTGGTGCTCACAGGAGGCGCCAGCTTGATCTTCCATGCATCATACTTGCGAATCTAATAATTAGGTACCAGTCTAAAGGAGTCACTATAATGCTAGCCCTGATGCAAGGAACAGGAACCCGGCATCACTATCCATTGGATTTAATTATAAAGCATAACCCTGAATGTCGCCAGGGGATTAACCCTTTTGTACTTATCTGGCGACATTGAACTAAACCCCGGCCCAACAAATCCCCACTCTAATCAATTCTCAACGGAACTAAAAATTGTTCATATGAATATCCAGAGCCTAAAACCACAAATTGACCATCTACAGTGTGAAATGTCAGAAATCAACGTATGTGCATTCACAGAAACATGGCTAGGCCCTACAGACAACTACAGTGAAATTGAATTGAGCGGCTTCCAAGACGTCCTACGCAAAGATCGCCCGACCCGGGGAGGAGGCGTCGCCATTTACAAAAAAGACGGTGTGCCCTTCATAGCGAGACCTGACATTGAAGATCACTTGAGAGCTTATGGGTTGAAATAAGCGCCAGCACAGGGCCCCTGCTTTATATAATAGTGTTCTATAGACCCCCAAACAGAGATAACGAGACATGGGACACAATAACTGAATCGCTAGACAAAGCCAAAGATTCCGGCGTCCCAGATATAGTGGTGACAAGCGATTTTAATGATAACTGGCTTTTATCTAGAAGAGGTAAATTCAGTGAAATTGCTGACTATTTTAATCTCAATCAAGTGGTGAGTGAACCGACTTACTTTACTGAATCCTCGGCAACTTTACTTGACCTTTTTGTAGTTAGTGCTTCGGTAAATGTCCTATCGTGTGAAGTATTGGATCCCTTTCTACCTGACCTTACTAGATATCACTGCCCCGTCCTTCTCGTGGTAAAGTTCAAGAAAACGACTTTCAAAAGTTTCAAACGCAAAATATGGTTATATAATGATGGTGATTTTGATGGACTTAGCTAAGCAATTTCGAACATACAATGGGAAAATACTTTTTCAATTACCAACTTGGACACAATGGCTGACGATTTTACGAATAAGATTCTTGACCTCGCCTCCCGCTTCATTCCTAATAAAATAATTACAGTTAGGAGAAAAGATCCCAGGTGGATGCATAACGAAATTAGACTTTTGATGAGACAACGTAAACGTCTCTATCGTATTGCAAAATCTAACGCCCGGCCTGAATCTTGGAATAGGTATCGTCAGAAAAGAAATGAAGTGGTCACCGCCATCAGAAAATCAAAGGCTTCCTTTACCACCAAAATACAGAACACCTTAAACAGCCCGACTACTAACTCTTCGGTATGGTGGAAAACCCTAAAATTACTATTAGGAAGTAAACGCATGGAAATCCCAGACATAATGCATCAAAGCTATCTTATTTCATCTCATGCAGACAAAGCCGAAGCATTTAACGACTTCTTTTGCAATATTGCAACTATTAACGACACACATGCGACTCTTCCATCCCGGTCCTTCCCAGAATGCCCTACCCTCAGTAAAATCGAACTCAGCCAAAATGAGGTTCTTATCGCACTTAAATCTCTAAACAAATCCAAGGCACCAGGCCCGGATAACTCTTCGGTATGGTGGAAACATTCTAAAAGATTGTGCAAACTCACTAACGGAACCTCTCACAATACTATTTAATATTATGCTAAGTCATTCATATTTTCCCACCACCTGGAAGAAGGCTAACGTTACACCAGTCCTGAAAAAAGAACCTTCTAATCTCGTTTCAAATTATCGACCAATATCCTTACTTAGTTGTGTAGGAGAGAGTTTTGAAAGATGCATTTTTAATAAAATTTGGAAGTTTTTAGAGGAAAATAGATTACTCAGTCCTCTCCGATCCGGGTTTACACCTGGTGACTCCACAGTACTACAGCTTACGGATATATATGATGCCTTTAGTGGTGCACTCGATGAAGGTAAGGATGTAATAGTTGTATTTTGTGATGTAAGCAAAGCCTTCGATAAAGTATGGCATAAAGGCTTAATCTATAAATTGAACAAAATAGGCATAAGTTGTGAACTTCTCGACTTGTTCGAATCATACCTGAGTGATCGCTTGCAGAGAGTTGTCGTAAACTCCGATTCGTCTTCCTGGAAACATGTGCCTGCGGGAGTTCCCCAGGGCTCTATACTAGGTCCCTTGCTTTTCTTAATCTATATCAACGACATCACCTCAGGCCTAACTAGCAGTATAAGCTTATTTGCTGATGGTACAACCTTGTTTTTAATTGTCGATAATCCCCACCAAGCATCTCTTGTCTTAAACAGTAGTAGGTGATATTTGCGGATTTACGACCACTTGTACATGTACGTGTACAAGATACGTTCACGATGCGTTCACCAACGTGGAATTCAGTGTTAAATCACACGCTTGTTCACAAAACTGTACATGGTCTTGAATCACCCCCATGTACAGTCGTGACTCCTAGATCGCGCTTTTAACGTTCAAATACTCGTGGTGAACGCGCGTTTTTAAAAAAAGGGTGAAATCGCACATCTTCAGTTGTATCTTGTACGTGATTTTGTCGACGTTCGAATCGCAGATCAGGCCACCGATCCATCGTCGGCGAACGCAAAAGATTCTGGACCATCTGTAACAACTCAAAAAACAGTTTTGGGGATTCTAAACCGGCAATTGCGTTGGTACAGATGGTCCAGAATCGGCAATTGTTTTGAGGCGGTGGGTTTTTTTTCCTTCCCATTTATGACATTATTAGTAGAATTCCTCCCACTATGAGAAAATTCTCAAAAACTCAGCTGATCGAGCGATCGGATCGCTCGATTCTCGTAAAAAAAACACTCGATCTGAATGAAGAGTGTTGTTGTCGTCGTCGGTGTGTTGGAAATTCGCGAGCCCGCTGTCACGTTTTTGATTGATATAAATATAGGGGAGAAAAAAAAATATAAATAGTTATTTAGAAAATTAAATATATCAAATCGAATAGATAATAAAAAGAAAATACGTAAATCATGAGCGATTCTCAGACTATTAGAGCGAGGTTTCTTTTAAACATGCTGATGAGAGCATACGCAATCTGCGTGAACGAAGAACTACGTCCCATCTTGTTAGAACGGTGCGTCGGATGTCGGGATCATCTAGACTTCGATCACGAGGATCATTCGTGTCTGACGATGGAAAGGGAAGATATGGTCGTCATGTATTTCGAACCAGCGTTCGAACGCGTTAAATTCAACGATGTGATCACGTTTTGGAAGAGATTAGTCTTCTGTAAGAATCGAGACAGGCCCACAGATTCGGAAGAACTGAAATTGGCGCGTAGAAGTTTGACTTTAGAAGACAAGGGATGCATCAAGAAATTATTGCTGAACGAAGCATACGTCTAAGTTTTCTTTTCGTTGATATAAAAATAAGGGAGAGTAGAAAATAAAAAAAAAATAAATACACACATAAATTTTTTATCTAATATTAGAAAGAAAAAACACATAAATGAGAACCAGAAATAAATTGTATCCGACGTTAGTGGACGACGAGGATGAGAAGCCGATCGACGTTTTGCCGACGACACCATCGCTAGAAGAAAATGAAAGAGGAGAGAGGTATCGCATCGATCAAATCAGTAGAATCCAATAGTATCTAACTCGAGAGAGAGATTCTCGTCGTTCCCTCAAGAAGAAGTATTCGCGTTTCGTGAAATTCGTCAACGCGATCGACACGACACTCATCACGATTTCCATGGGTTTACACGCGGCCGGCATCGGATTGTTGTCGACCGCGGTCGGCATTCCGATCGTGTTGACCGTAGAAGGAGTGGCTCTCGCCGCCGGATTGTTTAGCACGCTCAGAAACTTTTTGAGTAGGAAATTATATCTGAAGGTGAGGAAACACGTCAAGATTCGCGTCTTGGCCGACTCCAAGATCGACACGATATCCGAAATGATCTCTATGGCGTTGAAAGACGGTAGGATATCGGACGGTGAATACTTCGCGATATTGAGCGAGAAAACGAAATACGATGCCATGAAAGAAGCCGTGAGAATCAAGACTCGTCAGATCATCAAGGAAGAGATGAAGGATTCTCTTGTGGAAAAGGGGAGGAAAGAGGCCAGGGAGGAATTCAGTAAGATGATAGAACTCAAGAGCAGCGATTGAAAAAAAAAAATATATATATATATATAATAAGAACAGAATTTAAAAAAAAAAAAAAATATTAAATTTTTATATAAAATAAAAAAAAAAACGAAATTAATTTAAATAACTCTTCAAAAAATGTATTGCATAAAGTGTAAGAGAGTTACCGAGACGAGTAATTCTAGAGAAGTGCGAACTAAAAACGACAGACGGATGCTTCGCGGAATTTGCGACGTGTGTGGTTCTATCAAGACTCGATTCGTCAAACAAAAGAACGCGAGTAAAGGTAAAGGCGTCGTGAATAAAATGATCAACAATCTACCTTTCGAAATGCATCTGCCCGGTCACAGTTTCACGGGACCCGGAACGAAATTGAACAAGAGACTCAACGCCGATCTGACACCCAGATCTTGGAGCAAACCCGTGAATAGGATGGACGCGGCCGCGTACGATCACGATCTGTGCTACGCCGGACATCCCGACACCAAGACTTGCAACGACATCTGCAACAAAAACATGTTGGGGAGATTGAGAGGCATATCGAATCTGACCAGGAGAGAGAAGATGGAACATTCGCTTGTCGGCAATCTGATCGGTGCGAAACGTCGATTCGGATGGGGCATTCAAAAAAAAAAGCGCATCTGAAAAGAAGAAGAAGAAATGATTATTGATGAGCGAATTGGCCGAGGAGTTACACAAACCCATAGTGCGTAAATTTCGAAAGAGAAGGGTGTTCGTGAAGGGTCTGGACGACATTTGGTCTGCCGACTTGGTCGACATGAGATCGTTTTCGAGGTGGAACGAGGGCGTCAAATATCTATTGACGGTCATCGACGTGTTTTCCAAATACGGTTGGATCAGGGCTTTGAAGAATAAATCGGGATCTTGCGTCGCCGAGGCTCTGAAGAGCGTGTTCGACTCGTCTTCTCGAAAACCGAGTAAATTGTGGGTGGACAAGGGAAAGGAATTCTACAACAAGGACGTTCGACGATTGGTAGACCTCTACTCGATCAAAAACGAAGAGAAAGCCAGCGTGGTGGAACGTTGGAATCGAACGATGAAGGAGAAGATGCACTGATACTTCACGGCGAATTCGAACCAAGAAATACATATACGCTCTGAACGGTCTGGTCAAAGATTACAACAACACGCGACACAGATCGATCAAGATGACTCCCGCGGAAGCTAGCGATCCTCGAAACGAAAAACGGGTCTACGCGAATCTATATCCCGAGAGATCTAAGATCAGGAAGAAGTCTAGAACGCCGAAATTTGCGGTCGGCGATCGAGTGAGAATCTACGCTTATAAGAAGCACTTCGAAAAGGGTTATACTCCTCGATGGACCTCGGAAATCTTCATGATCATCAAAATATTTCACACCGATCCGGTGACTTACGAAATCGAAGCTTTGGATGGAGAAGAGATCATCGGAAAGTTTTACGAACAACAATTACAGAAGACAAAGTTTTGATGAAGAACACAAAATTTTTTTTTTTTTTATTTACTCTCTTTGACATTTTCTTGTTTACACACATATATATAAGAGAGAAAAAAATATAACAATAAAAAATAATTAAAAACTATTTTTTAGATAAAGAAAAGCAAGTGAATTAATAAACAAAAAAAACAAACTAAAAATCCTTTAAAATGACAAATATACTAGATATAGCACAAAGCATAGTGAAAGATGAAAGTATTCAAGAATATGAGGTTCACGAATACGAACCGGTAACCGGAACGAGTTTGAACAATGCGGGAGAGATAAGAATCAACGTCAAAACTCAAGATCTGTTCGTACATCCTAGCGAGAGTTACATAGTGGTGCAGGGACGTCTCACCAAGGAAGATGGGAGCGACTACGCCGACGACGACACGGTTACTCTTGCCAATACTGGCATCATGCATCTATTCAGTAACATAAAATACATGCTATCCGGACAAGAGATAGAATCTGTTTTTCATCCCGGTCAGGCCACCACGATGTTCGGACTCTTGACGTATCCTGATGATTTTTCGAAATCCAGAGGACTTAATCAGTTGTGGGTGAAAGACACCGTAGGCCCTGCTAGCACAGGCGTCCAGACCTAAAGGAACGTTTTCTTTCAGGATACCTTTGAAACACATCTTCAGATTCACGGACGATTACAACAAGATCATGTACGGATTCAAACACAATCTGACGTTGATTCGAAAAGGAAACGACGACGCAATAGTGAAACTCACCGCGACCGATGCGGGTAAGATAACTCTACACAAGATATCGTGGTTCGTTCCGCACGTGGAGCCTTCAATCGATGAGAAAACGCATCTCTACAAGATCATACAATCCAAGAGTATATTACCCGTGGGATTTAGAATGAGACAGTGCGACACGGCTAGCATTCCTCCCGCCATGAATCACTTCGATTGGAGATTGATGGTGAAATCCACTTCCGAGAGACCGCGTTTCATCGTGGTTGCATTTCAGACTGATAGGGACGGGGCTCAGGAAAAGAATGCATCGCTGTTCGATCACTGCCATTTGAGAAACATGCAAGTGTTTCTGAACGCCACGAGATATCCGGCAATCGATTACAACATGTCATTCGACAAGAACGATTTCTGCAGACTGTACGGCGACGCCGCTGATTTTAGAAAGAAGTACGGTCTAGACGAATTGATGAGCAACACCAACATATCTCCCGGCGAATACAAGTCGATGTATCCCATGTTCGTGTTCGACGTCAGTAAACAGAGTGAACGACTCAAGAGTAGCGTGTTAGACATTCAGATCAAGATGCAATTCGATCAGAATGTGTCGAGAAAAACCGAAGCCTTTGCCCTGGTCCTGTCGGACAGAGAATTACATTTCGAATCGGACGGAAATAAGATGTCGATCATTCGATGAGAGACGAGTGTGTGAAAAAAAAATTAATAAACGTTAAAAATGTGGATGTAAGATTAATTAAAAAACCAAAATCTCGAAAACAAAATGAATGTTTCTGACACGAAAACAACAAATCATCTGTTCACTTCAGATTACTATGACGTGAAAATGAAATACTTGGAAAAATGGATTCAAATTGAATATGAAGAACGTAACACAAAAAAGGATGGAATAGTTGTGATTTTGATGAATATCGTTTAAAAGAAAAAGAAGAGTTTGATCTCATAAGATCTAACGAAGAAATTATAAAAAATACAATTTTAAAATGTCGCAAATGTAAGAAACGTCAAATAAAAATCGAATCTCAACAAACTAGATCTGGTGATGAACCAACAACCATATTCGTAAAGTGTATAAATTGTAATCATAAATGGATCGAAAATTAAAAAAAAAAAAAATAAAATAAAAGTAATGAGATCTAGAGAGATTGAACATCTCTCTAGATCACATTACTTTTATTTTTTTTTTTTTTTTTTTTAATAATCACACATTACTCATTATTTTTTTTGAATTCATTATTTTTCCACGCGTTCACTGTTTGTTCAAAGGATCCAGTTCGATCAGTAGACTCACCACGGAAGTGGCAGCTTCGGGATTATTGGTTTTTGTGACAAAATTAATCCTGTCTCCGGCGTTCACTTTGAGAGGCGTGCCGGACGTGCTAACATTCGCGTGTTGATTCTCAGTCTTTTCGACGCTGTATCTCTTATCGCCCTCCACACCATTCACCATGAGATTGATGACCACTCTGTTATTCAAATCCGAGGAAGCCAGACTCATTCGAAGGATTTCACCTCCCAACGGCATGGGATATCCCACCTGACCATGTTTCGATCCGCTACTTCCATTTCCGAAAGACCACTCAGCTTTTCCCTCATCTAAGGTTCCGGCCTCTTCGGCCCACACAGTGATCAATTGTCTGGCATATTGACTTTCTCCACCACCGAAATCAGGGTGCAGGCGTCCGTCATGTGCACGGGTTCCGGTAAATTCGTGAGCGCGTGTCCACCCATGTCTAGTTTACCTTCCATGATATTGCCCTTTCTCCAGACCGAGTTGTCATCCACGTACTTCCTGCTTACCATGCTGGAATCGAATTCGGGATCGTGATCGAGACCGAATAAATTGTGACCATTCATGTTGATGCCACTCTCCATGGTTCCGCCAGATTCTTTGTTCAGGTGGAGATCGTCCACTTGCGATTCTAGGTATTCTTGTGATTGTATCACGGAAGAATCTACGTAGCCCTTGTTGACTGCGGTTGAGTCTGCATCTGTGTTGTTGATCTTCGACAGATTCAATATCTTGTGGAATCCCGCATTCAGATCCGATTTCATTTCTCATCCGTCAGACTTTCTCTGTTCCAGATCTACGTAGTGTTTGGTCGCCACGTCCTTGGGATTCGTGGGAGTGGCCACGTTCGTTATCTTGTAAGAATTGGCGTTCAATTCCGAGTGCATCGTTTTCGTAACGTATTTTTTTCTCAGGATTTTTTTTTTTTTTTGTTTTTAGAAAAAATGTGTTCAAAACGCAGTTTATTAAAAATGAACTATGTTATTTTATTTTTCATTTTTTATTCGATTAAAATTTTTTTAAAATAATTTTTTATCTTTATATATACTATAAAAAAAAAATCTCTCTCTAATGTAAGTCATTGAGAATGTCTTGAAATTCATCTCCTTCAGACCATGTCTTGAGAACGTAGAGACACAGGTGACCACAAAACACTTGATCTGGTGCTTGCACTTGATCCGTGTTGTAAAGAACCATCGATTTGTTGAAATAGTTCTTTATTTCTTTCGGCGGCGAGATTCCGTAGCTGTCGAAATAATAATTCTTCTTCTTCCCGTTCTTGAACCACGCCACCCAGTGAGTGCCTTCACCCGATGAATCATCTAGATTTAAAATTCCGCATTCCGATTGTCGAGGTCTTCTCTTCGGCAAGGCATCTCTGGAAAACACCCCTAGAAAATCTTCGATTTTCAAATCTTTTGCCGCATTCAACAGATCAATGTTGGATAGGGGTTTGTTGGGTAAGACGACACCTTCTACGGATATCTTTATTTTCTTAATCATAAATAAGTATATATATTTTTTTATTTATTTTATTATAATTCACTAAAAATGACGTTATTTTTTTTTCTTCTATTTTTTTCTTTTTCTCTTTAAACTAACTTTCTCGATGTCACTATCCATTTCTATAATTTTGCGTTCATCTAATTCTTCTTGATTTTCTGGAATCCTATCATCCACAATCGTATCTGGAATCTTATCATCTGCAAGCGCATCTAGAATCCAATCATCCCCATTCATATTGTCTAAAATTAGATCCAAAGTCCAGTGTCCGAGTGCCAAAGTGCTTATTTTATCGTCTAACACGAATCTCTTGTCGTCATCGGCCGTCAGCGAAATCTTGTTGACTATTTCGGTATACAAGTCATGATTTTCGCTTCGAATCGATTTCATAGTCTTATACACCGGACCACTTCCTAACAGACAATCTTTATACTCTTGGAAAGAGATGTTTTTCTTCACCACGCACGCTTTAACTCCTTTGCACTTCTTGATCTCTTCATCATCTTCTAGACGATAAGCATACAGTTTGGGTCTCAAGCCCACGAATTCGACGATCTGTTTACCGCCGCTCTCGTCCTTAAATTTACCCAACACCTTCTTGTTGTTGTTCGATTGAATGTTGGACAGGTGATCGACGGGATAATTGCTCATGTCGAACCACTCAGCCACGTCCGGAGATATATCTCGGTAGACGTCTTTCGTCTCTATCTCGTAAACTAAACTGTCCATATCGGTGAACAGTAGTTTGGCTTTGTCGCCAAATTTTCGTTTGACGTAATCGTAGTGAAACTCGTACATCAATCGCTTGCTGACATCTAAGATGATCGGTCCGAGATAATACGGTTTGTCGAACTTCAGGTGCATCTTTTGCATGTCAACGGCCACTAGATTTTCGCCGAATATGGTTCGGTGTTTGTAATTGGGTTTCTCCACTAATTTTTTAGCTCTTTTCTCAGACGTGATGAGTCGAACGTCGGTTCTCTTCCTGATGTTTTCCATCGATTTGCCATACATGCAGTTGTTCATGAGTTTCAAGAAATCTTTTTCGAAATCATTCTCGGCTCGAGTTCTGAGATTCGTGTTGAGATCGATGTATTCTTTCATCCAAGGCTCTTTGTCGAATCGAATGATGTGATGTATGTCGACTAATTTCATCCCGTAATCGACATACTGTTTCAAATTCTCGCTGTAGACGACGTAGTTACGTTTGTTAAATAAATTGGGAATGAGTTTTTCCTCGTCTCCTTCGTTTGGTTCCATTCGTTCGGGAGCCAGCGGATAATCATTGTGTGGACCGTGTAATTCTTCGGATAGTTCAAATCGACTTATAAAATGCAAGGATAGTCTCTCCATTTTTGCATCTCTTCCGGTTCCTTCACCCATTCGAAATTTCCAATCGGTAAAGGATGACTCATAGCCCAACCATACAGATTATTGGCGTCCCAATACTGTATGTATTTAGTTGACCGTTTCGAATTGAAACCTTCTTTCATGTAGGGATTGTTAGCTTCAGAATGTCTGTGGGAGATCATCGAGACGCCACCTCTCGCAGCCCTTTCGGACATGAGCAACATGTCCACGTCGGATAATAATTCCAATTGGACCTCGGTGGTCTTCAACAGAGCGTCCCACGCCAGACCGGGTGCGGTGAAATACCAAGCGGGATCCAAATCGTAATTTCGGCGACAGACGTCTCGAAAATTTTCGAACATGTTTGCCAAGAGCAGAACGTCGGTCTTCAGATAGAGATCGTGATAATCTCTCATGGTTTTCATATCGAATGATTTCCACACGTTTTTGGCGTGTTCGTAATTCTCATCGGAAATGTCGGATTCGTATAATTTCGAATAAAAATCTTCTTTCGAAGGTAGTGTGGTGTCTTCGAATCTCTTTAGATCGTTCATGTAATCATAAGGATAGACTCCTTTCCTCAACATGACGTCTACTCGTTCTCCAAAATGTTCGCTCGTGATTTTAAATTTATCCTTGCTCATGTTATCGACTAATTTTTCCAGAGCGGTCGACATGAATTTAAAAGTGTCGATGAAACGTATGCCTCTACAAAAGAATTTTGTTTTTTCTTTCAACGTATTTCCGTCGATTACTCTTTTCCTCTCCATGAGCTTCCATTTCTTGAAGGAAATGTATCTTTCTTCGCTGTTCGTGATGCAATTTAATTCTTCGTGTGAGGTGCTGAGATTTTTCACGAACAGATGACTGTCGTAACCCGAGAGATTGTGAAACATCACTGGATAGAAAGTGGTGTCTCGATATTTTAAATTACACTTGCTGTGAGCCGGACCGTGATACAGACCCGTGTAATGATCATGGTCTCTGACCTTCTTATTTTCCTCCGAATTCTCGTCGAACGATTGTCTGCATATGTGACATTCGGTGGCTCTGTTATTTTCGTTCTGCTGCTCTCGCGTGATGATCATTTTCACCGGAGTTTTGAATTTGTCGTATAACATTTGAAATTTCGATTCTAACTCTTCCACGATCCTTTGAGCCACGTCGTCGTCTTCACACTGTTTCATGTAGGTGAAGGGACCCATGTCATGTTGCGAGTCGAAAGCGCATTTCACGTAAATGCAATAGCCCGAAGGTATGTGTTTTTGATATCTTGCAACGTAACTTTGAAGAGCGTTGGGTTGACAGGAACTCATTTTCGCGGTGAAACATTCGAAATCGGCGTACACGACGAATGGTACTTTTAACCTTCTATTGTGATTTTCAAACTTCACGATGGTGTTGGGTTTGGGCATTTCGACGGCGACACCTTGACTTTTGTTGCAATATTCCTGATGTTTCGCCAGCGAGTCTTCGCTGTGAAACACGTTCATGCAATTGTAACATAAAGATATCTTTCCTTTATGATTATTATTTTGTTTCAACAGTAATCGGGTCGGATGTTTAACCCAACAATAATGACGATTGTCACCATTCGAAATCAATAATAAAATAATCGTCTTTTCTCTTCCACGATACGAAGTCTGTCTGAGAGGATAGATCATTCGTTTTTCGTCGTCGTATCCAAGGACGTTCACCGCTACTGTGGGATTTTGAACCTCGAAACGTTCGATATGTTTTAACTCTGTTGGAAAAGTCACTCCGGTCCAATCGAGATTTTTAGAAGTTTCCTCGTAACGAGAAACTCTATCGGTGTGTATTTCGACAGGGTATAAAGCGGAGGTGACTGCCCATTTAAAACACTGATCATCTTTATTTCTCACGTTGACCACGGCATGTTTCTTAGTCAAGAAATACGGTAATTCCAAGTAGGAAGATCCTTTCAACGATTCGTTTTTAGTCATGTGAATTTCGAGTTTCAACACCTCACCGAATGTCCAATTACTACCTTCATTTTGATAATTCGCGAGAGATGTCAAAATCTTGTCTTTCATCTTTTCGAAAACGTCCGATAGATCTGAACCTCGAAATACGAGTTCGACGTTAGATCTGAAATATGCATTTTTCATGATGCTCTCGTCAGACTTCACGTCGATTTTATTCATTATGCAATGGAGTATCATCTTAATTTTTAATCCCACATTCATGTATTCGCGAAACAAATCCAATACTTCTTTCTTCACCCATTCCATGAACAATTTCGGATCGACTTTCTTCAACGAGGGAATCACGTCGAAAGTTTTAAAAATGCCTTTGATCGCACTCTCCCGTTCTACGGGTTTTGATTGGAATAGTTCCGCAACGAGTCGTGTTACATATTCTTCTCCTTTCCCTTCGTCGATTGCTCATTGAATTTTGCTCGATATATCTCGTTTGTCTTGAATCTGAAGTGCATCACTCGTTTTCGTTTTAGTTTTTCTTTTCTTTTCTATGGAAACTTGATGTTTTTCAACGGCTTTTCGTTTAGTCGTCTTCTTATTTTTCGCAACCTGTGCATCTTTTGACGTCCTTGCTATCGACATTTTGTTTGCCTTTCTAGCGTTTCGCAAATATTCTTGTATGACTTCAATTTTTTTTGATTTAGTTCTATGCTTTCTGAAATCTGAAATTTGTAATAGTTTACAAATCTCGTTTAACTGAGGTATGGTTTTCTCATTTAAATTTACCATTGTTTTATCTGTTTGCTTCATTTGTAAGAATATTTTTTTTTTGGAATTTTGTATTAAATAATTTGTTAAAAAAGTGTTGCTTTTTTACTCTTTATATATAATAGAAAAAAAAGTTAAATTTTAAATTCAATTTTGTTTAATACAAATTTAAAATAAACATTATTTGTAAGAATTCATAAAAAACTAAATAATCGATCATGACAACAACACCTAAAAGATGTGAATTGAAATTGAAACGAGACGAAAGGTATGAGAAATCCAGTTTTAATATCTATACATTACAACCACACGATCCCATCAAATTGAATGAGGTCGAGATGGTGGACTTAGAATGCTACTACCACAAATATCGAATGTGTTTGAAAGTGGATGAAGCTGCGCTCGATTTGTTTTACGAGTACCAAAGCGAACTGTTGATTAATATCATCGTCGCCGAAGACAGAGAATTCGACAGGGGTGATTTATTGTTGTCCTATGGAGGTTACATATATCCAATAATCTCACCCAAACTCGTGAAGAAATCGGGTGGTGAGAGCGCATTCGCCTGTGAAAAAAAACTCAAAAGAGTAAAGATGAACATTCACACCATTTTCGTATGTGGAAAAATGACGAATGTCAACTTGCTAATAACGGACTTGGAAATATAAACAATAGAGAGATTGAAATTAAAAAATTTAACTTTTTATATATATATATAAAGAGAAAAAAAACTTTTACTAAAAAAATTTTACATTAAAGAAAATTAAAAAAACAACTTTTTTATATATATATAAAGAGCCAAAAAAAAAAATAACAAACTTTTTTTAACAAATTATTATTTAAATACAAAATTTAAAATATACATTATTTGTAAGAATTCGTAAAAACAAAAAAACAAATAATCAATCATGAAGACAACAACACCTAAAAGATGCGAATTGAAATTGAAACGAGTCGAAACATATAAGAAATTCGGTCATAAAATCTATAGATTACAACGACACGATCCCATCGAATTGAACAATGTCGAGACGAAGGGTTTAGAGCACAAATACGAGAAATATAAGATGCCTCTGAAATTGAACGAAGCCGCGCTCGATTTGATTTACGAGTACCAACGCGATCTGCAGAACATCGTCATCGCCGAAGATAGAGAATTCGACAAGGACGATTTGTCATTGCCCTATGGAAATTACATATTTCCAAACATCTCATTCGAACTCGTGAAGAAATTGGGTGGTGAGAGCGAGTTGACCGATGTAAAAAAACTCAAAAGAGTAAAGATAAACATTCAACACGTTTTCGAAAAAGGAGAAGACACGAGCGTCAACATGCTAATAACGGACTTGGAAATATAAACAATAGAGTGATTGATTTTTAGCGAAGCAAAAATTAAAAAAACAAAATAAAATAAAATAAGATCATCTTTAGATCTCATTTACATTTTTTTTTTTTTTTTTTTGTTTTTCCTTCTTCTTCACTATCATCATAATATATTATAATAACATTTCCTTTTCTCTCAAATTTCAGCGTCGATTCTTCTTTTTCTTTTTTTCTTTTTCTTTGTGATGTGATACATTTATGGTAACATTTTTGTTTATCTGAATCATAATTATGAACGAATGTTGTGCATCTCTTGGTAACACTCGCATCATTACCATTCACTTCAGAAGGTAGTGGTGATCGTGGAAAGCATCGTCTCATTCTCAACCGTATATCCCGCGCTTTATCTATCTCTTTCCTTAGATATCCATCATTAGCATCTAACCATTTTTTTATTTCTTTGCTCTCTGGCTCGCGATGTTCGTCATTATCATCAAATTGTTTCTCCACCTTTTCATCCAGGTGATAAATTTGTTTCTCCACCTTTTCACCCATTTTAAATATATTATTTTATACTTTCTATGATTTTATATATTTTATATAATTTTATATTTATAATAACATATTCAAAATCGGTATGTTCTTAAATGGCGAATTCTCACCGAGCAACAAACCCTTGCCGAATCGCTTGATGTTCCGTCCACTCTTCACATAGAGACCATTTCCTCTCAGAGAGTTGCCACCTCTAACGGGTTCTAGATACAATCCTTTACCGCTGTCGTCCACGTGGACGTGACACACGGCTCCTCCCTTCTTCAAAAACAGTCCGTCGCCACTCATTAATTTCTCAACTCCCGAACTAGCGAGTCCCGTGAGAGCTCCCACGCCGAGAGTCTTTCCGAGAAAGGGTAGCGCCTTTGCGGCGAAGGGTAATGCTTTTGTGGCGATTCCTGCCAATAGCGGTAGGAAACCGCCTTTCATTCTCAAATTGTATCTCAATTGAGCGGGACTCAATCTCACCGCCAACCCTCTTCCATCGCGAATCGCTTTCTCCATCCTTTTGATTTGACTTCTGGTCCAGGCAATCGAATCCTGTCCGCCTCTCGTCAGATCTTCGTGAGTGAATTTGAATCTCACCGCCTCGCCTCGAGTTCTTAATGCTCTCTCAAGTTTCTTCCTCTGTCCTGCGGATATGTTCACGTTTTTAACCACGTATTCTGTCATAATTTCTGGGTTTTTTAAAATATATTTACTTCAATTGTTTCTTGTTTAATAATTATATTAAAATAATTTTGTAAAAATTAATATTGCGTTTATTTTATTTTTTTGTTATCTATATATATATAATATTTTTTTTTTTTTACTTTTATATTTCTCTTATGTGAAATCGTATCGTCACTCTCTCTCCGCGAAGATCTAACAGTTCACCATTTTGATCCGTCAACGTGGTTTTGAGACTATACAACGTGTCTAAAATCACTGGTAGATAAACTAAATTTCGAGGTCGCTCCACGATCTTATAACCCGGCGACACGTTTGGAAAGAAGGAATAGATCGTCGGCTGAGCGCTACCATTCACGTAGCTTCCAGCAATCACGTCCACGTTCACCAGAATGCTATTGACAGCGAGAATGTCGACCGTATTTTCAGATGCCGCGTGGCCTCGATACATCTTTCGATCGAATCCCAACATCTTGCCTATAGAATCGTCCGTGTTGAAATCCACACGAAAATTATCTTCCAAATCCAACATCGTCTGTAAGGTATTAGGATTGGGAGCGAGTCTGATCTTGTTGCTTCCCTTTCCATCCGTCTTCATTCGCGTCTGAATGTAATGGTTCAAATCGTCTATGTCGTAACTCCCTTTGGGAATTCGAATCTCCAACCAATCCGTTCCGTCGGAATACTTGAACGAGTTATTCTTTTTCGGTGACGTTGGGAAAGGAATAATAAGTCTCCAGATTCACCAAAGCCATCTCGTAACTTTTCTCTCTATTCAATTCGATGGAAGGTTCGAATTTCGTAGCGAATCGAGTTGAATCGCCACTCACCACGATTTGAATGGATTGTTTCGCAGCCGTATTCTCGGCTATCCGTTCTAACAATTCTCCATGTTCAAACATTATATTTAATTTTATTTTATTTTTTTATTCAAAACTAATTATTTGAAGATTTATTATTTTTCTAATTTTTATTTTCACGCTCTACCTTATTATTATTACCATCGGGAACATAAAACTTGTCGAATCCGCACCGATATTTTCCGCGATTAAATTCCCTCGTCAAATCGATCACGACGAAATTGTAAAGTCCACCATCCCAAACCCTCCTGCAGAATCTCCTGAATTCCGCAGCGCTCATGTCGTTTGCGATGTGATCGCCGTAGATGTGATTGAGATTCTTGAGATCTTGGCGAAAGAGACATAGAAAATTAGCGTTCTCCCTTATCGTCTGTCTGGGCAATCGAAAATAATTCTGCGACAGGTAGAAACAGTCCAGGTTGCTGCGTCGACCCCTAACGTAATACGATTCGCATCGGTTCTGTCTCTCCAAAAGCAGATCGTCGAAAATCATGAGATTCTTATCTTTCGATTTCAGTTCTCTAGGATCCGGAACGTCGCTAGCGTTCTCATAAAATCGACACTCGACGTTCGAAGATGCATTTCTCTTCATCAGCTCCGTCGCCGCGCCGTCCAAAATGGTCGAGAGCGGAGCTCCACACTTGTCGAATTCCGCCCTACTGTCAAAGATTCTGGCTATGACGTCCTTGGGCAATCTGCGATCCATGCACTCTCGAAGCAATCTGTATTCGGGTTGAAACAAGCTCTTGCCAAACACGAACAATCTGTCGTAATCCAACCAGTCGGGTCGGGACAACAGATTCATCAACAGATTGGTCTTTCCACAATTCGATTTTCCCACTATCAAGCCTCTTATGCTCTTGGGAAAGTACTCGTTATTCGACCTCTTGGTCGCGGCGTCGTTCCAAGACATATCTTTAATGTTCATCTTTTTGTTTTATTTTTTTTTGTCTGTTATTTTAGATTCTTTTCAAACACAAATTTTTTATGTTTTTCAAACTCTGTTTTTTAATGTTTTTATTATTATTATTTATTTATATCGCACCGTCGCGAGTTCTCTTCAATCCGGATCCACTCGTCATTTTGGCTAAATCTTGTATGGGCACCACGCCATCCTTCAAATCTTTCCAATCTTTCAGCGTTCGCTCTAACGGAGCTCGCTTCGCCGGCGGCGGACTGATCAACTTACCGATCAACGCGTCGGCTGCCCTCTTGCCAGCCGCAGAACCTATCCTACCACTGGCTTCGGAAGCGGCTTTCTTACCAGCATCCAAAGCCGTCTTCTTACCGACCTCAAACGCGGTCGATGCGAGTTTTCTACCCGCATTGCTCGTGAACGCTCGCATTATAGAATCGACGATGCCAGAACCGCCTTGAACGTAAGTCCTGACGTATCCCCTGTTCTTTATCACCAACATATTTTATTTTTATGATATATTTTTTTGTTTTTGTTTTTTCACTGGTAAATCGTTTTTTGCCGTTTAAATACTTTTTTATTATTCTAGTGTAAGAATTTACTGTTTTATTTTTGTTTGTTTGTTTGTTTGTTTCTCTCTCTACTTATTATTATATACGCATCAACCCTTCAATTCGTTCATCAGCCTTTTATACTGGTTTTTATTCAAAACCTTCTGTCTCAACAATTCGTCAGATATGGCAACTATCTGATTATCTAATCCCGTGCTACCAGCCCGTCTGCTCGCCATCAACAAACTCAATCTCTGCCACAGAGCTTCGGGATCGCTCGGAAGAAAAGTAGCGGTTTTCACCACCGATTCGACGAACTTCTTGTTCATCTCCCATATGGGTTTCACCACTTTCGTCCACTTGTAACCTCTGTGGGCTTTGGGTCTCGTCTCTCTGGCATCGTTATTTCTCTTCATGGCGTGGGTGTGAACTAGAATGTCGCCGTAATTGTCGAAATCCTGTTCCGTGTAATCTCCAGGCTTATCGTAAAGAAGCAATCTCCGCAGACCATCGGTTACTTCATATTTATTCGAACCCACGATCAATTCGTCATCGTACATTTCCACTTCCGTATCACCTACAAAAGTTCTCCCCTGAGAATCCTTATAAATTCCATACGGCTGATCTCTCTTACCGCCATCATCATCGGACGATGCGATGCTACTAGTGGTGATAGTCGAAGCCGTATCATCAGACTCGCTCATATCTGTTTGAATTCCCGTGGGAACGTAATCCGGTGTAGATTGAACGGAATACCTATTTCCAAAACTAGGAGGCAACGAACCCATTCTCAAAGAACTCTCCTTTATGGGTCTCAATTCTTCGACTATCTCCTTCCTGCTTCGCTCTTGACCCTCCGTCACGGGTTTAAATATTTTTGCGGCTTCGCGTCTGAGTTCCATCTCACCGAGACGTCTGCTCCTATCAGCAGCCTGAATCGCCTTCTTAGCACGTAAATACTCGTCTAAAATTCGATCTCGACGTCTCGGATCCATCTTTCAAAACATCTTTCGTTTGAATTGTTTTTATTTATTTTCAAAATTAAATGTTTAATTATATTTTTATATTTTATGTTTTAAGTATATTAAAATCTCTTTCCGTCTTAATATAATATCTGAAAATATTCACATCACCGCCTCAAAACAATTGCCGATTCTGGACCATCTGTACCAACGCAATTGCCGGTTCTGAACCGCTGGTTTAGAATCCCCAAAACTGTTTTTTGAGTTGTTACAGATGGTCCAGAATCTTTTGCGTTCGCCGACGATGGATCGGTGGTCTGATCTGCGATTCGAACGTCGACAAAATTACGTACAAGATACAACTGAAGATGTACGATTTCACCCTTTTTTTAAAAACGCGCGTTCACCACGAGTATTTGAACGTTAAAAGCGCGATCTAGGAGTCGCGACTGTACATGGGGGGATTCAAGACCATGTACAGTTTTATGAACAAGCGTGTGATTTAACACTGAATTCCACGTTGGTGAACGCATCGTGAACGTATTTTGTACACCTTACTCGAATATGCGGATACAATTTGGGACAACTGCACAGAAAACGACGCGACGAATTTAGAGCGCATCCAAATCGCCGCCACGCGGGTCGTAACAGGGGCAACCCTGAGTGCTAGCAAAGCATTATTATACGCGGAAACGGGGTGGGAGGTGCTCCAGAAAAGGCGTGAAAAGCATAAACTTATCCAATATTTCAAAATGTATCATAATCTTGTACCGCCCTATATTTCCAATAGAATTCCCCTCCTGCCTCCATGAACCTAAACGCAAATACCCAGCAGTCCCAGAACCTTCGCGTCCCCTTCTGTCGCACCAAACAATATCAAACATCGTTCTTCCCATCGACAACCAAGTTATGGAATGACCTCCCAATGGGAATCAGAAACAATTGCTCACTGGTCGATTTTAGTAATTACTTGAATCAAGATACTATTAGACCCCCACCATATTTTTCTTTTTCAATATCACGTAAGGCACAAATATACCATTGTAGATTGCGTCTAAGATGCAGTAATCTCAACGACCACTTGCACATGAACTATTTAAAGGACACCCCGAACTGCTCATGTGGGCAGCGTGAGACCACTGAACACTTTCTACTCTACTGCCCGAATTATAACATGATTCGACGCTCGACCCTGGGGTCACTGCCCTTCCCACTCGATTGCAATATTTTACTCTATGGGTCTGCTTCTCTTAGTAACAGGGACAACTGTATAGTGTTCAAAAACGTCCAGAAATGTATACAAGATACGGCAAGGTTTAAATAACCTCATCAGTGAACAAACGTGCTTCGTGATAATTGACCGGCGACGACTTGGTGGGAGTGTATAGGTCAGCTATACCCTCGCCCGAAGCTGTCGTCGCTCAGTTAAATACTCGTAATTACCTCCTTGTGTGACCATGGGCACTTCGGTATCCATGAGGCCTTCTGCGGTTCCATTCGGCACTGTGCTCGTGTTAGTGCCTTGGAGACTCGAGTCGGGAGACAGAGGTTGGCTGCTAGCACCCCTTCTACATCCTAACCTAACGAATCATTAACCATGCTGTTATCCGTTCCTTCTGTACTGTGGGGCCTTCTTGCGAACAGAAAAGGATCGTCAGATGATTTTGCAATAATTGGCCCCAAACTGCAATCACTGATGAACTAGAACATTTATATAGCCATTGCCATGATTGCTAAAGAACCCTTCTCGTCTCTAGTTGCAAATAATCTAATTACGATCCGGAAGGTTTTCCCATACTTCGTCTCTCACTGAATAGCCGTACCCAAATCTTCTATCAACTCACGTCCACTCTTCTGTAGTACCATCCTATGAACTTCTACCTTGACTTCGGGCCCAATACGAGAGCGGTGACGGCTACCAGCTTATTTCAATCTGATCAGCCAACTTCCATCCTTGAACTATTAAACATTGCTATCTGCCACTCATATAGCTCGGTGTAAACAGGGAGCAAACACAGTATTCTGAAGCTGTTACTTAAGGCAGTCCTATGTTGAGTGTTGTCCCGTGCTCGTGTTGGGTTTGGAGTAATTCTTCTCTTTTCTTTACTGTATTGTTTAATACAATATCTAATTTAACCAGTACATTGCATAAAATGATCTATACATCATAACCATGATTACCAACTGCACAATGTACTCAAATTTAATATCTGGATTGTAACATACTGTCGAAGCCATCGCGAGAGTTTATAAGTTCTGTTTTATTGAGTGGAAACGATCTTGTAAAAGCGTTAAGCTTATTGTCGAATCCACGCCCGTTTTATTTTTGTATGCAATTATTTGAAATAAATATTGTTTAAACTAAGATGGGCAGGAGAGATCCTTAGCAAAATGTGAGTAGCTTATACTTTCCTATGAGGGGTTAGCCGAGCCGTTCAACTTTCGAAGGACTTTAGCGATCCCGTTCCTCCTGGCAATTCGCAATAGATTTTCAGGTCATCCTCATATACGATTACAAGATCTATCAAAGATTAAGTTGACATTTTAACATACACATTTTATTAAAAATAGCATCCAAATCGGATCGCACTTATCTCTTACACTTAATGAATTTAATTATAAGGAATAATCGATATGTTTTAGACATTTACTAGAAACAACCCGATTACTATTAAAACAACCTTTTCTGATAGCTCTGAGACAGAAGTGGGAAACTTGATGCATTTGAATAGTAATGTTTGTGAATAAAGATGACCGGTTGTGGCCTTTACGTTAGACCAAGGCTTAAGATATGCTTTTGAAATCAATTTAAAATTACGCGTTCAAAGACTCAAGGGTACGATTTTTATTTCATCGATTGGGATTTCTTGCAAACAATTGTAAACTGTGTTCGAATATTTTTTTCTGAAATTTTAGCACGAAATAAAACAGACAACGAATATCTTTCTGATGCATCAATCTACACTGCACACGTTAAGATTTGGAACTAGGTCATCCATAAGGACAGACAATCTCACTTGCCAGTACAATGAAATACTGAGGACACCAGAAGTAAAGCTATAATCCATTGCACTGTCGTCTTTGCGAATTCAAAGCCACGGAGAGGTGTTACTTTGGAGCTGGGTCCGTTGACTAAGAGTCATTATTAGGATGACAACATAAACAGATGATCCTGTTGAAGTTACATAATTAAATATGATATAATTCAAAATCAAGGTCTTTACGTGTTTGTTATAATTTTTAGGAAGAGAAACAATTATACGCAGTTTACGATCCAATTCGGGCCGCTCGTAACTCTGTACATAAAAAAGTGACCGTTTATTTCCATTCTTATATATCACAAGAACTAGTATATTGTATGTTGTCTCCGCCAACATGTATGATATATTGAGATTTAATACCTGGATGTCGGTTTTCAAAAACCGAGCCGAGGCGAGGCGTTTAAATGAGACATCCAGGAATTAAATTTCTATATACCATACATGCTGGCGGAGATAACGTTATTGTCCCGTTTGAAACACAATAGAAACATAGTTGAAACAAATTTGTGGACGAGTTTCTCACGCTCCGCAATCAGTTGGACCAAACTCGCGAATAATTGTTTTGTTTTTTTTTAAACGCAGAAGACAACAGATAGAGTTACGTCCCTTGGGTTGGGAACGTAAACATATCGGGAGCTAAATATTTGTTGACACATTTGCTCTTATTTTATTTTTCTCAAGTTGTTTGATTTAATTATTCGACTATTTAATTAATAAAAGCAAAATATGATCGAATTGTCAGACATTTGATGATATTTGTGACCATTTTCAGGTTTCTTGGTTCGATTTTTATACCGAAGCGAGCGAAATCGAAAAACTTTCATTTAAACCATATACCCCCGATGTTTCGCGTGCCCTTATACACTGGATGTTTCACGTTCTCATTTTCCTTGGATGGTGGTTGCACCCTTTGCCATGGCTATTTGTCCTGGGCATTCTGACCAATCAAAAGACATAATTTATCGGGATAGAGGGACAATTTATATTATCTGTGAGAGCGTTTTCCAAATAGACCTGGAACTCGCGTGTTTTCATCATGTTTTTTTTCGTCTAATTTTAGGGTCTCTCGAAGCTGCAGGTAGACTACACAAACAAAAGAGTGTCATACATAAACTATGCACGATCAGGAACCACAAAAGTTATCACAGATTACAATGCTGTATGTATGCCATACATGTCTTGGAACACATGCGTATTTTTTCTACAAAGTATGAGGTGGTAACGTGAGGATATTTTAATTGAATCTGATCCATTCCACTATTCATGTTCAACTTTATATGACCACCAGCTTGTGCATGATGTAGGCAGACCGCTGAATATACAGTACAGCTTCCCTTGGCTGATAACCTTCCACGGGTGGGCAGTATTTCCACGGACGCAATAATATTATTTTCCAAACATTAATTACAACCCCCTAGGGAGGTTTGATCATCCCCTACTAGGCGGGTCCTCAGGTGGCGGATAGAGGACGGCCTGCTCAGTTGGGCGGGTTTGCTAATTTCTAATTGGCAGGTTTGCTCAATTGAGCTGGTTCGCTGCGAAATACACGAATACGCAGCCCCGGACCAAAATGATCAACCCTGCTAATACCATCTGGCAGGCACCTTGTTCTCCCGTGAGGTGCGTTCTGAAGGCCCCGGAAGAAGGAATCCTGGCAGTTGAGGACTCGGGCCCTGGTTAGGGCAGTCTCCAAGGATGGGGATCAGGTCGTAAACTCTGTTTGGCCCTGGTCTCCATTTTTTCAGATAATGTCCAAGACACTGCTTTGGCCCCAATTTCGGGAGTAGAAGGATGGTCGGATTGTCCGTTCTGGCCAATCGGGAGCCCCCACCCCCAAAAGTACTGGGTGTCACGTCGGGGGGCATTTGGTGATCATTCAATCAGTCATTTCTTTTTATCACACATCATAATTGCCAATGTGTACTGTTTCAAACGTTCTATTTTATGAAATACTTAGTTTTGCTGCGCTGTCTGTTTAACTTATACATGGCAACTGTAATTACAGTGTTTTGTGTAGTGATTGGTTGGATGATCGCCATCTGAAGACCTGGAACTTCCACACACGGGCCAATCAGTCGGTGGTATGCCTCGGCATCAACACCGACTGAGTATACTGCTCCATACCAGGTATGTGGGAATACCGGCAACCCGGTGGGTTCACTGCGTGGCAGTAACCCTACCCCTTGTTGGACTCCGTGGTGGGTGGGAGCCGGGGCAGTGAACAATTTAACTTACAAACATGTCATCCAAACCTAACAAATCAAAAAGACTTTTTTCGGCTACTGACCTAGTAAACTCTGATTCTGACGACGATTTGATAGCTTCTCTGATACCACCGGAAGATAATATACCAAAATTCATTTTGCTGCACTCAACAGATGAAAACAAGAAACTCAGCACCATCAATCCTTTTGCCCTTGAAAAGGCCATCAAAGGTATTGCGGGGACTGTAAAAGATATCAAAAAATTAAGATCAGGTGATATAAAACAAACAAATATTGTATTAAATTTGTATTAAACAAATTCAAGTACATAATCTTATGCACACTACAAAAATTATTGATTTTAATATTAAGGCCGATTACCATAGAACTCTAAATACAAGCAAAGGTGTCATAAGAACTCGAGAACTGGCAGAAATGGAAGAAAGCGAAATTGCACTGGAACTTAAACCCCAAGGTATAACAGCTGTCAAACGGGTGGAAATAAAAAAAGATGGAAAACAAATTAAGACCAATACATACATATGTACCTTTGATGGCACCAGGCCCCCAAAGTCTATCAAAATTGGTTACTTGAGCATTGGAGTGGATTTATACGTCCCGAATCCACTCCGATGTTTCAGGTGCCAAAAGTTTGGACATGGACAGAATTCCTGTCGAGGCAAACAAATATGTTTCAAATGTAGTTTAAGCCATGATGGACCTTGTGAAACATCCACATATAAATGTATCAACTGTCGGGGCAATCACATATCATCGTCAAAGGATTGCCCTGTCTGGAGGAAGGAAAAGTTGATACAAAAGATTAAATGTGAAAAACAGATTAGTTTTAAAGATGCCAGAGACATCGTAACATCTATGCCTGGCATGAATATATCAATACCAACTTATGCCTCAACTTTGAAACAAAAGAAATCAACCGAATCAGTGTCATGCCAAACTGAATATACCTGGCTCAGGGGTTCAATTTCAACCACATTACAATCTTTTACAATAGAAAATAATTTAACTCAAGGAAGATCTACACAAACAAACAGCACTGCTCAAGAAACGATTAAGACACCACACATAAAGGAACATCCACAACAAAATCTACACCAGCGGAAGCAAGACAGGACAACAATAAATCAGATCAGCCAACTAGAAAAGACAACACAAATCCAAAAACAGAGCATATACAGAAATCGCAGCAGCAAAATCTGAGTCAGAGTCAGAGAAGAAAAACAGGAAAATTTGGAAAAAAAGGAAAAAAAGAAAATAGAGAAAGTAAAACAAAAACAGTTATCAGACAGAACACCAAAGGCCCTTCAAGACCCTGTTACACGTAACAGGTTTGAAGGTTTTGAGAAGATGGATGTCGGTGACGGCACTGACGAAATGTTCGAGCAACTGCGCTCAACATCTTAGAATAAGTCCCCAAAACAAAATCACCAAAGAAACACACTGGGGCAATATCGCCCATACGTCCACCATCCCAAACTTCAACCAAATATGGATAATACACAGAGAAATAATATCATACAGTGGAACTGTCGAGGTTTTAGAGCTAATTTCAATGAGCTTGGTCTTCTAAGCCACAAATATAAACCTGCTGCGTTTTGCCTGCAGGAAACTCTTTTAAAGAAACCCGAGGCTCAGGATCATTCAGCCTTTAAGCATTATACATCGTATAATGCCTGGGCAGATGAAACTGATCTTCATATTCGTGGAACGTCCGTCTTGGTTAGAAACGACATTATTCACAGTCCTGTATCTTTGCAATCAAATTTACAGGCTGTAGCGGTACGCCTAACCTTAGACAAGACAATCACCTTATGTTCTATTTACGTTTCACCGAGTAAAACGCTACAGCTGAATGATCTTGAGTTACTGGTCCGACAACTCCCAACTCCGTACATTTTGTTGGGTGATTTTAACGCGCATAGCCCTATTTGAGGTAATTCCTGCAGTCAAGAAGATGGAAAAGGTAAAACTGTAGAAGAATTCATTACAAAACATGATTTATGCTTGTTTAATGATGGTTCAGACACTTATCTGCACCCCGCATCTGGTTCGTATACATCAATTGATCTTTCAATTGTATGCCCTTCTATCTTCCTTGATTTTTCTTGGAAGGTAGAAGACGGCTTGTGCGGGAGTGACCACTTTCCAATTGTGTTGGAGAGTGTAGTTCAGGCGGACGATGAGAGGGGGCCCCAGTGGAACTTTAAAAAAGCCGATTGGGACACTTTCTCATCGCTTTGTTCTGAGCGCCTCACACGGGAGAAATTTCAAGATAGTGCTGATCAAATAGAACTTTTTACAAATGAGCTGCTTGACATTGCAGCTACAGTTATCCCTAGAACGTCGGCAAATCCAAAACGTTTCGCCAAACCATGGTTTGATAGTGAGTGTAAACAGGCTATAAGAGATCGGAAAAAAATTGAAAGGGAATTTAACAAGTCAACTACAACACATAATTTGGATAAACTGCGTATTAATCGGGCAAAAACAAGACGACTTATAAAGCAAAAAAAGAAAAATTCTTGGGAAACTTATGTGTCTAAAATTAACCAAAACACACCAATCACAAAAATTTGGAAAATGATTAAAAAGATTAAAGGAAAAGAAACAAAATCAACTGTACAACACCTGAAGGATAACAACACATTAATCACATCCAAAGCAGAAATTTCAAACAAACTCGCTTCCACATTTTCTAAACATTCGTCGTCTGAAAATTGTAATTCAGAATTCATCAAAATTAAAAAACAACAAGAAAAACAAAAAATAAAATTTACTTCCAATAATCTAGAGGATTATAATGAACCTTTCTCTATAGAAGAGTTACACAACTCTTTGTATAGAGCAAAGGATACTGCTACTGGTCCCGATGATATACATTAAAAACTTTTAAGTAATTTGTAATAGCGAAAATCTAGAGAAACAAATGTTTCATGGAACAAGTATTGACAATCAAAATATTCTAGCACCCAACCAGTTAGAGGAATGTGATTATGAGTATTATGTAGTTTTTATATTCCCTGTTCATTTCTCATGGAGAACCAAAATCTAATAAAATTCAGCCGATGAAGTTTTGCTCTGTTGGAAATTGCTGGAGAGTGTTTGCTGGCATCCTCCAGTAATTTGTAAAGGAGCAAATCTGGATAAACAAATGTTTCGTGGAACAAATGTTGACAATTAATATATTCTAGCACTCAACCAGCAGAGGAATGTGATCTGAGTATTCCTGTTGTAGTTGCTATATTCCCTGTTCATTTCTCATGGAGAAGCAAAGTCTAATAAAATTTGATCGATGAAGTTTTGTTCTGTTGGAAATTACTGAAGGGTGTCTACTGACATCCTCCAGTAATTTGTAGCAGAGCAAATCTAGAGAAACAAATGTTTCATGGAACAAGTATTGACAATCAAAATATTCTAGCACCCAACCAGTTAGAGGAATGTGATTGTGAGTATTCATGATGTAGTTTTTATATTCCCTGTTCATTTCTCATGGAGAACCAGAATCTAATACAATTTAATCATGGAGAACCAAAATGTTCAATTCATTGCTCCCTGTTCACTTCTCATGGAGAACCATAATCTAATAAAATTCAATCATGGAGAACCAAAATGCTCTATTGGAAATTACTGGAGAGTGTCTGCTGGCATCCTCCAGTAATTCGTAATAGAGCAAATCTGGAGAAACAAATGTTTCGTGGAACAAATGTTGACAACCAAAATATTCTAGCACTCAACCAGTTAGAGGAATGTGATTGTGAGTATTCCTGTTGTAGTTTTTTATATTCCCTGTTCATTTCTCATGGAGTACCAAAACGTAATAAAATTCAATCGATGAAGTTTGGCTCTGTTGGAAATTGCTGGAGGGTGTCTAGTGACATCCTCCAGTAATTTGTAATAGAACAAATCTAGAGAAACAAATGTTTCATGGAACAAGTATTGACAATCAAAATATTCTAGCACTTAAGCAGTTAGAGGAATGTGATTGTGAGTATTCCTGTTGTACTTTTGTATTCCCTGTTCATTTCTCATGGAGTACCAAAATCTAATAAAATTTAATCATGGAGAACCAAAATGTTCAATTCATTGCCCCCTGTTCACTTCTCATGGAGAACCATAATCTAATAAAATTCAATCATGGAGAACCAAAATGCTCTATTGGAAATTGCTGGAGGGTTTCTGCTGGCATCCTCCAGTAATTTGTAATAGAGTAAATCTGGAGAAACAAATGTTTCGTGGCACAAATGTTGATAACCAAAATATTCTAGCACTCAAACAGTTAGAGGAATGTGATTGTGAGTATTCCTGTTGTAGTTTTTTTATATTCCCTGTTCATTTCTCACGGAGAACTAAAATCTAATAAAATTTGATCAATGAAATTTTGTTCTGTTGGAAATTACTGGAGGGTGTCTTCTGGCATCCTCCTGTGATTTGTAATAGAACAGATCTGGAGAAACAAATGTTTCGTGGAACAAATGTTGACAATCAAAATATTCTAGCACTCAACCAGTTAGAGGAATGTGATTGTGAGTATTCCTGTTGTTGTTTTTATATTCCCTGTTCATTTCTCATGGAGAACCAAAATCTAATAAAATTTGATCGATGAAGTTTTGTTTTGTTAGAAATTACTGGAGGGTGTCTACTGGCATCCTCCGGTAATTTGTAATAGAGCAAATCTGGAGAAACAAATGTTTCGGGAACAAATGTTTCGGGAACAAATGTTGACATTCAAATATTCTAGCACTCAACCAGTTAGAGGAATGTGATTGTGAGTATTCCTGTTGTAGTTTTTATATTCCCTGTTCATTTCTCATGTAGAACCAAAATCTAATAGAATTCGATCGATAAAGTTTCGCTCTGTTGGAAATTGCTGGAGGGTATCTGCTGGCATCCCCCAGTGGTTGGTAATAGAGCAAATCTGGAGAAACAATGTTGCGTGGAACAAATGTTGACAATCAAATTTTCTAGCACTCAACCAGTTAGAGGAATGTGATTGTGAGTATTCCTGTTGTAGTATTTATATTGAATATTGGAGGGTGCCTGTTGGCAATTAAAAATCAAGCACTCAGTCAGTTAACAAAACGTGAGTGTGCCTGCTATTGTCTCCATATTCATTGTTCTCACTTCAGAGTAAACAGAAACTAATGACTATACCTGCTGCAGGTTCAATATTACCTGCTGCAGTATCCAAATTACCTGCTGCAGTATCCATATTATTTAGTTTTCATATTCTTTGTCCATAAAATTCGATCGATGAAGTTTTGCTCTGTTGAAAATTGCTGGAGGGTGTCTGTTGGCATCCTCCTGCAATTTGTAATAGAGCGAATCTGGAGATAGAAAGGTAAATTTTCAAATAAAATCTAGCATTCATTCTGTTAGCATCTTCCAATATTCTGTTAAGGGACAACGTGGAGGTAATATTCTAAGAAGTTCTCATATTTTTCGCTCTTTCCCAATTGTGTATAATGAGGAGGTTAACAAGTTGAGGAAAAGCGAGTATGCCTGCTGTAGTCCGACATGCATATTCCTATTTCATTTGCCTACTGACACTCTCCAGTAGGATATAACAGGACAAACTCTGGGAACAAATGTAAATATCTTAAATAATCTAGCACTTGACTAGTTATAGATAATTCTACATGGAAATTGGACTTTATAGACTCCACCCCACTAATATCAACCCACCTAAGAATATTGAGAAATCGCAATATTTTAGATAAATATATCATTGTCTTTGTTTCGATACTGTAGTTTAGTGGCCACTATTTTCCTTTTCCCCGCTCACCACATCCAGTTGATCAGTCCACCCCAACACACATACACCCAAGATTAAGTTAAAAATAAATATCTCTCAGACGTTTTTCCTTTCATTCAGTCAAATTATTTCCATCCATGTATTTGAAAACCACCATAATATAGACTGACCTTCATCTCTGCCATATGTAAACCACCTTAATATCAGATAAATACGAATAATGCATCACAATCATTGTTTTTTTTATAAATCCTTTAGAAATATACTTCGGAACAAATAAATCGATCAGACATGAAACTCCCCCATCAATACGAAGGAGAAATTTTTAAATGTCTGTGTGCACGGAATTTCACTTTTTTCTCTCTCTCTCTCTTTACAACTCGCCATCGTGTTGACATCTTCACGCAATCGTGCTGGTGAATTGTATTATGTTATCCCACTGACCCACTGACCGTATATTTTGTCAGTTTAGTTTGACTGCCCGTTTATCGTCACATTATTATCGGGGAGTGTGGTGAATTGTGTATTAAATTATCCAATTGATCCGCTCACCACATACTTTGACTGATTAGTTTGATCGTCTGTTATAATCACAACATGTTTGCTATGTGCTGATAAATTGTGTATTATATTATCTAACTGATCCACTGACTGTTTACTTAGACAGATTAGTTTGACATTCCATTATCATCATAGCACGTTTATTAAGTATATCTTGTGTGTATGTGTGCATGGGCCCGAACCCGGGGAAAGGAGTTTCAGATGAACCCTTACAAATGTATTCACAACATGTTTGCTATGTGCTGATAAAGTGTGCGTTATATTATCTAACTGATCCACTGACTGTCTACTCAGACAGATTAGTTTGACAGTCCATTATCATCATAGCACGTTTATTAAGTATATCTTGTGTGTATGTGTGCATGGGCCCGAACCTTGGGAAAGGGATTTCAGATGAAACCTTACAAATTTATTCAGATTTATGCCATGATGTTTTGTCGTAACCACCGTTAGTATAAACGTCTTGTTTTGTTTATAAGTTAGCCAGGGACTAAATGACGACGACTTACAATAAAACGGAATGATGAATTCCGTTTTCTGTGGAATATCTATGTTTACTTCTCTCTCTACCCTCTTGTTGAACCCTTACAAATTTTTTTCACAAGATGTTTGCTATGTGCTGATAAATTGTGCATTATATTATCTAACTGATCCACTGACTGTTTACTTAGACAGATTAGTTTGACAGTCAATTATCATTATAGCACGTTTATTAAGTATATCTTGTGTGTATGTGTGCATGGGCCCGAACCCGGGGAAAGGGGTTTCAGATAAACCCTTACAAATGTATTCAGTTTTATGCAATGTTGTATTGTCGTAACCACCGTTAGTATAAACGACTTGTTTTGTTTATAAGTTAGCTAGGGACTAAATGACGACGCCTTACAATAAAACGGAATATTTCTGTGGAATATCTTTGTTTACTTCTCTCTCTACCCTCTTTTTGATCACATTAAACCAATGCAATGAGAAAGATTATCTTCATTTACACACTTTATATTACTCTGTTATAACTCCTGTTGATGTTTCTTTCCAGCCACAAAATAAATTGTCTATATTATTTATGAATCTTCAGGTCTCCTTCATGCGTCCGTGTTTTGGTGTTGCTGATGGAATATTTGTAAATCATGGCGGGTAGTATTAATTTGGACGGGATCCAGACTGATTCTAACTTTGACTTTAATTATCTCATGAACGAGATGACCAACATGTCCAACACAGCTGGTGATTCCCCATCTATATACAACGTTACCGATTGTAAATATCTCCTTCCTAGTGAGTTGCAATCAGAGCTCAGGGACATGAACGGATCTTTCTCTGCATTTCATATCAATTGTCAAAGCCTTAATGCCCATTGGGATCCTCTAAAACACCTTCTATCTGAACTAAACAGTAATGAAAATACATTCGACGTCATTGGTCTCACGGAGGTCTTTCAGATCCCCTCTAATATATCTTATACACTAGAAGGATATCACCCTTTATTAAAACATACCAGACCCTTGGCTGACGATGGTCGAGGTGGAGTAGGACTATTTATAAAAAAGTGACACTAACTTCATTGTCCGAAAAGATCTTTCTATTTTCATACCACATGTGATTGAGTCAATGTTCATAGAACTAAAGGATAAGAATCTGTCGAGAATTATTGGTGTAATATATCGTCCAAACACGGCCCCCAAAGCAGATATAGATCTTTTTCAATCAAAGGTCAACAAAATAACTGACATACTTAACAAGGAAAAGAAAACAACCTTAATCATGGGCGACTTTAATATTGACCTTCTGAAAGTAGCTTGCCACTCGAAAACAGATAGGTTTACAGATTTAATGTTTAGTGAGGGATTTATGCCTGTCATCACCAAAACAACCAGAGTGACAGATCATTCTGCGACGCTCATAGACAATATCTTTTCAAATAATCTAATTAACTCATTCAAATCTGGTATAATTCTCACTGATGTATCCGACCATTTTGGAATCTTTTTCGCTGAATCAGCAAATATGTCACTAGAGAATACAATGCCAACTCTATCTAGGAAAATAAACACTAGCAGTATCGAATATTTCAAGGTATTATTTCCCAGTGTGATTTTGCTCCAGTTATGGAATCCAACTGTCCCAATGCTGGCTATGAACACTTTTTAAATATTTTTCTGAATGCATTTGAATCGGCATTTCCTTTGCAACCTCAAAAACGGAATAAAAAATACATAAAGCGACAGCCTTGGATGACGAAAGGTCTTCTAATCTCAGCCAATAACAAGAATAAATTTTTCATAAAAAAATTAAGAAGTCCAACAGAATTTAATGTCAGAAATTACAAAAATTACTGTCGGGTGTTCAACAGAATTAGAAAACAGAGTAAAGCAATGTATTACGAAAACGTCCTCCTGGAAAATAAAAGTAATATGCGAAAAACGTGGCAAATTCTAAATAACGCTCTAAATAGAAACAAAAACAAAAGCAATTTACCTTCCTTTTTTAATCTGGGTGAAAAAAAGATAAATACACCGAACGAAATCGCTCATGAATTCAATAATTTCTTTGCAAATAAAGGAAAGGAGACCTCAAAACAAATATCGAATCCACGCAAATCTTTCTCCGAATTCATGAAATACCCACTCCCAGATAATATGTTTATTTTACCAACGTCGTCCCTGGAAATTATCAATATTGTAACCAAAATGAAGCCTAAAGCAAGTCAGGATTGTGAAAATATTTCATCCAGTATCCTTAAACATTCGATAGATTCGGTTGCCAACCCCCTTGCACATATCATGAACATTTCACTCAGTCAGGGAATAGTTCCTGACAGAATGAAAATTGCAAACGTAATCCCAATCTTTAAATCAGGTGATGAAAATAACTTCACAAACTATAGACCAATAAGTATTCTCCCTGTCTTTTCAAAGATTTTAGAAAAACTGATGTTTGTTAGACTGATAAAATTTCTCAATAAATTCGATATTCTCTATCACCACCAATATGGTTTTAGGAAGCAGCATAGCACACTACATCCAATTATGCAACTGTTAAAACATGTTGCTATAGAAAATAACAAAGTCAGTAAGGACACCACTTTAGCTATTTTTCTTGACCTTTCCAAAGCCTTTGATACAATAAGCCACGACATCCTCCTTCAAAAACTCGAACACTATGGAATAAGAGGTATCGCTTTAAGTTGGTTAAAAAGCTATCTGAAGAACAGGAATCAGTATGTATCGTTTGGTGATAGCAACTCTAATCTAACTGAACTGACATGTGGAGTTCCACAAGGTTCTATATTGGGCCCTATTTTATTTCTAATATACGTCAATGACATAAGTAATTCAACTACATTAAATATCTTGTCGTTTGCCGATGACACAGAAGCATACAAGTCTGGAGCGGAGATAATTGCCCTAGTCTCAGATTTTAATGAGGAATTAAAAAATATATTTGACTGGTGCACAGCCAACCACCTAGTCCTGAACGAAAAGAAAACGAAATACATGTTACTTAATCCAAGTCACAGAGGTAGGAATGTTACTCATCAGAATGTCTATATAAACAACCGGGTAATCTGCAAGGTTAGTAGTGGAGAAAGTGAGAAATCCTTAAAGTTTCTTGGTATAAATATTGATGACAACTTATCGTACAACACCCACATATCTCAACTCTGCACAAAAGTTGGACTTGCCAACTTCGTTCTAAATAAAGTTAAAAAGTTTCTCCCTCATACTGTTATGAAAACGTTATATTTCACACTGATACAGAGCCATTTCATCTATGGAATTCCGTTATGGGGTGCGTCAAAAGCCTGTGATCGTCTTAAAAAACTGCAGAAACGAGCACTACGAATAATAAATAATAAGAAATACAATGCCCACACTGACCCCCTATTTATCAAAGATAGTATATTGAAGTTAAAAGATTTATACAAATTACACGCCTTATTATTTATGTTTGATTGGCATAATGGAAACCTCCCGGTTTCATTTGCAAACTTCTTCTCAATTGTGAATAACCAACCCAACATAATTACTCGCCAGGCTGGTCTCTTACGCACTCACAAAACCAGAACCAAAACCCTGGATAAATTACCCGTCTTTGCTCTACCAAAGCTATGGAATGAGTTAGAAAGAGATATCAGAAATACAGAGAATAGGAAAGAATTCAAGAAAAAGTTAACAACAATATTTTTCTCCTCTTACTCCGAAAACATTACCTGTTCGAACCCTTATTGTCCGGATTGTAAAAACTAAAATGTATCCCTTTTCCAACGTGGATAGCCGAGACATTTGTCATAAGAAAATTCTTGAATAACTAACTAATCTTATTTTTTCGTTTTGGAGACAAAGCTCAAGTGTCTTCATTGGGGCGAGATCAAGGAGATCGCCCCAAGGGAGGATCGTGGGCTGTGGTTTTGAAACAAGGTGTGAAAACAAAATAAAATTTGAATAACGACTTCTATGAATGGCTGTGGGTGGTTTCGGCGGTTATGTTAGTAAAGGGTTAACTATAAAATCACGTGTTGTCTTTGACAGTAATCGTTGTCTGGTATTCTCGTCCATGTCGCCTCACATTCTGCTCCCACCAACCATTTCGTAGATTTACTCATACTATTACTACCTCCAAGCTAATGGGAGGAACGGTGTCAGCAGAATCAAGGGAGCGACATTTCGCAGTTGATCATCAGCGACACTACGCACGCATGCTGGAATGAGACCAAATCAAGACATAATAACTGGAATCCACACTGTTGCTGTGTAATACCAATTTCTTTCTCTTTCTTTTGCTGATCTTTCTTTCTCTTTTTCTTTTATATCTCTCAGGGAAAGGCAGGGAGACAGCCAATCTGGCTATGCCTTCCCCTGCCAGTATACAATGCTTTAATTATTGGGATTTTGTATTTATATGTACTATAAGAAATATATTTTTGTGTTGAAATTTCAATATGTTAACTCCATGTACTATATGTATACATTGTTATATTTTAGTATACTGGCAAATAAAATACCAATATCAATATCAATAAAACACCTTCCTCAAACTTCACTAGAACTTTTATTGTCAGTTTTTAATGACATTTGGGTGACTGGCCAGTTTCCACCTTCCTGGCGAAAGGCAACAATTGTTCCTATTCCAAAGCCTGATAAGGATCACAGTAGTCCAAGTAATTACAGACCAATTGCACTAACTAGTTGTCTCTGTAAAACCATGGAGAAGATGATCAATGATCGGTTTGTCTGGTGTCTGGAATCGAACAATCTGCTTGCGGATTTTCAGTGTGGTTTCAGAAACCAGAGAAGTACTGTGGATCATTTGGTCAGACTTGAAACGTTTATCAGAAATGCCTTTGCTAGAAAAGAACATGTGGTTGCCATCTTCTTTGATCTTGAGAAGGCATATGATACAACGTGGACGTATGGGGTTTTAAAAGATCTTTTTAACATGGGGTTGAGATGGCGTATGCCTCTTTTTATTGAAAACTTTTTAAAGGACCGCCAATTTCAGGTTCGTGTTGGGTCAACGTTATCTGATCCTCACGAGCAGGAATTGGGGGTTCCTCAGGGTAGTATTTTATCCATTACCCTGTTTTCGGTTAAAATTAATAGTATCATCGATGCAATTGAGAATATGGTAGATTCTTCATTGTATGTCGATGATTTTTTAATCTGTTATAGCAGTAAAAATATGAATGCTATCGAGCGCAAACTTCAGCTGTGTTTGAATAGGATTCAAAAATGGGCCACAGAAAATGGTTTTAGATTTTCCAAGTCAACAACAAATTGTGTTCATTTTTCTAAACTTCGGAGACATCACCTCGATCCGGAGTTAAAAATTGATGGGAGTCCTATTAAAGTTGTTAAGGAAGTGAAATTCTTAGGTTTGTTGTTTGACAACAAACTGAATTTCACTCCCCACATAAAACAACTAAAAGTTAAATGTAAGAAAGCTCTGAACCTGCTGAAAGTTGTTGGTAGCGCCGATTGGGGTGCTGACCAAAAACCTTTGCTCCATCTGTATAGATCACTTGTTCGGTCAAAATTAGATTACGGTTGTGTAGTTTACGGTTCTGCAAGGAAATCATATCTCAAACCACTTGATGCAATTCATAATAGTGGTATTAGAATTAGTCTAGGGGTTTTCGAACATCCCCTATAGACTCGATGCTTGTTGAAGCAGAGGAACCTTCTCTTGAGAAGCGTAGAATTAAATTGTCTCTCCAATATGTGTCTAAACTTTTGGCCAATCCTTCAAATCCTGCTTATAATTGTGTTACAGACCCTCAAAATGTTGATTTCTTTAACCGCCACCAGAAACATATTCCTCCATTGGGAATTAGAATTAAACCCCACATGGAATCTACCAAAATTGAACCACATACAATAAAAGAAATCGTAAAACACATATTCCTCCTTGGCATCTTAAAAAACCTACAGTTATTTTGGACCTTGTTTCTACCAAAAAATCTGATACCAATTCCTTGCAGTTCAAACAAAAATATGCCGAAATAAAGTCCAAGTATAGTACATATACAAGGATCTATACGGATGGATCTAAGGATGGTGACAAAGTATCATCAGCTGCTGTTACTGGTGGTCATGTCACCTCAATCAGAATACCGAATCAGAGTTCTATTTTCACAGCTGAAGTTAAAGCTTTACAACTCGCTCTTGAACATATCGAGAATGCTCAGGAAAAGAAGTCGATTATTTTTTCAGACTCTCTTTCCTCTTTACATGCTTTACTCAACCCCAGGTTGAAGAACCCTCTAGTTTTGGAACTTCGTGAGAAGTTAACAACTCTCGTGTCTGACCAATATGATATCGTGTTTTGCTGGTTACCCGGACATGTTGGTATCGCTGGTAACACCAAAGCAGACAGCGCAGCAAAACACACTTTAACAAAGCCTCTCACTGATTTTAAGATCCCTTGCAGTGATTTTAAGCCTCATATTAGTAGTTACATCAAATCAATGTGGCAGGCGGAATGGGATTGGGCGACAAATAACAAGCTCCATCGCTTCCGACCAACTATTTCTGATCACTACCCTTCCAGTAACCTTTGTAGAAAAGATCATGTTATTCTGACACGATGTCATATTGGTCATACAAGACTAACACATTCCTTTTTGTTAGAGGGTAATTTGCGACCAGAATGTGTTCCTTGTCAGCAGGGGCTGACAGTGGAACACATTCTTTTAGATTGTACAGATTTCGACCACTTTAGGCGGCAGTTTTTCACTGTGGAGTCTCTTAGAGACCTTTTTTACACTACCAGTCCGCGTAAGCTTTTGTCTTTTCTAAAAGAAATCAACCTTTTTAGCAAGTTTTAGAGCTTTGTCTTTTAATCTTCCCATCATGATTTGGTATCAATAGGTTGATTTGTATTATATTTGTTGTTCTACTTTCATTATGAATATTCATTTTCACATTTTCATTGTATTATCGTTCATCTATCACAATTTTTTTCTTTTTAAAAAGCAGTCCTGACCATTACCTTTTAACTCATTTTCATGACTTTCTCGCCACGATATGGCCTTTGTTGCTGATGTGGCGTTAAGCACCAGTAAATAAATAAATATAATTACAACCCGGTGCTTCATTAATTAACATTTTTGCTGATTATGATTTGCATTACCTGGTAAACACTACCCACGCGTGGATTCGACCAGTCCACGGCGACTGTACTGTATCTGGGTCGTTGTACAAGTTATGTCAAACAATTTAGGAAGTGACGGGATCATTGAAAATCAGTTTCAATAAGCTTTCTTTCTGTATGATTCCGAGTACACATACGACGGTGGTTTGCACAAGACAAGACAGATATGATATTCCCGTTTGAATATGCTGTCAACAAATACAAGATATTTAGCCTTTTAAATAACGCAACAGTCGTAACCAGACCTCTTCACGAAAATTGTCTTTCAATTTTTGCCACAGAAACATGGCTTATGTGGCTCCCTTATTGGAACAAGCTTGCTGAACTTGTTCCAGTAAGAGGTTATAAACTATGTCTTTTAGGCAAACTGATTATTTGCCAGTGATAGGTTATAAACTTTGTCTTTAGACATACTCATTTTTCTTAATTATTCAATAAATGATTTGCTATCGTCGCCTTCCTTGTGAATTAGGTAAACACCTGATATGATTCAGAAAAAAGTGAATAGTATGTAGTGGCTCTTTGAACAATTTCCTTCTGAATGCGATTTCCACATACCAAACTGATAAAAAGCAACCTTGTGAATCTGTGTGGGATATCTCGTCGTGTGAGAACCATAATGTTCTATCTTCCACAGGAAGATAGAACATTATGGTTCTCACACGACGATCTGTCGGGTGACCAGTAATAATGTATTCATATTGCTAAATTTGGCTGCCGGAACACCTTAATACTTACGGTACCTACCGATATGTTGAGTGAGCATTTTGTTGCCTGCACGTGTCAGGCAAGCACGTATTGTCTGTGGCCATGTAAAAACAATCTGTGCAGATGATTCGAAGCAATAAGTCACGAAGTTGATATCTACGAAATTCAATTTCTGTTGTTGACATGTTGGATAAAACTCAAACCGATATTCCCCAAAACAGCATACACACCATGTTTTTCAAGTATTTTTACTCCTTCCTCTAAACCAAACTCAATAACTTCCTTTGTTTAATCAGCCTGAGTCCGAATCGAAGCTGTGAATTATTAGTATTATCACTATTTATTATTATTATTATTATTATTATTATTATTATTATTATTATTATTATTATTTTTTTTTTTTTTTTTTTATTATTATTATTACTATTATTATTGTTATTGTTATCATAAGCATCATCATCATCATCATGAATAATAATAATAGTAATTAAAAGAAGAAAGCAATATTCATTTTTTCAAGACTTTTAAATACATTGTTCTTAAAACACGTAACATACATGTAGATATGAAGTGCCAGTTTGGTTTTCTGTACGCAATGGTCATCTTGAGAAACTAAGTTGTGACCAAAATTCATTCAAAATTTGATGTTTCAAGCCTGAGGATCCAACCATGGGTCTGGCATTGTGGTATACCCACACCTTTGTAATTATGAAGCTGTAGTGCAGATGTCTACGCGTCTTTTGTTTTAAAAAGCCTACAGTGTGGGGTGAAAAGTCGAGGTGTGGCCATTTCTCTAAATTTCCAGACAAGTTTTGTCATGCCATTACTGATATAAGTATTGCTATGTATTGGGTTTAAGAAAAAAAAAGAAAAAAATTGCTGACCTTGTCAGTCAATGACAAGCCTACAACATTTAAATGGTTTTCGAGGAAATGCAAAAAGATGTGAAGGAGATTTGACATAACTGTATCAGACGAGCAATAGAACAAACTAAGAACCAGCGATAGTGTGTTGCGACCACGTATACGCTTTCGGACAGAAGAAGCGCTATTTCACGTTTGCATGTCGAACCACCACTGTTACGACGATCAAACGTTACTTGAAACATAGGTTATGTACTATAAAATGCATATCGGTTCATGCAATCGTCCAGCGAATATATGTGACATGTATATTACTGAAGATGACCGGAAATGTGTTGCAATAACCTGTGTTCTACAAATAAATAGTTTTACCCTTTTACCCTATGTAAACGATGTCACAATTTGTAATGTTGATTATTTTGTTTTCAACTCTGTCAAAAACATTCGACGCAGTCATATCCTATGGCCCCTCATTGAAACGAGCTCGTTCTAATTTAGGGTGGGGTCACATGATATCATTTTGTTTGACTATTTTCAACTGCCCATTTTGTAAATTCTGCAGAAGGGTGCAACCGATGTGTTAGGCTACGGCTTAAATCTAATCGAGAAATTGTGTGTAGCACAGTACCATGGAGGTCAATTAATCATGTGTTATGACCATTTTATTCTAGGAAGTTGAAATTCTTAATGTTTCATTGTTTGCCTTTCTTTCTAAAATAGCTTCCCAGGAAATGGGTGTAAAGGGTTTCAGTGAAATAGATGACATAAAATTACCTTTCCGGCCGTGCAACATAACTCGATTGATAAAGCAAGATTAACGAATTGCACTCCTTTCTTTTCTGTAGCACAAATCATATACGGTACATGGTGATTCCACCACTTGTATTGAGAAGCCGTTTAGTGGGGCAATGGAAGCACGTTGTCTTCCGGGTAAGTAATATTTCTTTATCAATAGTGCTTTGCAGAGTTTTATTTTCTGGGATTTTTACAACACCACAAACAGAGAGAGAGAGAGAGAGAGAGAGAAGAGAGCGAGAGAGAGAGAGCACCTAAACAATTTCATCATCAGATACATGTTCACTTGTTGGTATGTCTTACCATTTGCCTAACAAAATGGCATTGATAGTGTATATTAGGTGAGGACCAGAAATTCAACATTAATGTGATGAAATTCTCAAAGGTTACAAATGAACTGGGCCTGAAGATTTTGAATAGGATGCAAAGTGCAGGGGTAAATTGACATCATGGGAAAGGAACAACAGAAAGTCAGTTATCGACTGAGTACACACTGACCCAGAGCTATGAAGTGAGGTCATAGACATGAAAATGTTCGACAGAGGAAATTCTGAGATAAATCGTGACCACAACCTGATAACAGTGAGGATTAGGGGAGGCAGAACACCAAAACAAAGGGTAGTCTTTGAGAACAATTGGAAACTGCGAAAAGAAGTGGACTAGGCCCCTTTAAAAGAGAATTTAAAATCAAAACCAGAAAATGTGTCAACAGGATATAACGTTCATGATTTGGCGATTCAATTGTTAGAAGTCTAAAACTCCTTTTGGTTGTGACTATCTGACATCAGCACCCACAGGTCTACTGCAAAGGAAAGCATAGGGAGAATTAGGGTAAAGGAACTAGGATTTGGGGTAAATAATGAACTCACATACGACATAAAAGAGAGAATGAAAATGTTCTGCATTTAGAATGTGTAGAAAAAAAAAAGTGTCAACGAAGTATATCAGGATGCAAGAACAAAGGTGGATGTATTCAAAGATAAAAGTAAAAAAGTGCGAACTAGTAACCTCAGTAAAGCCATAAGAGATACGGGGGGGGGGGGGGTAGGTGGGTCGAGTTCCGATATATTAATAAATAAAACGAATAAAGGCAATACCGCACATAATATTAAGGGGGATTGCAAAAGCACTGACGGCCTGGGCAGTAAATCGGTGTTCCTCTAGAATGTATGATGGAGAGTGCAGACAATTTAAATATATCCGAATTAGTGCGCAGTGAAACTGGCGTGGCGGAAAAATGAATCGCAGTAACCATGTTAAAGGATGGCAAAGCTGCAGGTACTGACGAAATTCCAAAATGGGCTTTCAGAAAGAAGTGGGAATTCACTATATGAGGATCTCACAGTAAAATTTAACATGGCTATCGGAAACAAAGAGGATCCCAATGAGTGGAAGGAAAACAGGGTACCTTTATTTATGAAAAGGGAGATAGGGAAGTTTTAGATAATTACAGAGAGGTATCCGTTAGTAGCAATATTGGGAAGTTATTCTGCAAGATTCTCCATAGAAGGTTTCTGGAAGTTATGTCAGAGAAGAATTCCTAGGGGAATGCAAAATCGGTTCCAGAAAGGAAGAAGTGTCACGACCACTTATTCACTCTTTCGCAACTGATAGTATCAACAAAAGTTATCAAGAAAAAGATGTTTATGACCTTCCCAGATGTGAACAAATTATAGGAACCCCCAAGCAGGCCGAAGGCCCACAAGGGGTTGCACATACCCAATCAAATAAATGTGTTCCAGAACAGAATTCTGTATACCGTCGGTGTCTAATTGCCCATTCAATTGCAATTGGCCTATCCCCCTCTGGGAATATTTGGGCTGATATCAACAATCAAACAAGATGTCAAATACGTTCGTTTTCTGTTGCAACCCTTTTCGCATCTAAGCTTTGCGTGATATTCACATATCTACACATCACTCGAATTCTGTCCTTCTGGAGGTTTGTCAAAACGCTCAGCTCATAATTTCAGATCGAGCTCTCCTGATTTCGTTGCAACTTGTTGGCGAATGATAACCTTAATCGAAAAGCCACAGAAAAAACCGATAATAATATAACTGATAATTAATGCGATTGTATTTAATACAAATGGACGCGTAGCTCGTGAAGTATCAAAACTAATAGAAACGCAGTTTTTGAATTATCCAAATGTTAAGGTGTTGTAAAAGTAAGAAAACATTTGCTTGAAAAAGCACTACCGAGTGGGAGTACTGACACTGTGTGTGATAGTGATAGGTTACTTTCGTCCCGTAAGAAATCAAAACAAAGTAATACTTTGTTACTTTTTGGTGTCATCTGTATTGATGAACAATGCTTCGTAGTTTCGAAAACTAAAAAATGGAAAATAATAACCTTTTTTGATATTTAACGCAATCGAAAATTGCATGTCACCTTTATTCGGAAACAGGAGGAAGATTCGGCATGGGGGAAACTCGGCCCAGGGCAGATTCGTTCGAAAGAAAAGCTTGCATCCAAACTGTCCTCCAGCAATTTGACAAGCAACTGTCAGGCTCCGTAACATACAAACTCCACACACTGGGTTAGCATTGGTTGAAGACAGGTGCATCATCGACCTGCAGTACGCCTTAGTACACAATGCCACCACGTGGGCAATGTGGATGGAGTGTCTTGCCAAAGGACACAAAGTGATTGCCGCAGGTGAGATTTGATCGAGGACCTTTTGGCTTGCAGCCTGCACCTCTAACTACTGAGCCCAATTCGTATTGATAAAATAGTAAAGAAGTAACAGAATACAAATTGTTTATTTATTTTTTAATTTTCAACTTCAGTTTAGTTTAAATAAATATACATTAAAAAAAAATGTTGGGGAAAACGTAACTATGCTGAAATAAAAATGATCAGGGTCTGAGAAGTGACATTAAAAAATTGTAGTAATTGCATGTCATGTCAGTATTTTTACAAATATGTTTTATCGGGTGTTGAAATGTTCTGGAAGGAATTTTTAACAGGTAGTAACAAAACAATGTTCATGAAGAAGCACATAATTTTAGGTTAGTTCACATTCTGATGTTTGCAAATATTATTTTATTACAAGTAATGAAAATTGTAGCTTGTCATCCATACTTCAAGTTTCTGAAAAAGCACATTATGTTATCCCAACGTTAGCTACTGGATGTAAGCACACAATTTGAAGTTGTTGGTTTACTATGATAAGGGACTAGTTGTAAATGGGTGAGTGCGTTCACAAATATTAATATTTTTTAACACCTTCAAATTAATATAAATTTATGAACGACCATACAATTTATTATCACTTAATTAAAATTTGGGTCTTGGCCTAATGGACAAGGTCCCTAATTACAATATTGGGTAACAATGAAAATAATAAACACTGAGCAGCAAAAAATCATTGAAAATTTGACATCTATTTAATTATACTCAATTTATATTTACACAATCATCATTCAAGAAAATAACTTCTACATGGGATAAAAAAAAAACCACTAAAAAGTTAAAAAAATTGTTAGAAGTTGATCCAAAAGGTATCCTACATGTTTTGGTGAGTACTATTGTGCAAGCTTATAAAAAAAAATGTTAAGTTTTTCTATATTTCCACTGGAGGACGGCTTGGGTCCGTTAACGGTCGGTTCAGGCCAGAATGTAGCAGTCGGTTTGGGTCAAATTGCAGAGTACAGTTTAGGTGTATTCAATCGGTGACAAACTTTATGTAATAGTTGAGGTGCAATTAAAAACAAACAGGAAGACAAGAACTGTCAATATTTATTTATTTATTTATTTACAGGCCTGGAAATAAGGAATGAGTTTCGTAACCTGTCAGGTTATACCTAATTGATCGTCGTAACCTGATTGAAGTTATGAGGCGACCAATGGTCGTCGGTACGACAGGCCGACAATTGTGAATTCCTGGGTTCAAAACCCCCAATTTCCTTGCATCTCAGAGCCTCAGTGGCCGTATTTCATCTAAATTTCCAGACATATTTTTTTTTCTTTAGATATCCAAAAATATCGAAAATTGAAAAAAATCCCCAATGCCTAAAACAGGTTGGAAAATATTCAGTGTGCACAACTTACCTCGAAAATGGGAAATTATGGGTGTACAAAACAGCGCACATTGCATCAATGTCATTATGTGGGAGTATATTTCATTATGGAGAAATAAAATTCACAGAAACAATAAAAAATCCAAACGTACCAACTGTTTGTTGTTTTCATTCAGTTTCTCCCAAAACCACTCAAAAATTCCAATAAACACACACGATTCACGTGGGCTTATACTTCCCAGGGTTACTACACGATTCGCCCCGTGCCAGTGGACGATTCGCCCCTAGTTGTTGTGGACGATTCGTCAATTAAGGTCAAATTTACTCTATGATTGGCAGGGGGTGAGATTTATTCGCATTTGTCAGTAGAATTCCCAATAGAAAGCCCTTTCAGGTGATGGGTCTGAAACATAAAGTTTATGAAAGAAGTTTGTCAGGTGTTTGATCACCGTTTCAAGTTGAGGTGCTTGACACAACATTGAAGTGATGATCTTTTTGTTTGTTCCGTTTGCTGTAAAATGCGATCGCCAACAGTTCGGAGGTTACGGTTTTTTAAATCGTCGTAACCTCCCCGTAACCTGAACGATCGTTCGCGATTTATTTCCAGGCCTGTATTTATTGGTGTTTTAGGTCACATGGCTCTGCACAATGACTAATCATGGCCACAACAGTTTTATGGGTAGAGGAAGTTGGTGTACCTGGCGAGAACCACTGAGCGATAGCGAGCAACTGTCAGTTCCCCAACATACCTACTCCACACATGCAGGGTTAACATTGGTTGAAGACAAGTGCACCATCGACATGCAGTATGCCTTGGAACACAACGCCACCATGCCACCAAATGGGCAATGGGGGTGAAGTGTCTTGTCCAAGGACACAATCTGGTTGCCGCAGGTGGGATTCAAACCGAGGACCCCTCAGCTTGCAGCTACTAACTGAGCCACTATGCCCCCAGAACTGTCTCTTAATTATTACAGATTATTGGAACACAGACATAGTATATTCTTTGTTTTTTCCTACCTCAGATCAATAACAATGACATTTTAACCTTCAAAGCATTATAGTACCAGCTACAAAATGTTGTAGAATGACCACTTGAAAATTTCTCAAGTGCATAGTTTCATTATTAGTTTGTGATATTTATTTTTGCAGTTTTACCAACCCCCCCCCCCCCCCCCCTCCCCCCGCTATCAAAACATTCATTCAAAAGTCTTGGATTCATCAAATGTGATTGCTTTTTTACTGGGGTTCAACGACACTTTTACAGCCAGGGTCACCTCATGATAGACAGTTTTACAGGTGGAGGAACCCAGAGTACCCGGAGAGAACCATTGAGCAACGGCGAGCAATTGTCAGGATCCTCAACATACTAACTCGAAACAAGTAGGGTTATCCAGGGATGAACGTTTTTAGGGATTTGACTAAATTCAGGGATTTTTGTTACAGGTTTTGTCCATAAAGTGTTCATGGATAGTGATTTTCAATGAATGCAGGCTCCAATTTTTGTCTTAACTCACATAGATCTCTGCACATAAGACGAGCAATCACCCATTGCTCCTCTCAGGTTCTGCCTTTGGCATTAAGCAAGAGCCTTTGGATCCTGATACAAAATGTTCAGGGATTTTTGTCTCTGGTCACTTTCATCTCTGGGGGAGCAATGGTTGAAGACAAGTGCATCAACAACGTGCAGTACGCTTTAGTACACAACGCCACCATCCCCCACGTTGGTGAAGTGTGTTGCCCAATGACACAACACAGATGCTGCAGGTGGGATTCGAACAGAGAACCTCTCAGCTTGCAGTCTGCACCTCTAGCCACTGAGCTACCACCCTACCCCCTCCCCTCCTCATCAAATTTGATAATTTAAAGAGTAGGTTGAGAACATGTAACAACATAAGCAAATGTTCAAACTAAGCTTTAATCAAAAAACATGGAAAACACCTACAAAATGCATGCTAAAAATAATTCTTGTGTCAGCTGACCAGATGTGAGTGAATGACCTTTTGGGAACGTTTTTGTTTTGTTCCAGTTTAATTAAGGTTTATTTCATATTGCGCAATGCTGTCATGATTAGAAATCATAAATCCTTTAAAAAACTAAAGAAAAGATGCACAGGAAATTTAAAAGAAAGAACTTTTCTGTGATGATTTGGCCTCTGGGGTGATAAGGTTCGGACATGACTGATACCGAATATTCCCGGAAAGAGTATGAGACTATGAGGGCTGAATCTTCCCGATCCCCCTTTTTCAAACTAAATTGCTCATTACTTATAAAGCAAAATAACTAAGGAAAAAACAATACTATTAAATTCCTAAGTCTGAAATTCTATAAATTCCAAATAAATTTACACAAATTATACACCAAAATGAAGGATGTAGTGTATAGAACCCCCAAAATATGTGCGCACCTTCACACGCTGACACACAGTCGACACCAGACATCAGCGATTCATAAAAGTGTGTTATCGGTACCATATGTGTACCAGAACTGATAATAATAAAATAATATTTCATAAGAACAACAAACACATGGCCAAATATACTTCAGATATCCAGGAACAATGCTGGGAATTCAAAATGCAGCCCTACGGCTGCATGTTGGTGAGTGCCAACTCTGTCCCATTTTCCTTGAAAGGGGAAGTCCTTTACAAATAGTTTATTGTCATGTGATACTCTGGATACTCTCCATTTTTTAATAGAAATCAATTTCATAATTCTAGAAAAATCCAGAAAATGTCACAATACAGAGTTACGACCCTTAATTCGTTAAGTTTTGCCTGTTTTCAGATTGTTTCCACAATAACTTGGAACAAACAGCAATAGATTTGATTCAGTATTGATATGTGAGATCTTCTTAATGTCTTGAATGAGTTCAAAAATTGGTACGTTACGGCTATTCTGAGCAGAGTTATGGCCCTTAATTTGTTGATTTTTTCCTCTTTTCAGCTCGGTAGTGTGATAACTTCCAACAAATATCAATGGATTTTGTTAATGTTTGGGATGTGAGATTTTCTTAACAAGGTCTTAAATGGGTTCGAAAACTGGTACCGCTTGGCCATACTGAGCGGAGTTATAGCCCTTAATTAGTTATTTTTTTCCCGTTTTCAGCTCGTCAGCGCTGTGACCTGCACAATTATAAAAGGCTTTGGTAAATATTTGGTGTGTGAGATTTTCATAATAATTTCTTGAAGGAGTTCGAAAATTGGTACAGTTCGGCCATACTGAGTGGAGTTATGATCCTCAATTAGTTAATTTTTGCCTGTTCTGAGATCATTAGCCTGAACAAATGTCAATAGAGTTGATCAATATTTGGTATCTTGGACTTGTGCAATGTCCTGAAGGAGTACTGACATACTTGCCCTCAGTTAGTTAATTATACCCCCACCTTTTTCAAAAAAGTCTGGTATACTGGTTTATGCCTATCCGTGAGTCTGTGTGCCCGTCCATGCGTCTGTGTGTATGTCTATCCGTCCACACTCAGATGTCTCCCCGCGTTATAACTTTAACATTACTGTTCAGATTTCGATGAAATTTCAAACAGCTGTTTACTATCATACATGTACGATCTTTAAGGAGTAACAGCCGTTTCGCTGCTGAAATGTTTTTTCTGTGCGTTATGGCACTTTGAATATACAAAATAGCCTATTTTTTGTGTCTGATCACCTCGTATCTCAGGTTTGGGTTATCGTATCTCAATGAAATTTGGAATAAAGATTGTTTATGGGAAAGGCTTTCAAATGGGTCTCTAACAGGCCTGGCATTCTTAAAAATGCACGAGGGCTAAAAATCGCTCTCCTCACATATCCTAGGGGAGCGATTAGCTCTCCTCAAGCTTACAAAAGCTAAAAGTGTCAAAATGAAGTTGTACTATTAATGAATTCTGCCTAGTGGGTTTTGTACATTTTATTTGGTGCTGCTAACCAAGTAGTCTCTGTGAGACGGCTACACTGCCCCTTCCACAACTCCTGGCATTGGTAAGGCCCGGAGGTGTGAGAGGGGCATTGTGGCCATATTGCACAGACCACTAACATAGCAGAGATCTGAAAACCTGTGGGTTTTAGGAATAGGCTGTTGTGGTAATTATTATTTCCTGAGGCTAGCAGGGCTACTTTTCGCCCTCCTCAATTTGTTTAAGGCGAGCAGTAGGCGAGCGAATAAATCGCTCTCCTGAAAATGCCAGGCCTGCTCTAATCATATTTATTCCTTTTCACTTTTCAGACACTCGACTTTTCAACTTTGAAAATTCGCTTCTCGTAAAATAGGCAATTTTTTGTCTGTTCGCCTCATATATCAGGTTTGGGTTATCAGATTTCAATAAACTTTGGAATGAAGATTGTTTATGGGGAAGGCTTTCAAATGAGTCTTGTCCCTGCAGTAAGACCAAGAAAATTCACACAAATCACCTCCCCACATGTGACATTATGTCTTTGTTCTCTATTTCTTATGTGGATGGTCCCATCGTGACTAGACTTCAGTAACAGGCGTTTCTGGCCTCTACAGTTACTACTGGGTTGGGGGATTAATGTTGCTGCAAAACAAAGACAGCAATACATCTCACATGCTGATGATCTGATTAACACAAACTATTGGTAATTGGTGTATGTTGATCTTACAATTTCTACTGGGTTGGATTCCTCTCTGCTGTGAAACAAAGGCAATAAACCCTTCATGTGCATGCCTAGTGTTGAAAATATGTCCATCTTAGCATTTTCAGAAAAGAGCTGGGGGTGCATACGCCATGTTTAGCCTGCTCTTCTTAAAATTACATGACTCTGTGGAGTTACTACGGTGTTTTGAGTTCTAAAATGGGTTTGTGAACACTTCAAGGATTTTACACAAACAACTTTTTTGCCTTGAGATAATGAGATTTATTGCTGGCTCCATTGAGTGAGAGATTTTGTCTGTCATCACACAGCCTTATCCTTGGCACTGGTATGTCAGCACTCTAGTACAATCTACTGCATTGAAAGCTATCCGTATGTCCGCCCATGTATATGTCTATCTGCACTCCAATGTCTGTTTGCATTATAACTCGACAATTACTTCTCAGATTTCAATGAAATTTGGAATAAAATTTGTTTATGGGAAAGGCCTTCAAATGCATCATGCCCCAACAGTAAAACATAGAGAATACCTGCAAATCGCCTTCCCACTTTATTTATTGGCGTTATATCTTTGTAAGGGGGGGGGGGGGGTAGTAAATTAATTGTTTGCTGTAAAACAAACCTGATAATTTTGCAGTTTGCCTCGTAAAATAGCCAATTTTTTGTCTGTTTAGGCTATTTTTGGTTTTTAAAAATTTGATTAGCAGTTTCCAGCTTCGTTTCAAAGAGTGATGATAAATAGTGAATATAAAGCCAATATAAAAGACAAATGATTAGCATTTGGACATTTTTGTTTTGAATAGCATTTTGCGATACGGATCCAGTCATCAAATACCCTGCTGTCTGCCTTGTTTGGGTTATCTGATGTCAATGAAATTTGGAATGAAGTTTGTTTATGGGAAAGGCGTTCACCATATCATGGATTATTTCTTCTCTTGTTATTGTTGGGTAGTATGCACCGTGGGAGTATGTCCTGGAGTGTGTGGACCCCTCTTGTTTTTGCCTGTATTCAGGTTGTCAACACAAACTTAAAAAATATCAATGGATTTGATTTTCTTATAAGAAAAAACTCTATCGGGACCCCCGCATCTGCGATGTGTGATCCTTGTTTCATTTGTTTGTTATAACTGCAGCAATTCCAATCCCAGCTTGCATATTTTCAGCATTATGGTTTAGGCCTAACCATAATCTGTTCCTCAGGCACTCCCATATGGTCCTTTTGGCTGCCGCATGCTCTCTTTTTTTAACCAATCCAAACTTAAAAAATCAAAATCAAATTGTTTATGTCTGATATTTTACCCCCAAAAAATTGTCCCTTGAGTGCAACAAGGCTTTGCAGTGTTTTAGCATTGCAAAACCTTCTCGCACTGGGGGGACTTAATACACCACCACCCGTGCTATTTTATAGATTATGGGGCCTAAAACAAAATAAACCAAGAACATTAACTTTTTAATGGCAAAGAAATAATTACAAAAATAAAAATGAAATAAAAAACCGCTTGCCCACATGCAGTTTTACAAAAAATGGCCTCAGAAAGAGATCTATTTTGTGAGGCCTTATCATTATTAAATCTTGTAGTATGAAGATTTTGGTTCAGATCAGGCCATAATATCTTAACATTTTACCGCATCCTGCAAAATGTATGACTAACTTTACAATAAACTGAGTTATTAATACCATAGGGGGATGCTAAACTTCAGTATGGAAGCCTGTGTCAATTAGTTTCTTGGCATCACTCTATCCAAAAATTATTCTAAAACAATGTTGGAAAAGGGTTGTCATAGAAATAGTACGAGGCTTCTTGAAATGGAATGACAAAAGCGGATAATTGTCTTTTCCATCAGAGGAATAAAGGATTATTTTTGCCTTAGAATGGACAAACACACATCAAGCGTCCTCAATAGCTTGTGGATATTCTTTTTACTCTACATCAGTTATGTCATCTTATATTGTTACAAAGCCAAGATAAGCAATTCGTATTGACATCACGCGTGCGAAAGTCCGTCAGTCTGTCCACATTTTCATTTACCGCAGGCAACACCCAATAGTTCTTGTCCAGTCATCACGAAATTTCATATGCAGGTTTGAGGTCATATCTAGATGAGAACATTCCCTTTTGATAGCGATCGGTCAATCATGATGGTTACCCAAAACCATTAGCACAGTCTACAGGTCATAGTTATGAAGGGATTTTATTGTAACTTGGTAAAGTGACTCTGTGTAATGTCAAGATGAGAACGCCCTTTTTGGTCATGATCTGTCAACTGTGATGGCTGCCCAAGCCCGAAAACTGAAAACTCTTAGCACAGTCTACAGGTTCTATTTAATATGGATGGATTTAATTGTAACTGGGTAGGATGATTCCATGTGATGTCTTGATGACAACGTCCCCTTTTGGTCGCAACTATTCAACCGTGACAGCTGCTCGAGCCCAAAACCGAAAACCAATAGCACAGACTACAGGTCGTATTTATGAAGGGATTTCATTGTAACTTGGTAGGATAAATCATTATAATGTCTAGATGATAACCTCAATCTGTCAACCGTGATGGCTTCTTGAGCCCGAAACTCAGAAACATTTAGCACAGTCTACAGGTTGTATTTACGAAGGGGTTTCATTGTAACTTGGGAGGATGACTCAGTATAATGTCTAGATGAGAATGTCCTATTTTGGCTATGATCGGTCAATTGTGATGGCTGCACAGTCCTGTGACCTAGATTTCTTTAGTACAATCTACAGTTCATATTTATGAAGTGATTTCATTGTAACTTGGAAGGATAACTCAACATGATGTCCAGATGAGACTTTCCTATTTTGGTCACGATCAGTCAGCCTTTACCACCACATGGTCACGCGACCTGGATTCATTTAGTACTGTCAACAGGTTCTTTTTATAAAGTTATTTAATTGTAACTTGGTAGGATAAATTGGTATGATATGTAGACGAGACTCCTTTTTTGGTCATGATTGGTTAACCGTGACTGCTGAGCCAAGACTCCTTTAGCAAAGTCTATGAGTTATATTTATGAAGGGATTTCATTGTAACTTGATAGGATGACTCGTTTTGGAATAATTTCACTGAAACCTGGTAACTTTGGTTGACATACATTAACTGTGAGGGCCATATTAACCCACCCCTCAATTTTTAATTTTTATTGAAAACATGAGAACAGAAATTAACACATTCTCAATTATTACAGTTCTTGTCGTATTTCATAATCCTTTCACAAACACTGAACATTATCCTTTTCAGTAAACACAACACACAGTCAAGTTAAGCTACAATGTCATTGACACTTTCATCAAGGAATAGTGTTGATCTTTTAAAACCAAAAATAATTTTGCACGTCAGAAAAAAGAATGAAAAACACTCTTATCAACTGAAAAAGATTGAAAATACTTTTATATGAGACAAATCAAGGACAGTATTTTAATATGTTTCCTATTTTGAGCACAGCTTTTACCACCTTGAATTTGTGGATGTTTTTACGGTCTGGCCACCATGGACTGGTCACTTTCCACTGGTGGCAATATTTCCACAGACGCCAATAATATTAAATTCCAAAAACTAATTATAGAACACTAATTATAGAAATTGTCATCGAAAAATTAATTAAAGAAGTACCGGGTATGACCCGGTGCTACATTAATTAAAATTTTGCTGATGATGATTTTATTACCAGGTAAATGCATGCATGGTCATCGCTGCCCACGCATGTATTACGACCATTCCCCTGCGGCTGTACTGTAGCCCTGTAAATTAGATGGACCATCAGATTATAAATGAGCCTATATTATTATTATATTTTGCATAGCCTAATCATTTTCTTAAACCATGAAAAAAGTATGTATTTACAGTCTGGTCCCGAAATGCGGATCAGGTCACAATTCAGATCAAAGTTTAGGAGACTTTGATTAGTTGTCTAGATTATCCACTGCAATGGTAATAATTTAATCTTTGCTGAATAACTTCAGTTTGAATTGAGCTCCCATATTTTCTTTTTTAACCCTTTACCTAACATGAAAAGCAGACGACACTTGCAAACAAAATTCTTGAATAACTAAATTTTTTCATTTTTTGTCTCAAAAACATAGGTTATGACCCCTCGTTGGAACGAGCTCGACGAGCTCGTTCCAACGAGGGGTCATAACCTATGTTTTTGAGACAAAAAATGAAAATATTTTGAAAATTAATTGGCGATTTTTGAGAATAGCGCTGGTCGGTTTTGACCGTTACGTTGGGTAAAGGGTTAAGCTATCTGTCGAATAAGCTACTATTTAATTTGCCCAATGGTTGTATTCACCTCACCTGGTATAGCCCTTGTTAGTTGTATGGGAAAAGCAATTCCTCTGTATGATTTCTTCAATCATGAAATCTCCTCACTCTTTCAGAACTCACATGTACCCTTCAAACTTTAAATATCCGCAGCTGCAATGCCTGATGGTTCAGTGACATAGTAGTTTGCTCTGTTGTACTACCATCAAAGCTCTATGATTTGCTAGCTGAGCGCAGTGACTGGGGCACAACTTGTGGATTCCAGAAGGAGAGGAAATTGGGAATAAAGGAATAAAAAAAGGAAAGAAATAAAAATTAAACAATGTCTTGTAATCTGCTCAGATCTTAGATTTTGAAAGTTAAGTCAGCAGTAAAAAAAGAGCATCACATGTCAGTTGATATGTTGGCATGTAGCAATATTTTGAGTACCAGCTGGTCAAGTTCAATTTTGGGTTTGGTCTGCTCAGTTTCATTATTAAGTGCTACCTAATGTTATTCCCTTTTTTAGCTCACCAGACTGAAAGTCAGGGTGAGCTAATGTGATCACTCACCGTCTGTTGTCAGTCCTCTGTCCGTGAACATAGTTGTGACTTCTACTCCAAAACCGCTGGACCGATTTCAGTTAAATGTTAGGTGATTGTTCTAACATCACATTTTGTTTCTGTTCAAATGAATTTGCCCAGCCCCATAATATGGGGGGGGGGGGGGGGGGTCACTCCCAATTTAAAAAAAATCTCATGAACCAAGGGTACAATGACAATGATATTTGGTATTTACCTTCCTTTTCCTTTTGAGCTGTAAAATCAGGTTTGTTTGAGCAAAGTTTGTGGAGTTAATATGAGGGGCAATTCCCGCATTCCTGTGGGAAACCCAGGAGCTAAAAATAGAAATATTTTCAAAAATCCATATTACCACACAGAAGAGAGATCTGTTATTTGTAATTCTTAGAACCAGTAGAATGGAATTGTCCAAAAATTACAATCAGTTATTTCACATTAATTACTTCATTTTACATTTATCCCGTTTTACGGAATCCCTTTTTAAGAATCCCTTTTGGACAACACCTGTGGCTATGGAATCCCTTTTTGGTCGTATGTGCCTACGTGCTAGGGCACATTGTGTCACATTGTGCTTTTTCACACAAGCAAATATGACAAAATGGGATTCTCCAGAAGGTATCCTAGATAGGTATCCTCAAATAATAGAATACCAGGCTATAGGTATCCACAAATACCCGGATGTGCCTATGTGCTAGGGCACATTATGTCACATTGTGCCTTTTCACATAAGCACATATCGGCACATAAAGCATGTGCTTATGTGCTATGGCACATTGTGTCACATTGTGCTTTTTCACATAAGCACATATGACAAAAAGGGATTCTCCAGAAGGTATCCTAGATAGGTATCCTCAAATAATACAATACCAGGCAATAGGTATCCTCAAATACCCGTATGTGCCTATGTGCTAGGGCACATTGTGTCACATTGTGCCTTTTCACATAAGCACATATCGGCACATAAAGCATGTGCCTATGTGCTAGGGCACATTGTGTCACATTGTGTCTTTCACATAAGCACATATAACAAAAAAGGGGTACCGAAGGTCATATGTTTTTTCAAAAAAAGGGGTGCCGAAATTGGGGTGCCCGGGGATATTGCCATTGGATATAGAGGTGGTGAGAATCAGATACAATTTTGTTGTAATAAGGGAAGATACATCTGTACGATTAAGTACAGGTTATGGGAAATCAAGCAATCTGATTGGTTAGTTATTTATATAAATGATCTAGATAAATGAAACAACAAGAGTACTTGGAATAGGGTCAGAACTAACAAGAATAGACCAGAATAGCTAAATATAGTAATAATAAGCAAAGCTGTTCCAGCTAATAGGCTCTTCTACGCTACTGGAGTATACTCTAGAACAAAGGAACATGACCAGATAGACGAAAACTATTGCATGTATACATGTAGATAGAAGCAGAGAATTCTGAAAGAATTCGAAATAGTAAAACTTGTCGGGTTTATTTGGGTAATTCTTCGAGGATCCTGTGAAATTCTAAGCCAGAAAATTACTCCTATGCAATCGAACAGACCCCCCTGTGCCCTACGTGCTAGGCCGATAAAATGGGAAATCCGTATCAAATAAATTCAATTTCGGTGATCTGGGGTGGATTTTGCTGATTTGGAGGATTTTCGGGTTGTTTGTGGTAATTAGATTTACTGCTGTTCAATCGAATATACCCTCCGAACATACCCCTGTCTTGTTGTAGGCCTTTGGGTAACATAGCAATCACGTGCTACCATAGAAACCAAGATGACGGCTTCCAGTATACAAAATGGACGACGGAAACACGTATCACTCTAACAACACGCGCTGCGCATGCGCACTCACACCACGTATCACTATGGAGATGACGTCACAAGATGGCCGCTCACGTGGGTTACCATGACAACACAACATGGCGGCACTGGGTCACGTGACTATGACGTCACATGAGATCATCCATGAGATCATCCAAATAGGGCCCGTCCGGTTACATGACATACTACTATCCGGTGTGAACTTCACATTATCGACTTCTCATAAACTACTAAGCCTAACTCAGCGTGATATTTGGTATACACAGTGTGCTAAATTTTTAAAAAAAATACTCTAACCGACTGACCGTTTACGTGGTTTGAAGATGGCTAACCGAAAGCTCGGCTATGTAAAAATTCTTGGAAAACTGTTTTTTTATCATTAACAAGTATGCATATATTGCGTGGAATTGAAATATATATAGCCTCGCAAGGCAAAAGTTTAAAAATCTCTCAGACACAAGAAATGCTGGTTAACAAGTAAAGTGCTGGAAGCCCATATTCGGGCTTTATTCTGAACTGCAGGTAGTTGAAGACTTCATATTTTGTGGATTTCTTTCTTATTATCTTGGAAGTAAAATTACTTCATTGATTCACAATATTACAATTTATGGGAAAGTGCCTATAGTTACTCTCCCATAAATTGTAAGAAGACAAAAAAGTATGAACAAATCTTGAGGCTGAGAAAAAAAATAGCAGTCTACCAGTTAAGTGACTCAGACTTTACCATTCAAGATGCAACTTTTGGCTAACCGGTCATCCATTCGCGTAGATTGCATAACAACCACGCGAACAAAACGAGCATTCGCGTCAAACTTTGCACACTGTATACAACATCTGTGGGTGGTGGAGGTGGTGGTAGTGTTCTGATTCAAGTTTGTTGAAATCGAATCCCTGGGTTAATTTTTGGTCTCTCTATAGGAGTCTGAACTTTAACTTACATGTAGTACAATATGAGGGAATTTCTTTAAAAATCCACTGGTCAGGATCCTTTCATATTTGGTACACAATATCTCTTTGGAGGTCAGATTCAATTTTGTTCAAATCGTATCCCTGAATTAATATTTGGGCTCTCTCTTGGAGCCCAACATTTTAACTTAGTGTAATATGAGGAAAAAATCATCTTCTTCGGATTCACCCGTCAGAATTCTTCCATCTCTGGTACCTAACATCTCTTGGGGGATCAAATTCAAGTTTGTTCAGTTCTTGTCCCTGGCTTAATATTTGGGGGTTGGGGGGGAGGTATGTTAGGTTCAAGTTTGTTAAATGCCATTTCTTGGTGTTTTTCCATAATATTTGCCTTGACTTAACAACTCTTGAATGATTGGAAGTGTTTGTCTGCAGCTGATAGAATTGGAAGCAGTCAGGAAGACCTATCATAATAACCGTCTGACATGAAAACTAAACTTAGGTATAATTTCATGACCCATTCCCCTTTGGTGTTGATGAACCATGACTCGCTGCATATGACTCAAATTACTTCTTTAAACCTCTTTGTCAGGTGAGCGATTAAGGCCTCCTGTCCTTTTTTATTAGCTCCCCTGACTGAAAATGAGGATGGGGTACATGTATTGTCATCACATTTTGTCTGTTGTCTGTCATCCGTTGTACATGTTAAGTTGTGTTTGAGTCTTCTCCAAAACACTTGGCCAATTCAAGTGAAGATTTGTGTGAGTTACCCGAACGGCATTGTGTTTTTGTTCAAACCAATATTCTGGCGATGGGGTGGGGGAAAACGCTCCCAAATGTCTTTTAAAATCTTCTCGTCAACCAGGAAGTACATGTACAATGACTCGATATTTGGTATGAAACTTCCTTCAGAGATGGAGAATCAAGTTTGTTCAAACAAAGCTTGCCTTTGAAATGGGAGGGGGTAAGATTTTTGGCCGTGCCGAACATTTTTATTTTCTGAACCGATGGTCTGATTTCAACCAAATTTGGTACATGTGTGTGGCATTATTGAGTCATAAGTACTTGATTCATGCAAAAAAAAATTCCATGCGTCCCCTTGGGAACCACAGGAGCTAAAAATATAAGTATTTTCAAATGACCATATTTCCCATTATTATTATTATTATTATTATTATTATTATTATTATTATTATTATTATTACTATTATTATTATTATTATTATTATTATTTATTGGTGTTTGAAGTCACATATTTACCCCAACCAAACCCCATGGAACAGAGAACTGTTATTTGTTATGAAACATCCTTATGACCAGTACAATGGAATTGTAAAAAAATGGCCGCCGGTAGTCCAGAAACACCGGTCAGAATCATTTAATGTATGGCACACAGAATCTTTACATGGGTTGGATTCATTTTACTCATCTCACATCCATGGGCTATCTTAGGGGGCCCAAAGTTTAATTTCATGCAATATGAGGAATTATCTTTGAAAATCTTCTTCAGCTCAACCTGTCAGAATCTTTTGATCTTTGGTATACAGCATCCTTAGGGAAGTCAGATCTAAGGTTGTTCAAATCATGTCTTTGGGTTCATATTTGAGCTCCCTGTTGGATCACAGATTTTAACGTAGTCCAATATGAGGAATACTTTTGAAGACTCTTCTTCTCCCAAAACAGCAATCAGAATCATTTAATATATGGCATTCAGAATCATTACAGGGGTCGGATACAATTTGTTTAACTCAAGTCCATTGGTTAATAATTGGGCTCTGTAAGGGAGCCCGTATTTTAACTTAGTGAAATAGGAGGAAAAATCTTTAAAAATCTTCAGATCCACCAGTCTGAATCTTTTTGGTATACAGTGTACTTAGGGATGTCACATCTAAGTTTGTTCAAATCAAGTCTTTGGGTTGATATTTGGGCTCCCTAGTAGCGCCTGAATCTTAAATTAGTTCAATATGAGGAATAATATTTAAAAATCTGCTTCTTGAGATGTTTGGTATACAGCACCCTTAGGGGGTTCAGATTCTATTTGTTCAAATAAATTCCCAGGGTTTGTATTTGTGTACCCTATCGAAGAGGCAGGGGCAAATTTTAAAATAGTGCAAAACAATGCGAAAATCGGTAATATTCTCAAAATTTCCCTCTCCAGAACCACCAGTCAGAATCTTTTGATATTTGGTATACAGCATCCTTTAAGTTTGTTCAAGTTAAGTCCCTAGGTTGATATTAGGACTCCCAAGTTATTGCAATACAGAAAATCTTTGCATTATTTCTGTGGTAGCATCCCAATATTAGAAATACTAGAAAAAAATCATCTGGCATGAACAACAGAATTATAAATAATTAAATAACTCCATCCCTTTGTAGTGATAACTCGCCTTAGATGCAAATTAAATCCTCCTTTAAACAACATGGTCAGCTGAGCGCCCTGGGCCCCATAGGGCCTCTTGTTTGTTACATGACCCCCTGTCAGAAACATTTGTTGAAAGGGCTATACTTGGCAAAGATATCTGAATGCCAAAATTAAAGTGATGCGACTTTTTTCCTTTTGAGCGTTTTAACGGCCACCTATGGGAAAATATTCAGTAGTGTGCTACCTAGGCCTATAGGAAATACATTTTGGGGCTTCCAAAACTGATTTTCTATTATTTTTGGAGATTATTTCACATTTAAATGTTCATTGGGGGACCACACACACCTTACACAACTGTTTTATTGTTTTGAATAGTTATATTGTTATCACAGTCTGCAATAAAGGCCATATATTGCCAAAAATAAGGTTCTTGATGCAAGCGAATTCACATCTTGAGCACGTGTGGTCTCCAGGAGCGCACTATAACATCTGGCAAATGCCAAATAATAGCCAATTGTAGCATAATTATCCAAACCATGATTTCCCCTAAGAGTACTAGGGAGAGAGGGCGGATTCAAATCTTCCAACCCCCTTCTCAATCAGCATTCAAACACACAGCCAGAAAACCTATATTGCACTTTTATTTACTGGTATTTAGAATTTTTTTTTCTCCATAATATGCTGTTTAAAAAAATGTTAGAAAACAGTTTCTTCATTATATGCGGAAATGGGAACTCGCAATAAAAACGCCCCCAGGGAATGATCTTAATCGACCTCCTCTGTGCGTATGTGTGCGTATACGTATTCAAATCGAATGCAGGCAACAATAAAGGCGAAAGGTTGATATACATTCCCATTTTCGTGTTTTGAGTTCCCGACCAAATTAAGGAATCTGAAAGAAGGGGGGGGGGGGGGGTAGTCGCTACGTTCCGATCGCTGAACTAGGTGTGTGTGTGAGGGCGGGGGTGCAATATTTGTCAAAAATCAAGATAGTTGGACATATTTCAGACAAAAATTCCAACAGTTGGAAACTCGAAGCATTTTGGTACCAGAGTTTTTTTCCGAATGTGGTATTATACATTTCCGTGAAAATTCCAACCGCCGACACCTACAGAGAGAATTTTGACTGAACGGCGCAAGATTTTCCGACTCCTCCCCCAGGGACTCCAAGGTTAATACCACAACCGTGGTCGTGTTACGCATTTTGTTCTCTTCTCGATGCAATGCACTCACGGACTTCAGTTTGTATTAGGACTCAAACTGTGACCCTCTGAGGGTGTTCAGGGTCGGATTAAGCCAGTGCGGGACCTGCTGCATATGTTGCCTTAATGGACTCTTAAATTGTAGCGGCATCAACAAAGACACGCGAACAATGACAATTTTATGTGATTGTTATGGCTACGGGCGTGTGTGGATAACGCGTACGGAACAATCCACAAGGAACTTCTGAAAATAATCTGTTTAGTTGCTAACTGGAACTCATTCTAGTTGAGAAATTTTAAGCACACAAAACAGTCGTGTGTGTCCGTAAATGTTGAAGCCTTCAAAATACAGTTACATTCGCTGATGCCCAAGTCTGTATTACATTATTTGGCAATTCTACCTCATTCGACTAAACTGAAAACACTCTTCATTTCTCAGTTTGGAGTAGTAGGGATAGCAAAATTTCAACTTCCCTGTTTCTGTGGTATTTACATGTGGCATGATGGAAGTCACACTCAGTGTCTAAATGTCTGCATATCTTGCTGCGGGAGAGGTGTGAAAGTTATTGTTTCATACTGTACAGCAGACATCTTTGCAACTGGTCTCTGTTTTGTTTTATTGTTTTACACCGGTGGTATCAGGTGATATTATGATTATTGTTTATATAAACTTTATGAAATTATTCTGGACTTTCTCCTTCAATTAACATGCAATGGTCAGATAAGATAAGGAACCATAGATGTAAGCCCATGCTCATACATCCATCAAACACCATAGCACACTAATATATTTATATTATTATTATTTATTGGTGTTTAAGGTCATATACTTATGCACAATGGCTAATCATGACCGTGGCAGTTTTACGTGTGGAGAAGGCCGGAGTACCCGGAGAGAACCACCGAGCAACAGCGAGCCAACATCGTAACTCCGCACTGCAGCACAGGCAGGGTTAAACTGGTTGAAGACATGCGTACCATCGACGTGCAGTACGCCTTAGTACACGGCGTCATCCTGCCCCCATGTGGACAATCGGGGTTAAGTTTCTTGCCCAAGGACACAACGCGGGCATAGCACACTAAATCAGACTGATTAAATCATAATTTCAAGAAGTTTCAAGTTTTTTTTTAAAATACTTTGAAAATACTTGCCATGTAATTCATTTTTTCTGATGCAATATTGCCCATAACTTCTCTGTAACCATGCGGACTGCATTGGCTACAGGTGAAATTTATATGTATTTGGACTTATCTACACCCCCAATATCATAGTTTATATGTTTAAAGGACCCTGTCGGCCATATAATTGATTATAACAGTTTAAACAAGCACAGAACTTGTGATTTTATGTGTATGAAAAAAGTAGCATTTTTGTCATTTACGCATTCATTTATTTCCATGACCTGCATCACTCACTCACCCACCTACCCCCGCGAGTCTGGAAATTTTCGGTTGATTTTTCAGAGCTATTCTGACCACTTTTTGTCCGTCGATCGTCGTCCGTCAGGAAGGTGGTGTTTGGGTCTTTTTATCCCAAACCACTGGCCACATTTGAATGAAATTTAACTTGAGTAGTGGTTGTATACGGGCATTTGGGTTTCTCTTCAAATTGGGTTTCTGCTCTATTGAAGAGGGGGTGGGGCTAAAATGCCTCACTTTTGAAAACAAATTTCACGAACCAGCTGTAGCAGAGACTTAATATTTGGTATATAGTTTCATTTTGAGGTGTAGTTTGTTCACGAGAAGTTCGAGGGGCAATATTTGTCTTTGTTATGGGAGGGACAAGAATGTTTGCCCCGCCAAAAATTTATATTTTCCCAACCGAGAGGCCGATTTGAACCAAATTTAATATGAAGTATTAATGGGTCATAAGTACTTGATTTATGCAAAAAAAATTCCAAATCCCCCTTGGGATCCACAGGAACTAAACGTATAAAATATTTCAAACGCCCATATCTCCCCTCAATGTTTTAGAACTATGTTGATTTTCGATTCTTAGAGTGATGATGAAGTAAAGTTACAGTATTAAATTGAATTCTAAGTCGTTACAGGCTTTCTGTGTTGAGAATAAATAATTGTTTTATTCATGCAACTAACCTTCTAACTGTTTAAACACCTGTAGATCAATAATAAGTAATCAACATCGGTATTGATAGTTTAAACATATTTTATTCTCCATACACAAAGCAGAATTGGATTGGAGTGCAAGATAATCAACTTATTAACAACTCCTCTCTGAACATATATACTACTCAAAGTTTGCTGAGCACCAAATATATCCAACTACCTGTTTTACGTTTTAGTTGAAATATTGTAATGAAAAGTGTATATATATTTTTATTTAATTATGTCTTTAATGATTTAAGTACAGAAATTAAGATTTTATTTGTGTTTGACGTTATTTTTTAGCTTTTGAATACGATAACCATGGAAAATGAATATTATTGGTAAAGGATGAAATTTTTCAATTTGCCAAAAAAGTTGACGGAGCGAACTGGTATGGATTCAATATCGAGTATGGGACCCATTACTGTTAATTACAGCTTGACAACGCCTTCTCATGCTCCCAGTCTGGTTCCTTGTGGTCCTTTGTGGGATGTTGTTCCATTCTTGACCCAGCATGGCACCAAGCTCCTGGACACTTCTTGGTTGGACTGGACGGGCTGAAATTGTAAGATGCAACTCATTCCAGGCAGGTTCGAGTGGACTGAGATCAGGGATCTTGCTGACCAGTCCATACCTTCAACCCCCCCCCCCCCCCCCCCCCCCGTCGGTACTCCCCGACAGCGTGGGCAACACGAGGTCGGGCATTATCGTCCATCAGAATGAATCTATCACCCACTGCACCTGCATACAATCTGACGTGGACATCCAGGATCTCATCAATATACCGCTGTGCAGTCAATGCACCACGCTCAAGGACACAGAGCTCTGTACGCCCATCCGTACTGATGCCGCCCTAGACCCTCCACCACAGCGGTCATGCTCAGCCATGTCTGCTGCATGGAATTGCTGTCCTCGTCTTCTCCATATCCTAGAACGCCTATTTGTGTGGCCTAAGCAGTACCTTGACTCATCTGTAAAACGGACAGGTCGCTAATCTTCTCTGGTCCATCCAACGTGATCCATGGCCCATGCTGATCGTGCCTGGCGGTGGTCCTGGGACAGCGGAATGCGAATACACGGTCTTCTCGATCGGAGACCACATTCGTGCAACCTTGCTCAAATAGTCTGCGTCGAAACATTTACCCCGGGTGCATTCTGAAGGTCACTGCGAAGCTGGGTTGCTGTGACAAAGCGATTTCTACGAGACTGAACGATCAAAAACCGGTCTTCAGCTGCAGATGGTGTCCTGTCTCTGCTGCCACCATGCCGTCTTACTGGTGTGCCATACTGCTGAAATCTTGCCCAGGCTCTGGTGATCACCGTCCGGTGCACACCAAGGGCTTCACCAACCTGACGATGGGTAGCCCCTTGCTCCATCATCCCTACAGTCCGCCACATTTCTGCTTCAGACAAATGTCTTCTTACATTTACATTTGCTATATTCAATCATTAAATCACAAGGGTGTGTGTTGAAATGAAGATTGAATAACCTACACATGTCATGTAAATGTAGACAGTACACGAAAACATCATGAAAATCAAGGGGTACATGCTTTCCATGACTGCCACGAAAAGTCTGCCTGTCAAGAGAGCTAATGTAGATACTGGGGACCGTCTCAATACATTCCTCAATCATATCCATCAAAAATATCGCCAATATGTCACATGCGAATTTCACACTGATGTGTATAATATTTGGTGCTTTGCAAACTTTGGGTAGTATATAAACATAATTCTGAGACAATGTTGGCAACAAAGTATTTGTGTGAAAGGAAAACAAGAAATAAAATAAGAAAAAGAGAGAAACAAACCCGAATGAAAGCAGAAAATCAGGGGTTAAAATTCACCGAAATTGTCTTCGTCAAAGCTACTAACTGAAAGGAGGCCGACAACGAGTAACATTGGATAGAATGGTTATGCAAACATTGGTCAGAATAGTATGCAAACCGCCCACTGGATGTAATAAATAATTAGGTTTTCATGAAAATTAATTCGTTTTGTTGCTGAGCTCTGGTGTTCCATACAGGAGATCTTCTATAGGACCGATCTCCAGCGTGTGCAGACTGCTTAGAAACGTTATAATGGGGGAAGGCAAAGAAAAAGTGGTGTGCATCCTCAAAGGAATGCACACATGAACACTGAGGTGGTGGGGAAATACAGTTTCGAAATTTGTCACCGTTCAAATCGCTGCAGTTGTTTCGAAGTTTACAATGGATACTGTTATCAGTTCTCTTCCACGTTAGATAGTATGATGGAGGCCTTGGGTTGGGATTTAATAATGAATAATTATATTTGAATTCGGAAAATCTTTGGGCGTTGATCAACTGGGACGGGAGAACATTCCAGTCGAATTGTGGATGGAAAAAAAGATCGTCTAAACCGCTCAGATCCTGTTTTGTAGAGAGTGAAGTTGGAAAGATCACGCAGGTTATAAGTGGAGACATCAGCAGTGCGATTGGGAAACATGTTACTAAGAAACGAGGGTGGTTCGTTTGCATGATTTTGAAAAGCGTACATAGTCTATGTTTTTCTGGCCGCTTTGAGAGTGATACCCACCCGTGTTTCAGTAGAAGTCGTCCATTTGAGGTAGCGTTCGTAATTCCAGTTATTATACGATTGCAGATTATCAAGGTCGGGGAGTAGGTAACAGGGGGTACAAAGACAAATAATATCTCCGTGGTCCGTGAGCGGCAAAATATATGCTGAGTATATCTGTTCAAGGGTTTTCCTGTTAAGTTTAAATATATGTTTTCGCATTTGTGCTAGCCGGACTTTCACTTTCTTACATATTTCGTTAATTTGAGAGTTCCAGTTTAGAGTCGTTTGTAATAGTATATCAAGGTGTTTATGTGTGTCAACTACGCTAATTGAGCTTTCGTTTCATAAGCCTCCATAGTTCATTCTGTTGGGCGGGTCACCATCTTTATAGATTGGGATGACATCCGCGTTCTTCCATATATCTGGAATTATTTGTGAATCGATTGACTTTCGGAAAAGGTAGGGCGACAGAGTGTGTTGTTCCCGTGAACATCCTTACACTGATTCTGTCGTGACTGTGAGCTTCATCGTGTTTTAATGAGTTAATTGCATCTATTATGTGCTGATTACAAAATTCGATATTGCTCAGACGATGTTCGCATTTTAAAGTAGAGTTGGGTGGACTATGACCAACTTCATTAATGCGGCCGTTTTCAATAAATGTTACGTTTAGCAATTCCGCTTTTCAGAGTCGGTGAAATACATAGTCTAGGAATCGTCCTGGTAATTTTGAGAGAGGGGTAGGATGGTGGTTGCTTTTGGTGAAGAGATAACATCCCTGATAAGTTGCCAAAAGTGTTTAGGGGTGGGCGCGGATGTTCTTTGTACTTCTACGTGGAGTTCATACTAGGCCTTAGCATATTTCTTCATGTTCTTAACAGTGTTTCGGGGACATCGGTAACTATTCCAGTCGTTTTCTTTTCCAGAATTTAAAGCCTTTTTCCTAAACCTATTTAGACGACGAATTTCAGTACGAAGTTCGGGAGTAAACCAAAGTTTGTCTTTTGGGCGTATCAGGACATTTATAATTTGGGATGCATTGATCCATTATATTCAGGTATATTTCCGTAAATTTTTCAGTAACGGTGTTGGTATTATTAGATGTATTGAACAGTGAATCCCAATCCACGGCACTTATAAGTTCATTAGCTTGGAAAAAGTCTGCTCTTTTGTAGTTTCGCATACTACGAAGGAAAGGTTGTCTATGCCCATTATCAAATATTACACATGTATAGACGGCCATGTGATCAGATACGCCCGGATCCATAGTACCTGAATCCAGAGTTTGGACAGAGTCACTAACAAGAACTGAGTCAAGTAAACTTGGAGTTGAGGTTGTTATGCGAGTCGGCGTAGTGATTACGTTACTTAAGTTATAGTGTGTGATAATGTTGTGTAGTTTCGCTTCCGGACTCAGAAGATCCGAGATGAAATCTCCCACATTAAGGACTCATCAAATTCTAACTGCGGTTTCCGAACCGAGTGGGGATGTTCAGAGAAGTGGACTGATATTCCACAATCATGATGGTCACTTTCGTTTCTAATGGGTAAGGAAAAATCGTGAATTTTGATGTTATCAGAACCGAAATCATTGGCAAGGTCTGTTTCAGTGAAACCGATAATGTCAGCTTCTTTAATTGTAATTATTTTTTGGGACAGCTTATTGCGGATGTTATAATGGTG